>OX183140.1:24835679-25186136 GCA_945261195.1 Cryptosula pallasiana | reverse complement strand
TACTTAATTTGAACTTATATGTCATATAGAGTTTATATTGTATTTCATTTGAGGGGCATTTGAGTGGCATTTGAGTGGTATTTAAGTGGCATTTGAGTTTTGATTATTTTTTTACTTGTTTTGAACTTAGATTTTGAATGTATGGCATTCAAGTTTTGATAATTTTTTTACATAATTATATACATACTTGAGAGATAGAGGAGAGAGAGGGAGGAGAGAGGGAGAGAGAGAGGAGAGAGAGATTTTTTAGTTTTCTATACATTCATGTATATATGGTTAATTATGGACGTATTTATGGATATATTTATATCTACATAGAGAGAGGAGATATATCTACATTGAGTAAATATATTGATCAAAAATGAAAATTATATGATTATATACCTGATTACATAATAAGTAGGGAAAATCTTCCTATATAATATAGCTAGAGTCAGTAAATACTAAGTTATACAAAGCAATACAACTTGTAATGAGATTCAATGCATTCATACATACATACATATGGTATCTTGAGAGAGAGAAAGAGAGAGAGGAGAGAGATCTCTTAGTTTTCTAGCAATTAATGTATATATGGTCAATTATGTACATATTTATGGGTATATTTATATCTACATAGAGAGAGAAGAGAGGAGATATATCTAAATTGAATAAATACATTGATTAAAAATGAATCATTATATGATTATATACATTTATTACATAATAAGTAAGGAAAATCTCCCCACATAATATAGCTAGAGTCAGTAAATACTACGTAATACAAAGCACTACAACTTGTAATAAATACAAGTATTAACAGTTAATGCATAGTTTGTTCCTTTACAATGTTGTCTTTGATGTAGTGATGTTATATCTTAGGAAGGAAGACTTCTGTTCTATGTGGTTTAATTTCGTAATGAACTAAAATAAAAAAATTATGTATTAGTATAGAATGATTAAGCAAAAATGTAAAATAATTACATGAATTTGAGTTATAGTTCTAGTTACATTGGATAGTTTACATTATTAGAAAAGGGAAATAACTCACCAAGTTACATTGTTCAACTTGTTCTTTCTTGAGCATTATTTTCACCAAGTGCTTTTGATTCTCTTTCATCTATCTAAAACAAAACAAAACATACTTGCTTTATAAATATGTTGTAAAAAAATACACTAATTACACCAAAAAAGCGCTTTTTTTTTTACCTGAAAAAATGTATATGTTCAACATTTTGTTGTAAAAACTACGTTAATTACACCCAAAAAGTCCTTTTCTTTACCATGAAAATGTATATATTCAGCATTTTGTTGTAAAAAATACACTAATTACATCAAAAAAGTCCTTTTTTCACCTAGAAAATGTATATATTCAGCATTTTGTTTAATTTATGGTAAAAATTAGTAAAACTCACCTATAGTGATATGATTGCCTTGAGTTATAGATTAGCTTTTTGAACTCTTGTTCTGGACAGTTTTTTTCAGCATCATCGAAATATAATATAAGTAATTTTTAGAGTCTTCATTGGTTTGGTATCATCTAAGTAGGTGATAGATCTTGAAAGAAATTCTTGCTGTGTTGGAGAAGTGTGCTGTCTTCAGAATCCATGTAGTTTGAGTCTTCATTGATTTGGTATCATCTAAGTAAGTCGTAGATCTTGAAAGGAATTCTTGCTGTGTTGGAGAAGTAGACTGTCTTCAAAATTCATGTAGTTTGAGTCTTCATTGGTTTGGTATCATTTAAGTAGGTGGTAGATCTTGAAATGAATTTTTGCTGTGTTGGAGAAGTATGCTGTCTTCAAAATTCATGTAGTTTGAGTCTTCATTGGTTTGGTATCATCTAAGTAGGTGGTAGAGCTTGAAAGGAATTCTTTCTGTGTTGGAGAAGTATGCTGTCTTCAAAATCCATGTAGTTTGAGTCTTCATTGATTTGGTATCATCTAAGTAAGTCGTAGATCTTGAAAGGAATTCTTGCTGTGTTGGAGAAGTCGACTGTCTTCAAAATTCATGTAGTTTGAGTCTTCATTGGTTTGGTATCATCTAAGTAGGTGGTAGATCTTGAAATGAATTCTTGCTGTGTTGGAGAAGTGCGCTGTCTTCAAAATCGATGTAGTTTGAGTCTTCATTGATTTGGTATCATCTAATTAAGTAGTAGATCTTGAAAGGAATTCTTGCTGTGTTGGAGAAGTATACTGTCTTCAAAATTCATGTAGTTTGAGTCTTCATTGGTTTGGTATCATTTAAGTAGGTGGTAGATCTTGAAATGAATTTTTGCTGTGTTGGAGAAGTATGCTGTCTTCAAAATTCATGTAGTTTGAGTCTTCATTGGTTTGGTATCATCTAAGTAGGTGGTAGATCTTGAAAGGAGTTCTTGCTGTGTTGGAGAAGTCAACTGTCTTCAAAATTCATGTAGTTTGAGTCTTCATTGGTTTGGTATCATCTAAGTAGGTGGTAGATCTTGAAATGAATTCTTGCTGTGTTGGAGAAGTGCGCTGTCTTCAAAATTGATGTAGTTTGAGTCTTCATTGGTTTGGTATCATCTAAGTAGGTGGTAGATCTTGAAAGAAATTCTTGCTGTGTTGGAGAAGTCGACTGTCTTCAAAATTCATGTAGTTTGAGTCTTCATTGGTTTGGTATCATCTAAGTAGGTGGTAGATCTTGAAATGAATTCTTGCTGTGTTGGAGAAGTGCGCTGTCTTCAAAATCGATGTAGTTTGAGTCTTCATTGATTTGGTATCATCTAATTAAGTTGTAGATCTTGAAAGGAATTCTTGCTGTGTTGGAGAAGTATGCTGTCTTCAAAATTCATGTAGTTTGAGTCTTCATTGGTTTGGTATCATTTAAGTAGGTGGTAGATCTTGAAATGAATTTTTGCTGTTTTGGAGAAGTATGCTGTCTTCAAAATTCATGTAGTTTGAGTCTTCATTGGTTTGGTATCATCTAAGTAGGTGGTAGATCTTGAAAGGAGTTCTTGCTGTGTTGGAGAAGTCGACTGTCTTCAAAATTCATGTAGTTTGAGTCTTCATTGGTTTGGTATCATCTAAGTAGGTGGTAGATCTTGAAATGAATTCTTGCTGTGTTGGAGAAGTGCGCTGTCTTCAAAATTGATGTAGTTTGAGTTTTCATTGGTTTGGTATCATCTAAGTAGGTGGTAGATCTTGAAAGAAATTCTTGCTGTGTTGGAGAAGTGTGCTGTCTTCATCTTCATTAGCTTGGTATCATCTAAGTAGGTGGTAGATCTTGAAATGAATTCTTGCTGTGTTGGGGAAGTATGCTGTCTTCAAAATCTATGTAGTTTGAGTCTTCATTGGTTTGGTATCATCTAAGTAGGTGGTAGATCTTGAAAGGAATTCTTGCTGTGTTGGAGAAGTGTGCTGTCTTGAAAATTGATGTAGTTTGAGTCTTCATTGGTTTGGCATCATCTAAGTAGATGGATCTTGAAAGGAATTCTTGCTGTGTCACATAAGTAGGAGAGAAAGTCATGTTGTTTTACATCTATCGTTGGTGTTGGTAGATCTTGACCACATGTTTATAGTCTTTGCTACTGCTGCATTTCGTCTCAAACAAGAGTCCAAAGTAGACATCATAACTACAAAATACAAAAAATTGATTGTTACAATTGATTCATTTATTTTCATTGGCTTTATCTACATAGAGTAGCGAAGAAAAAGTTTGTGTGAGTATAAAACTACCTAGTAGAGATAAATTTATATCTAGGTTCAATTAGCATTGAATAATTATTATTATTTTGTTAATAATAAATAAGTAGAGTCGGCTACTTTACTAGAGCTTGGACAAACACTTATTTTAAAAATGAATAATTAGAGCTTTCTACTAGTGTTGAATAATTATTGATAATAATTTACCTTATCACCACTTAGAGCCAGATGATTTAATTAACTAAAGACAAATAATTATTTTAGCATTTCTTACCTTGATGCTGGATGTTCTCCTAGTAGCTGTAGTAGATGATGGTTCTCCGCTTGCTGTTGAAGAACTGGATGCTTTCTGTGTGAAAACAGTGGCTCTTAAATAGCTAAAGTTGCACTGATTAAACCCTATGAATCAGCATTTTTTCCAATGCTTTCGCGGGAATAAATAGTTTATTTTCACGCGAATAGAAACTGTTGCTTTCGCGGGAATAAATAATTTATTTTCACGCGAATAGAAACAGTTGCTTTCGCGGGAATAAATAATTTATTTTCACGCGAATAGAAACAGTTGCTTTCGCGGGAATAAATAGTTTATTTTCACGCGAATAGAAACAGTTGCTTTCGCGGGAATAAATAGTTTATTTTCACGCGAATAGAAACTGTTGCTTTCGCGGGAATAAACAGTTTATTTTCACGCGAATAGAAACCGTTGCTTTCGCGGGAATAAATAATTTATTTTCACGCGAATAGAAACAGTTGCTTTCGCGGGAATAAATAGTTTATTTTCACGCGAATAGAAACCGTTGCTTTCGCGGGAATAAATAATTTATTTTCACGCAAATAGAAACCGTTGCTTTCGCGGGAATAAATAATTTATTTTCACACGAATAGAAACAGTTGCTTTCGCGGGAATAAATAGTTTATTTTCACGCGAATAGAAACCGTTGCTTTCGCGGGAATAAATAATTTATTTTCACGCGAATAGAAACCGTTGCTTTTGCGGGAATAAATAATTTATTTTCACGCGAATGGAAACCGTTGCTTTCGCGGGAATAAACAGTTTTTATTCCCGCGAAAGCATTGGAAAAAATGCTGATTCATAGGGTTTAATCAGTGCAACTTTAGCTATTTAAGAGCCACTGTTTTCACTTAGAAAGCATCCAGTTCTTCAACAGCAAGCGGAGAAGCATCATCTACTACAGCTACTAGGAGAGCATCAAGGTAAGAAACGCTAAAATAATTATTTGTCTTTAGTTAATTAAATCATCTGGCTCTAAGTGGTGATAAGGTAAAAAATAATCAATAATCATTTAACACTAGTAGAAAGCTCTAATTATTTATTTTTAAAATAAATATTAAAAACTTGTGAAAATGAACTGGTAACATTACGTCGACTGAAATAATGCCTAAAACGTCTCGCATAAATTTTGGTCTGACCAAAAGATAATTTTTATACGCACGGTGTCTAAGCTATTCGCTCGCAAGAACGCAAGCTGTGTCATTGACAAATCTGTCTGTTTTTCCAAGCGATTTCAATTACTTAATAATAAAAATATGAACCCTTGACTAGAATTCACTCCTAGGTACTTTATCTTTAGTGTCAACTGTAAAGTCTTGAAACCACTTCACCATAGATTCAAGGAAATTTCCCATCTCCAGTGCTAGCAGTTGAGCTCATCACTATTGTTTTGTGATCATAATTTTTATTAAAACTTACCCTTCACTGAAGATTCAGTAGCTCTGGTAGATGTTGGTCTTTAAAATGCTGGTCTTTGAGAGGATGGTTTCAGTCTGAAAAAGTTGCTGCTTTTATAGTTCTCTGTTATCCGTGGAATGCTAATTATTTTTGTTGTGGTTAGTTGTTTTTCAGACATTAACTTTTTTAGGGATTCCAATTTTGGTTGGGAAATCCATAACAGCGCAATAGAGACAATAAGACACTATTGACTATTCTAGGGATTCCAAAAATCAGATTGGGAAGTTCATAACAACGCAATAAGACGCGAGCGGTCAAACTAGGAATTCCCAAATTTGTTGGAATTCCGTAACAACGCAATAAGGCACTATCGACCAAAGTCCAACTTTTTCTGACAATCAAACAGTATGTAACGATCGCCAATCTAGGGATTCCAAAAAAGGTGTTGGAATTCCGTAACAACGCAATAAGACACGATCGACTAAAGTACAAACTTTTCTGACAATCAAACAGTATGTAACGATCGCCAATCTAGGGATTCCAAAAAAATGTTTTGGAATTTGTAACAACGCAATAAGACACGATCGACCAAAGTCCAAATTTTTTTCTGACAATCTAACAACCTAACAATCTAACAGTAAGTAACGATCTCAAAATCCTGGCATTAAAATTTTTATAAAGTCACCATGCATGAAATACATTTCATCCATGAAAGTCACGCATGAATTTCATAGCAATAACTTGTTGATTTATTTTCAAATTTGACAAAAAAAATCTGTATAAATTATTTATTTCTAAAATTAATAAAATATTCCTGAAAAGTTTGAAAAAAATTTATATTGTTTCACATAACCGCAGAACAGGCGAGATTTATTGTGATAATACTCTTGGGGACAAAAGGTAGACGATTTTTGTAAGTTAGATACATAGACCTATAGGTCTATGGTTAGATAGGAAAATAACATGGGCATCGCCGCAAAATAGGCAGTTCTGCACCTACCTCCCTTATTGCGTTGTTACGGATTTCCAATACATTTTTTTGGAATCCCTAGATTGGCGATCGTTACATACTGTTTGATTGTCAGAAAAATTTGGACTTTGGTCGATCGTGTCTTATTGCGTTGTTACGGAATTTCAACACCTTTTTTGGAATCCCTAGATTGGCGATCGTTACATACTGTTTGATTGTCAGAAAAAGTTGGACTTTGGTCGATAGTGTCTTATTGCGTTGTTACGGAATTCCAACAAATTTGGGAATTCCTAGTTTTACCGCTCGCGTCTTATTGCGTTGTTATGAACTTCCCAATCTGATTTTTGGAATCCCTAGAATGGTCAATAGTGTCTTATTGTCTCTATTGCGCTGTTATGGATTTCCCAACCAAAATTGGAATCCCTAAAAAAGTTAATGTCTGAAAAACAACTAACCGCAACAAAAATAATTAGCATTCCACGGATAACAGAGAACTATAAAAGCAGCAACTTTTTCAGACTGAAACCATCCTCTCAAAGACCAGCATTTTAAAGACCAACATCTACCAGAGCTACTGAATCTTCAGTGAAAGGTAAGTTTTAATAAAAACTGAAAAATAAAAAATTAGAGTCTTTTACTAGTGTTAAATAATTATTTATTTTTCAAATAAATAATTTGTGTTTCAAGTACATTTATATATAGCTATATATATATATATAGTCTTTTGTTACTTCTAAAAAAATAATGTTGTTATTTTAGCAGGAATTATGGAGATGGAGGAGGGAAGTGATGTAAATATACAGGAGGATTGGGAATGGCTCATGAAAAATCATAATGTTATCAGACTTCTGGATGCTGATGATGAATACATAGATGATGAGTTTCAATCGGTACCTACCTAGTACAACCTAGTACAACCTAGCTATATAAGAAGCACCACTTTTACACAGAAAGCATCCACTTCAACAACAGTGACTGAAGGATCACCATCTACTACAACTACTAGAAGATTTTCTATATTAAGGTGAGAAATAATAAACAACTATTTAACACTAATAATGTAAACTATCCAATGTAACTAGAACTATAATTCAAATTCATGTAATTATTTTACATTTTTGCTTAATCATTCTATACTAATACATAACTTTTTTATTTTAGTTCATTACGAAATTAAAAGCACATAGAACAGAAGTCTTCCTTCCTAAGATATAACATCAGTACATCAAAGACATCATTGTAAAGGAACAAACTATGCATTAACTGTTATTACTTTGTTTTTATTACAAGTTGTAGTGCTTTGTATTACTTAGTATTTACTGACTCTAGCTATATTATGTGGGGAGATTTTCCTTACTTATTATGTAATAAATGTATATAATCATACAATGATTCATTTTTAATCAATGTATTTATTCAATTTAGATATATCTCCTCTCTCCTCTCTCTCTATGTAGATATAAATATACCCATAAATATGTACATAATTGACCATATATACATTAATGTATAGAAAACTAAAAGATCTCTCACTCCTCTCTCTCTTTCTCTCTCTCAAGATACCATATGTATGTATGTATGAATGCATTGATTGTCATTACAAGTTGTAGTGCTTTGTGTTACTTAGTATTAACTGACTCTAGCTATATTATATAGGAAGATTTTCCCTACTTATTATGTAATCAGGTATATAATCATATAATGTTTCATTTTTGATCAATATATTTATTCAATGTAGATATATCTCCCCTCTCTCTATGTAGATATAAATATAGCCATAAATATGTACATAATGAACCATATATACATGAATGTATAGAAAACTAAAAAATCTCTCTCCTCTCTCTCTCTCTCTCCTCTCTCATCTCCCATCTCTCCTCTCTCCTCTCCCCTCTCTCTCAAGATACCATATGAGTTCGAGTTATGTAAAAAAGTTATCAAAACTTGAATGCCATACATTCAAAATCTATATGCCATATAAGTTCAAATTAAGTAAAAAAAGAATCAAAACTCAAATGCCACTTAAATGCCACTCAAATGCCACTCAAATGCCCCTCAAATAAAATACAATATAAACTCGGCGAATCCATCCAACGCCGTAACCCATTGCATAACCCCCAAGATCTAATCCACAAAAAAACACTTGGTAGGGAGATCTGCTCATATATTACTACTAATGTGCTCAGAATGGCCTGAAAACGCTTTTGGAGCAATAAAAAACATGTTTTGAAACTTTTTGTCTAGGATCACTGAAATGATGAATAGTGCTCAGGATGGCCTGAAAACAACTTTGGAGCAATAAAAAATGTGTTTTGAAACTTTTTGTCTAAGATCACTGAACTGATGAATTGTGCTCAAAGTGGCCTGAAAATGTCTTTGGAGCAATAAAAAACATGTTTTGAAACTTTTTGTCGAGGATCACTGAAATGATGAAATGTGCTCAGAATGGCCTGAAAATGTATTTTGAGCAATAAAAAAAGTATTTTGAAACTTTTTGTCTAGGATCACTGAAATGATGAAATGTGCTCAGAATGGCCTGAAAACGATTTTAGAGCAATAAAAAATGTGTTTTGAAACTTTTTGTCTAGGATCACTGAAATGATGAAATGTGCTCAGAATGGCCTGAAGACGCTTTTGGAGCAATAAAAAACATGTTTTGAAACTTTTTGTCTAGGATCACTGAAATGATGAAATGTGCTCAGGATGGCCTGAAAACAACTTTAGAGCAATAAAAAGTGTGTTTTGAAACTTTTTGTTTGGGATCACTGAAATGATGAATTGTGCTCAGAGTGGCCTGAAAATGTCTTTGGAGCAATAAGAAAAGTATTATGAAACTTTTTGTCTAGGATCACTGAAATGATGAAGAGTGCTCAGAAAGGCCTGAAAACGCTTTTGGAGCAATAAAGTTGTGTTGTGAAACCTTTTGTGTAGAATCGCTGAAATGATGAACTGTGCTCAGAGTGACCTGAAAATGCCTTTGGAGCAATAAAAAACTTCTTTTGAAACTTTTTGTCTAGGATCACTGAAATGATAAAATGTGCTCAGAATGGCCTGAAATTGCTTTTGGAGCAATAAAAAACGTGTTGTGAAACTTTTTGTCTAGGATCACCGAAATTATGAAATGTGCTCGGTGGCCTGAAAACGCTTTTGGAGCATTAAAACACGTGTTGTGAACTTTTTGGTCTAGGATCAGTGAAATGATGAATAGTGCTCAGAATGGCCTTAAAACGCTTTTGGAGCAATAAAAAACATCTTGTGAAACGTTTTGTCTAGGATCACTGAACTGATGAAATGCGCTCAGAATGCCCTGAAAATGGTTTTAGAGCAATAAAAAACGTGTTTTGAAACTTTTTATCAGTGATCACTGAAATGCTCAATTGTGCTAAGATTGGCCTGAACACGCTTTTCGAGCAATAGAAAAGGTTATTTGAAACTTCTTGTCTAGGATCACTGAAATGATGAAATGTGTTCAGAATGGCCTGAAAAAGCTTTTGGAGCAATAAAAAACAAGTTTTGAAACTTTTTGTCGCGGATCACTGAACTGATGAAGTGTGCTCAGAATGGCCTGAAAACGCTTTTGGAGCAATAAAAAAGGTGTTGTGAATTTTTTTGTCTAGGATCACTGAAAGGATGAAATGTGCTCAGAATGACCTGAAAGTGCTTTAGGAGCAAAAAAAACGTGTTGTGAACCTTTTTGTCTAGGAACACTCAAATGATGAATTGTGCTCAGAGTGGCCTGAAAATGCCTTTGGAGCAATAAAAAACATGTTTTGAAACTTTTTGTCAGGTTCACTGAAATGATGAAATGTGCTCAGAGTGGCCTGAAAATGTTTTTGGAGCAATAAGAAAAGTGTTTTGAAACATTTTGTCTAGGATACTGAACTGATGAAGAGTGCTCAGAAAGGCCTGAAAACGCTTTTGGAGCAATAAAGTTGTGTTGTGAAACCTTTTGTCTAGAATCGCTGAACTGATGAACTGTGCTCAGAGTGGCCTGAAAATGCCTTTGGAGCAATAAAAAACTTCTTTTGAAACTTTTTGTTGAGGATCACTAAAATGATGAAATGTCCTAAGAATGGCTTGAAAACGCTTTTGGAGCAATAAATATTGTGTTTTGAAATTTTTTGTCTAGGATCACTGAAATGATGAAATGTGCTCAGAATGGCCTGAAAACGCTTTTGGAGCAATAAAAAAGGTGGTTTGAAACTTTTTGTCTGGGATCACTGAAATGATGAAATGTGCTCAGAATGGCCTGAAAACGCTTTTAGAGCAATAAAAACGTCTTGTGAAACTTTTTGTCTAGGATGACTGAAATGATGACATGTGCTCAGAATGGCCTGAAAACGCTTTTGGAGCAATAAAATACGTGTTGTGAAACTTTTTGTCTAGGATCACCGAAATTATGAAATGTGCTCAGTGGCCTGAAAACCCTTTTGGAGCATTAAAACACGTGTTGTGAACGTTTTGGTCTAGGATCAGTGAAATGATGAAATGTGCTCAGAATGGCCTTGAATTGCTTTTGGAGCAATAAAAAACATCTTGTGAAACGTTTTGTCTAGGATCACTGAACTGATGAAATGCGCTCAGAATGCCCCGAAAGTGGTTTTGGAGCAATAATAAACGTGTTTTGAAACTTTTTATCAGGGATCACTGAAATGATCAATTATGCTAAGAATGGCCTGAAAACGCTTTTTGAGCAATAGAAAAGGTTATTTGAACTTTTTTTTCTAGGATCACTGATATTATCAAATGTGTTCAGAATGGTCTGAAAATGCTTTTGAAGCAAGAAAAAAGGTATTTTGGAACTTTTGTCTAGGCTCACTGAAATGATGAAATGTGCTCAGAATGGCCTGAAAACGCTTTTTGAGCAATAAAAAATGTGGTTTGAAACTTTTTTGTCTGGGATCACTGAAATGATGAAATGTGCTCAGAATGGCCTGAAAATGCATTTGGAGCAATAAAAAACGTGTTGTGAATCTTTTTGTCTAGGATCACTGAAAGGATGAAATGTGCTCAGAATGATCTGAAAGTGCTTTAGGAGCAAAAAAACGTGTTGTGAAACTTTTTGTCTAGGATCACTCAAGTGTTGAATTGTGCTCAGAGTGGCCTGAAAATGCCTTTGGAGCAATAAAAAAACGTGATTTGAAACTTTTTGTCTAGGATCACTGAAATGATGAATTGTGCTCAGAATGGCCTGAAAACTCTTTTGGAGCAATAAAAAACCTGTTTTGAAACTTTTTGTCTATGATCACTGAAATGATGAAATGTGCTGAGAATGACCTGAAAATGCCTTTAGAGCAATAAAAAACGTCTTTTGAAACTTTTTGCCTGGGATCATTAGAATGATGAAATGTGCTCAAAATGGCCTGAAAATGCTTTTGAAGCAATAAAAAAGCTGTTTTGCAACTTCGTGGGTTTTGTGGAGAGTGCCAAGGTTTTACTTGGAGATATATCGTTGGGAGCCACTCAGAGGCGGTACGTATGTGGAAACACCAAAAGCCCTAGCGAGCAAAAAAGCGGTCATCAATGCTGACAACAGCGGTGCTAAGAGCATGGCTGAAATGAGAGAGATTGCCATGTCATTGGAGATAAAATTTACCAGCAAGACCAAAAAATCCAAGCTAGCGGAGGAAATACAAAAGGTGGATCCTGATGTTTTGAAAGGCAACAAATGCTTTTTATGGTCAATGCTTTCGTATCTTTTTCCACCAGATGAAAATGCTGATAGAGTGACAAAGTACAAGCTTTTTGAAAAAAGTTTGCACTCTAAGATGCTAAAGTATCCGGTGACAATAGATCAGATCCAAAAGTTTGCTAACTAAAACGACCTGCTGGTAAATGTATTTGAATGGAAGGGGGAAAAAGGTGGACTAGAACATCTTCACACAGACTATCGATTGTACAAAGAGGATTTACCGGAAGTCAACCTGCTTTTATATAAAAACCACTACATGTGGATAAAGAGCATGTCAGCCCTGATGTACACTCAGACTGATGACAATAATGGTGTAAAGCACAAGTGTCTCCGATGCTTTCATAATTCTGTGTGCGAGGGAACTTTTCAAGATCACATCGAAATGTGTTTGAAAGTCCACGATGGAACATGTGCAGTAAAGATGCCAGAGCCGGGAGCAGTGATGAAATTTAAGAATTTTTAGAATGTGGAAAAAGCGCCGTACGATGCCCATGTAGATTTTGAATCAATCATAGACAAAGAGACTAAGGTACATACAGCGTGCGCCTATGGCTTGAACCTGGTGAATAGCTTGGGTGAGTCAATAACACTTGGGGAGGATGATGAGGGAAAACCGATCAAGGTCAAAGTGTACAGAGGTGAAGACTGCATGGAGCGCTTTTTTGAAGAATTGGACAAGATAGAGGAAATAGTAGACAGCATCCCAATAGCCAAAATGATTATCACCCCTAAACAAGAGTTGGAGTTTAATAATGCGACACACTGCTATATGTGTCAAACACGGGAAAAAGATAATGATCAATTGGTTAGAGATCACGATCACGTTCCTGGGTTGTACAGAGGCCCGGCTCACAACAGTTGCAACCTTAAGCATCGGTAAACTAAAAAGATCAAGGTAATATTTCATAATCTGAAAGGATACGACTTTCACCTAATCGTCAAGGCGTGGAAGGGCAGAAGGGTAAAATGCTACTCGTGTCGGGATATAAATGATGCACCTATATTTGATATTTATGAACCTAAGAATTTTTCGGTTAAAGTACACAAAAAATGTAAGCTATCTAGTGATGATGAACCATACGGTCACTTACAAGTGCGTAGCTCATGTGGAGAGGCGGGAGCCGAGGATACTCCTCTAGTAGGCAGAAAGTTTCCAGATAAAACGTTGGGAATATACCACAAAACATGTGCGGAGGAACGATATGGAAGTTATATAAAATGCAAAAAGAGACCGCAAATAGTGGGTGATATTGAGGTTATTGCCAACACGGATGAAAAATACATGTCTATGCGGATGGGTCGCTTTGAGTTTATGGAAAGCATGCAGCATCTCAACAGCTCTCTCGCCAAGTTAGTGGAGGGTCTGGATGATTATTCTCACTTGATACGTGAATTTCCCAGATACGCCAACCTACTAGCTTGAAAAGGAGTGTATCCATACGAATACATGGACTCTCATGATAGATTCCAGGAAATGGAACTACCAAAGCAAAAAGACTTTGCTTCATCGCTCGACAACTATGCTGGTATAAGCGATGCCGACTACAAACACGCTCACAATGTATGGAAGAAACTAGGTTGTAAGACCATGGGAGACTATCACGACCTATACCTGAAAACGGATGTGCTGCTTTTGACCGATGTTTTTGAGACCCACAGAACAATGGCCATGAAAGAATATGGACTCGATCCATCTCACTACATCTCGACACCATCTTTTTCATGGGACGCTCTCCTCAAGATGACAGGGGAAGAATTGGAGCTCATCACCGACATGGATATGTACAATTTTATAGAGAGCGGTATCAGAGGCGGTGTGTCTACTTGCGGAGGTCTGCGATATGCCAAAGCTAACAATCCGTATGTCAAGGGATATGATCCGAAAAAGAAGAAGACTTATATCATGTACGTGGATATGAACAATTTGTATGGAGACGCAATGTCGCAAAATTTGCCTATCGGTGGATTTAAATGGGTAGAATGCAAAGAAGATATGACATTGGATGACATTAACTTCGATGACGATGAGGGATACATTGCAGAAATAGACTTGGAATATCCGGAAGAGCTGCATGACGAACACAATGACTACCCCCTAGCACCCGAATTCATCAAACCGGATCAGTGGTCAGAGTACATGCGCTCGGTGGGAGAACTCCATCCGAAGACGGGAGAACCTCAATACAGCAAAGTCCCCAAGCTGGTGCCCAACCTAAGAAACAAGCAAAAGTACGTAGTTCACCACCAGATTTTGAAGTACTACCTAAAGAAGGGACTGCGTCTGACCAAAGTACACCGAGTCATAAAGTTTAGAGAGAAAGCCTGGATGAAGCCGTGGGTCCAACTAAATACCGAGCTAAGAAAGATGGCCAAGACGGAATGTGGAAAGAACCTTCCCAAGCTTATGGTCAACGGTAACTTTGGCAAGTCGTGCGAAAATGTTAAAAAGCGGATAGATACGGAATTAACCGTAGATGAGAGGCGGCTGAAGAAGCTTATAAACGGCTATCGGTTCAAATCAACCAAGGAGTTTAATGAGAATTTGATGGCCGTGCTCAAAAATAAGGCAAAGGTAGAACTAAACAAACCCATATACTTTGGCCAGGCCATCTTGGACTTGTCTAAAAAGCACATGTACGAGTATTTTTATGATGACATCCGAAAACAGTATCCCAACGCCAGAATGATGTACACGTACACGGATAGTTTTGTAGTGCTCATCGAGACGGAAGATTTTTACAAGGAGATGCCATTAGACAAGTATGACACCAGTAGTTACCCCGAGGACCAGCCGTGTTATAGCGATAAGAATAAAAAGGTGGTTGGTCTACCCAAGGACGAAGGTGGTGGTCAACCGATATCAGAATTTGTAGCTCTGTGAGCCAAGTCGTACTGTGTAGAAGGTGGGGGGTTTGGAATGAAAAAGGGCAAAGGAGTTAAAAAGTGTGTTACCAAAAAACTAAGTTTTGAAACGTACAAGCAATGTCTGGATACAGGAAATCAGGCCCCAAAGGCGTGGATGTCAACGCTCCAATCGAGAAAACATGTGATTGTGACTCGCCCTTCGAGAAGAAGACCGTATCAGCCTTTGGTGACAAAAGGTATTACCTAAACTCTATAAACAGTCTGGCACACGGACATTATAAAATCAAAGAGTGTAAGTAAATGGCTAAAGAAATACCCAAGCATATATTAGAATTGTTTGATTGTGTAAGACCTCCAGTCTATGATGAATGGATAGAATCCAATACAGAATATATTAACTACGCTAAATACTACAATGGACCAACTCGCAAAATTTGCAAATCTGAGAAACTGTGGATGGATGCGCCAGCTGATCAAAAGTGGTTGTATGAAACGAGTCTCAAAGATTTGAGGATCTGTGCCAAAAAAGGCCGTATCAATGGATGTAGTAGTAAGAGAAGAGCCGAATTGCGCGACGTACTTTCCAAAAATGAATGAGTCATTTTATAGCCTTTGGACTATAAAATATCTTAAGACATCAAAATGTACGCAACACCAGCGGCTACGATACTTCCACCGATCAATGTATTGGTAGCCCCATGAACATCACGCTCCGACCTATCCAATAGCACAGGAGGTTTAGGTGCTGCCTGTATAACTGGCTTTGGTGTCGGTGCTGCCTGTACAACTAGCTTTGGTGCCGGTGCTGCCTGTATAACTGGCTTTGGAGCAGGAGGAGGTTTAGGTGCTGCCTGTAAAACTGGCTTCGGAGCAGGAGGAGGTTTAGGTGATGGTTTAATGCCTATTGTATCAAAACTCTTGGCAACCATGATCTCATCATTGAAACCATTTACGCTTTTTTCTAGTTTGTTTAGATTCATGTCAGAGGGAATCATGTACAATCCCTTGGCAATGTTATAATAAATGATGCCCTGAGTCCTTACTTAGAGCATCTTCAAAGTTTTTGATAGACTCTTCTAAAGACTGTTTTTTGGCAATCAGATTGTTGACCAAGACTAAAAACTGCTGTTGGCTTTCTAGAAAAGAGCCCGCCTATCTGGCTTGTACCTGAGCACCGAGTAGACAGTATACGTATCCCCTGATAGATTAATTTAGTCGTACTATGCCGGGGTTTGTAAAGCTTTTAGAGTGATCCATAACGAGTCGATTAAGGTCAAAAGGTTCTTGGTTTACGGCAATCATCTTTACCCCGACATTTTTATTCCAAGGTTTAAACTGGTAGTAAGTACCCCAATCACCGCCCTTGGGTTTAATGTCCAGGTAGGTATTTGGTTTTCCGGTGGCGGGGAAGGTCGGTAGTTTCCAACCGAGATCTTTGGCTATCAAAGTCATTTTCAAAATTCCAATAGACCTCTGTATGTAACCCAATCCGCCGGCCGGTTGATCTATGATGGGTATACCCATCGGAACGACGCCAAATTCGTTTAAGAGTTTTTGATATTTGGTCTTGTTGTAAGGATTGTTGTGAGGATTAAAATCTTGATCGTCAGGATTTTTAACCTCCATCTGAGCCAAAATCTTCTTAGTCTGGAATAGCACGTGAAAATTCATTATGGATCTCGTAAGTAGTAGACCTCTGGTGAGATGATCTTTACTCACTCCATAAAGCGTTGACGCGCAGTACAGGGCAAACTTGTACTGTTCGGTGTAATAACTGATTTTCTCGTTATACCACCTGTCTACATCGTCAAAGTTATCGACGGACAATGGTTTTGGTGTAATGTCTACAAACGTTTTACTAAATCCGTATTTGGTTTTGTTTTCTCGACCTATGGAAATTACAATGTGTAGTCCGTAAAAGTCAATAGGATAAGCGCTATATAGCTTTGCCATTTATTAATAAATGACAACGCATACTATAACAAAAACTGGAAGGATTGAGCTCGATGCTCCGGTATACACAACCGCTATCAGCCTGCAGTCTATGTCATTGTACATGAATATGTATAATTTGACAGAGAAAACCATCTACCGAGAATGTGGCCACCCAGCCGTTGAACTCCCTCCGGGGTATTATAAGTATGACAATATCACCCGAAAACTACCAAGGGTAATAACAGTCGAGCCAAATACATTGAAAGTGGAATTGGGGAAATGAACCATTCATGGCGGGTTGAGTAAGTTGATCAAAAACAGATATCTGTACATGACCCCCACTATGTCTGTACATGCACATCCACGGTATTGACACATCAAAAAACTTTTTGAATGGAAAACGCAACGACTTGTTGGCAGCGATTCACGTAGACAATACGGATGTTGGCGATGTAGTACATTACCAGCCGATAAACAATTGCAAGCGTATGCATAACGGCGAGATTAACGAGTTGCTAGTAATGATACAAGATGATAGGGGTAATGATTACCCAGGCTGAATTGTCAATACAATAAATGTTTGGAGTAAAATCGTATCATCGTCAACGAAGGATACACAATGTAAAAGCGAGTGTGTCTGGCAAGCCTTCGCCGACAGAGTTAATGTTTACGTTTTCATTGCCCAGCAACTCTGTGATCCAAGAAATCATATGCTACTCGCCTGATAATGTGGATAACGGGCGAATCGAGTTTACAATCGATGGAGTTGTATTTTCATATGAAAATGTGTCGTCGCACCAAGCCAATTCTATAGATTTAGTTATAGACCGATGAGGGGTAATCTTATGCAAAGGGTCTGGTATCACGTGCTGTCAGATTTTAGTGTATTACGAATCATAGAATAAATGTTTGGTAGAAAAAGTTTTCAGAGAACATTGCACACGATCAAAGTAGAACGACTACCCGCAGACTTGCCAATGGATAACTGCGTGTTTGCCCCAGTATTTCCCACCAACTCGCGTATAAGGGACATCATGATTTACAAACCGTACATACCGGGTGAAAATCTCACGATAAAGTTTTACAATGATGAATCAGTGGTCGTACTGACAAAAACAGGACTCGCAATCAACAAGCTGCATTCAATAGATTTGTCTGTCACCGGAATGGTGCCAATCGAGGTTGAGTCTACCAGTGCACCTCACTTGGTCATAGTTTACGAGGCTTAATAAATGATGGTAGCAGGGGCAGTAGTAAATGCCGTGGCTTTCACGGGAGGCAATTACCTGTTTTCCATGATTGATAACAACGGAGCAAAGTCCGAGGTTCAGCGGCACAAAGCGGCGATGGAAAAACTCAGTCAGGAGCAAGCTGACTACAACACGAAACGAGCCAAAAATCAAGACTGGCTGCAAACTCAGATATCTAGAAAACAAGATGCAACCAATGAGTTGTATTCGGTCAACTCAGCTTTTGATACCTATAAAAAACTGTTCGGGCAAGACCCACAACTGCCACATTCCAATCTGAGAGAACCGACTCTCGACTATACACCCAGCGATGAGCAGAAAAAATACGGAAAGATATTCGTGGGAGCCGGAACGTTGGCTAGTGTTGGTGGTACTATAGCATACTTTAATTAATTTAATACAACTGGTTGTATTAAATTACTTTTGGTTATATTCGTATAAAGCCAGTGCTACTAAAGGAGCAATCATTACCCATATGTTATCTTCTAGAAACTCGATGGTGTTTTCCATCATATGCCAAAATGCTTTGGTAGCACCTGCGGAATTTACAGCCATGTCGCGAAAATACGCTGCCAGTTCTTCCAATTTCTTCTTGACGATCTTTCCTATACCGCTGCCAGCAATGCCGGCTGGACTAGTCGATTTCGGAATCAAGTCTTTGGCACCTTCCGAACCCAGAGCGTTTGCGACGGCCTCAAATATAGCAGCTAAAATACCCCACACTGTGGTCACACCGGCAATACCCAATATGATATTTCGCTGTTTGCGCATCTTTTCAACCTCTTCTCCATAATCCCCCTTCTGGCTTTTTAAAACCTCATTGTGAGCATCAAGCTCATCACGTAATCGTTGCAACTGTAATAGGTCACCTTCCGTCTTGTCTTCTTTCGCATCCAAGATGCTTATTTTTTCCATCGTATCAGCTGATTTTTGTGCTGCTACTTGAATCTGTCCTTCGAGAGTTTGAAATCGCTGGTCTATAGCCACCAGTTCACGTTCTGGCAATCTACCCTCTTGCGTATCAAGTGCTGTCATTTCCAAATTTTCTCCCTCATCGCCGTAGTTGAACTCTGCTGATGCCCTACTAATTTTGAGTCGATCAACAAAGCCACTTACAGTGTTTTTTACTCCTGTATTTTGTGAAGACAGCCAGTCTTTAAAACTAGATAATGGGCTTTGAGCAATATTAAGATAACTATCGGCGGGTTCGACTACTTCCTGGTTGTTTTTTGCAAGCCTGCGTTGAAACTCTTCTTTATCAATACCAAACAGACTTTGATACTCAGCCTTGGTAATACGTGGTTCTCGCAAAAACAATTTTGGATTTGAAACCTGAGTCAACCTCCGTCTACCTTCGCTGGTTTGGACAGCCAGATTGCTGTCCAAGAAAACAAATTTGCTGTGGTCAAACTCTGTATATATGTCTAGATGAGATAAAACTACACTAATCTTGTTTTGGGTGTGTTGATCGACACCAGGTGTATCACTGGATGTCTCGGGTGCTTGCTGAATGTCTCTAGAAAGAAAGTTTTCTTTGACGTACTTATAATAGTTACCGCCATTCTTAGCATAATCTACAGTTCTCTTTATCACCCCATTTAATTCACTTTCATTTGTGGGTTTTTTATCCGCTATGGTAGCTGCCAGCAACTTCTTAAACTCTACGGTTGTTTCACCCATAACCTTTGTACTAATAATTGTGTATATGTTGGGCAATCCTCTTTCTAGGAGAATGCTATTGGCATTACTGATGGGATCATTATGAACATTGATTGACTGCTGTATGGAAGGGTCAACCCCTACTTGACGCTTGTTCGATGAAACTGGTCTCATCTACGTCACCATTACTAGCGCTATCATTGTCGTGACCAAAATCTTTTCCTTCGACTTCCATTTTATTAGTATATAATAAATGGCTTATAACGGAGAACTAAATCACACCTTGTCAAAGAGATATCGACAGGGTCTCAAAAAGAATAAGGTGCACGCTAGAGTTAATCGCAACCCATCTGACACCAGTCCAGGTGATGAGATGGTGGTCAAGATGCCAAAATTGGCTCCTACTACGGTGCTGTACCCGAATTCCCTAAACCTCACTTATAACTACAAACTAAATTCTGGAAAAGACGAGACCGACATCCCTGATCACCTGACTTCGGCTATCGTAGAGAGTTTCAAGATGACCATCAAGGGCACTACTGTGTTTGACATTAACAACTATAACCACCTGGCAATTTTTCGAGAGTTGTGGCACTCCTAGTACAAGTACGAGAAGGAGCTGACTCACAGAGGCATCCAATCCGAGACTACAAAGAAAAAGAGACATGTTATAATTGGCGCGGCTGACAACGTCCTGGCTTCAATACACAAAGAGAGGTACTCTTTTTACTTGGGATCTTTCCTGAAGGAAGCCGCATTTACTCCTCAGGCCTTACACAACACCATCGAGTTTCACATCAAACTGGCGAGCGGAGAGTACACTCTCAAAAACATCTGCCTTGAGTACGACTACGTGCAAGAACCTACGATTGCCAGCAGCATCTCTCAAAAGTACTCCAGTCACATTCACCTCATCAATGACTACAAGGCCCACACCATAAAAGAGGTATCGGCTGCAGAGTCCGACTTTGCGATAAACATCAACGCCACTTATGAGAGCCTGCGTTCCATCTTAGTCTTCTTTAAGGCTGACAACAAGGCCAGTATTGAATACAAGTTTCCAAACATCACCAACGTCAAAGTAGACATTGACGGTGCCACCAACCAGCTGTTTACATCTGACTACCTGCCGGTGTACTCTTACACGGATGCCAAAAATACTTACAGATCGAGTCGATGGGAGAGTCGAACATGAATCAAGAGACTTTTTATACAGACAAGTACTGTCTGAATATCGACCTGAGAACGATCGACGATTAAATGTCTAGCGGCGTGGGCAGAGAGATTAAAGATTACATCAAGCTCAAAATCAGTAAGGGAGCTTCTGATGCTTGCAAGGCTTTTGTGTTTTTGGTCAGTGACAAAGCCGTATCATTTTTAAACAATGAACTTGGAACTATAGAACAATAAATGGACAATTTACTACCAAAACACCCCCACAACGCCTTAATATGTGGGCGTACAAACTCGGGCAAGACATATTACACGCTAAACATTATAGACAGGTATTACTCGGGACGCTTTGATCTCGTGTTTATAATCTGCCCGACATTTCATGACAATAAGACTTACGACGACATCAAACACCCTTTTTTAAAAACATGTCATGTATACTCCAACGGAGACTTGGTGAACACGCTCAATCATCTCATTAAAATACACTCCAAGGGAAGTAAACTGTCCGGTAAAAATTCGCTAATCATAATTGACGACTGAAGCGCCGAAAAAGATCTAAACAAACATCGAACGTCGCTGAGCAAGATCGCTTTTAGTGGTCGACACTCGAACCTCACAACCTGGTTCATAACGCAGAGATACGTATCGGCTCCCAAAGATTTTAGAGAAAATGTACATTTGGTACTGATTACTAAAAATACGTGCAAAAAATCGTTCGAGACTCTCTATGGCGAAAATTACATTGTACCTTCCGAGCATCACTACGAGATAAAAAAAGGGTTGGTAAATACATTTATGCTGTTTGTCAAAACCGACAAGGGGAAATTTCTGATATTGAAAAAATGATTGAACAAATATTCTACTTTACCGGATCAGTCTTCTTCTTTCTATGCTGCATAATAATCCTCAAGTGTTACTTGACAGCGCGGAGGTTTTTGAGGTGTAATAAAATGGAGTCGATTATTGCAATTCCAAAACAGTCCGATGGTAATGTCAGTACTTATCGCGAGAGGTTGGTCAAGGCTCGGGTAAATTCGGAGGAAGACATTAGTAAAATGTCAGACGACCAAGTCAAAAAAATATACCTAAAACACGAGCAGGGGATATTGGATGGTGTGGGTGATCAAGTTAGCAAGTTTTTTGCCAAGGGGTGGGTAAAGGCGATCGCTAGGTTTGCACCACTTACCAACGAGGAAGAGTTTGAAAAAACAATAGGTAACAACGTTTTTGTGAAAGCCGCTATTAAAAATTATTTCCCCTCCATGTATTATGATTGTGGCAGTTACCTAGCTCCGTTGTCGATATTGGCTACTACTGTGACCAGCATAGATTATGGTACAATAAATGTCAGATCCAAAGATAACCAAGAGCCCGAAGAGGACGAAAGTTGCAACAACTCAGGAGGTGGAAGCGAAACCACTCAGTAAGGGTCTCGAAGAAAATTTCAGCGATGAACTAACTCAAACACCAGAGATGCCTAAACAGCAGCTGGTAAAATAGGATGTAAAAAAAAAATCTGGTATTTGGAAGTACGTGCTCGGAGGGAGCTTTGTTCTACGTATCGTGTACCTGGTTATAAAAAGGTCGGATCCTAAGATCACAAGAATATCTGTACCCGCACCGCAGTCACAAGCGCAACCGCAGCCGCAGCTGCCACAATTACCACAGGCAAATTCAAACAAAAAAATAGAAAATTTTAGTACAATAAATGGCAAGCGCTAATATAAAAGATATCGGTAACGCGTTGTACAACGGCGCTCTGATGGCAGTGGGAGTAATTGCCACTAGAATGGTACTAAAGGTGATGGGTTTCAAGGATATACCTCTAGATATGAAACCAGCTAGCGTTGGCATGCTAGCCGGGGAGATTGGTGTTGCAAACTACGCCGTGCAAAAATTGAAAGACGCTAAAGTCGTGCCGGCCACCATCTTTACGTAATTTTATACACCTAGATGTATAAAATTACATCTTGTCATACTCCGCCAGTTTCTGTCTGATTTTATTGATTTCATGTACAATTTCATCAAACTCGTCCTCATCAATAAAATTATCGGCTAAATGGCGAGATAGTTTTCGGTCTATCTCACTCATACCAACGCGCAATATCGTGTGTTTCTTGATGTGTTTCAACTTTTTCTTGTTGTAGTGGTTAGTAATTGGGGTAAGAGTTATGGATATCAATCCAGACACTGCCCCTAAAACAGTCAACACGGTACCTATTGGCATACCTACGACTGTAAAAGTAGTCACTACTCCAGTTGTCGATTGTATCACAGCTAGCGATGAAAATACCGTTGACACGTTTTGTAAATTGCTCACAGCCTTGCCATATTTTCTACAATATTCTTTTCTCTTGACAATTAACGATGAAATATCAGTTCTCATATCTTTTACCCTCTTATATCTTTGCACACCACCATCAGGTGGGGTTGGAGGATCTTTTTCCATTTATTATGTGTACATTCCTTCCGCCACATCGTCGCTGGAGCTTTCATTGATGCCTCGTATATATCCAAGCTCATAGCCAAATTCAGTAATGTAAATAATACCAAATGACAGCGTTCCAAGTGTTACAATTCCCCATGCAATAGCTTTTTGTAATCTGTACATTTATTATAGTCCTTCCGTATCAGGTGGAACGACTTGGAGCTGCACCTTTGTAAACGTTCTCTCTTCAATACCCTGAAGCGTGTACAGAGAAGGTTGATTCTCCTACGAATGGATCTCGTCAATGTCATACACATCTACCGACCAAATCGTAACAGTCGCTCTGTATCGGGTGTCATTATGCTCTTCTCCCGGTTTGTACAAATATCGCACTAAAGAGTCCATGGGCAGTGCTTCAAAGACTTCATCGTACTTTGGCTGAGGAACACTCTCGAGTTTTACTGCCTCCGCGGGCTTCATACCAATCATTTTTGTTTCTTCGCCATTTGTCGCGGTCACAACGCCAGACAATCTGCTCACCAATTCGCGGTTGGTCTTTTTACCTTTAATCTCTTTGTCGTACTGATGCGCAAACAAACGCTCCGCCAACGTTTTATTAAAACGTTCGACAAAGGCTACCTTTTTCTTATTTAGAGATCTTACAATTTTTACATCATGCTTCATCAACTCTGTAAACACACCCATAAATTCACGACCCTTGTCACTCATTATCTCTTTGGGATAGTCAAGTGGTGACCTCTCGTATATATGTTGGATGGCATTGGCAGTGTCAACAGCAGTTTTACTTTTTAATGGCTCGGCCTCTTTATACCTAGAAGCAATGTCTACCACAGTCAACGCATACTTGTATTCGTTATCGACCGGTAGGCTTAAAAGATCGATCTGGTGCGTGTGGTTGGGCTGGTCTTGAGTATAGTGAGGAAATTTTATGCGCTTTGGTTTTGGTTTATAAATATGATAAACTGGTTGACGATCAAGCCAATGTTGAATTTCTTGTTTGGTAAGCTCAGGAACTTTCTTTTTTAATTTTCCAGCAGCAATTGTACCCCTCTGGTAACCAGCTGGAGAATAGTATATTTCCTTTAGTTTATCCATTTATTATAATGACGGATTTTTTATTTGGTTAACTGATTTTTTATTTGGTCGAGGGATTTTTTATTTGGTTAACTGACTTTTTTATTTGGTCGACAGATTTTTTATTTGGTCGACGATGGATTTTATAACCAATTTGTTGGTTATAAAATATAATGTCAGTTAGGCCCATTTAACATCGTGGTAGGAATGTCCACTACCATCAGTCTTTTTTACGAGTCCGCAGTAAATAAACTGTTTACCCGGCAATGCACATTCAAACACGTATTTGGGGAGGTAAACCTTACATTCTTCATCAGTATTGTCATTAACAACAGTAGCTACAAAGCTTCCATATCTAGTAGGCTCTGGATCCGAGGTCATGTACATGTGTGACACTAGCTGTGGCAATTCGCTTAGTTTTTGCACGGCTGCGGGTGGAGCTGCTCCGAAAGTGATTCCATTGATTGTGCGTGGCATTATTTATTATACAAACATTTAAGCCTCCAACAAAGTCATTAGCTCGGCTGTCATATCACAAAATCTTTCAAGCGTATGAGACTGTTTAGTGCATAGAGGTAGGGATAGAGTAATAACTGTATTACACGTGTTAAGAGTAGCAATATATGAGCAGATCTCCCTACCAAGTGTTTTTTTGTGGATTAGACCCCGGGGTTAATGCAATGGGTTACGGCATTGAATAGAGTCGCCGAGTTAATATTGTATGGCATTTAAGTGGCATTTAAGTTTTGATAATTTTTTTACTTAATTGGAACTCATATGGCATGTAGATTTTGAATGTATGGCATTTAAGTTTCGATAATTCTTTTACATAATTCTAACTCATATGGCATCTAAATTTTGAATGTATGGCATTTAAGTTTTGATAATTTTTTTACATAATTTGAACTCATATGACATCGAGGGAGAGGGAGGGAGAGAGGGAGGGAGAGAGGGAGAGAGGGAGAGAGAGAGAGAGGGAGAGAGGGAGAGAGGGAGAGAGGGAGAGAGGGAGGGAGGGAGAGGGAGAGGGAGAGATAGAGGGAGAGGGAGAGGGAGAGATAGAGGGAGAGGGAGAGGGAGAGATAGAGGGAGAGGGAGAGGGAGAGGGAGAGGGAGAGGGAGAGGGAGAGGGAGAGGGAGAGGGAGAGGGAGAGGGAGAGGGAGAGGGAGAGGGAGAGGGAGAGGGAGAGGGAGAGAGAGGAGAGAGAGAGGAGATATATCTACATTGAATAAATACATTGATTAAAAATGATTCAATATATGATTATATACATTTATCACATAATAAGTAGGGAAAATCTCCCCATATAATATAGCTAGAGTCAGTAAATACTAAGTAATGACAATTAATGCATAGTCTTTTCCTTTACAATGACGTCTTTGATGTACTGATGTTATATCTTAGGAAGGAAGACCTCTGTTCTATGTACTTTTGATTTCGTAATGAACTAAAATATAAAGCTATGGATTAGTATAGAATGATTGAACAATGAAAAAAAAATGAATATCCCACACAATTTTGAATAAAATTATTCACCTAAAACATGAGCTGTTTTTGAGTGTAAAAACCTATTTTTGTTCATGAGTTGATTATTCACGTGCATGAAAAAATTCAGCATTTTGTTGTAAAAAATACACTAATTACACCAAAAAAGTCATTTTTTCACCTGGAAAATGTATATATAATAATTATGGTGCATGAAAAAATTCAGAATTTTGTTGTAAAAAGTACACTAATTACACCAAAAAAATCCTTTTTTTACCTGGAAAATGTATATATTCAGCATTTTGTTGTAAAAAATACACTAATTACACCAAAAAGGTCTTTTTTTTACCTGGAAAATGTATATATTCAGCATTTTGTTGTAAAAAATACACTAGTTACACCTAAAAAATCCTTTTTTTACCTGGAAAATGTATATATTCAGCATTTTGTTGTGAAAAATACACTAATTACACCAAAAAGTCCTTTTTTCACCTGAAAATGTATATATTCAGCATTTTTTTGTAAAAAGATACACTAATTACACCAAAAAAAGTCCTTTTTTTTACCTGGAAAATGTACATATTCAGTATTTTGTTGTAAAAAACACACTAATTACACCAGAAAAGTCTTTTTTTCACCTGGAAAATGTATATAATTCGCATTTTGTTGTAAAAAATACACTAATTACACCAAAAAAGTCCTTTTTTCACCTGGAAAATGTATATATTCAGCATTTTGTTGTAAAATATACACTTATTACATCAAAAAAGTCCTTTTTTCACCTGGAAAATGTATATATTCAGCATTTTGTTGTAAAAAATACACTAATTACACCAAAAAAGTCATTTTTCTTACCTGGAAAATGTATATATAATAAAAATAAAGTATTTTACGAAAAAAAATGAATGTCTCACACAATTTTGAACGCGAGAAATTAAGCATTTTTGCAAAATAATTATAAACTTTTGTTATTTTTTCAACTTCTATGTAAAAGAATCCACTGATTACACACGAAAAAGTCCTTTTTTTCATCCGGAATATATATAATTTAAAAATTTTTTACAAAAAATGCTCATGA
This sequence comes from Cryptosula pallasiana, assembly GCA_945261195.1. Taxonomy (NCBI): domain Eukaryota; kingdom Metazoa; phylum Bryozoa; class Gymnolaemata; order Cheilostomatida; family Cryptosulidae; genus Cryptosula; species Cryptosula pallasiana. The sequence continues at coordinate 25,159,174 of OX183140.1, read as the reverse complement.
GTTGATCATTTGCGTGATAAATCGTTTTACTGTTGTTATTTACGTGAGAAATTAAGCATTTTTTCGTTGTAAGAATACACAAAATTTTCACTAAATAATTTTTTTTAATTTGTGGTAAAAATTAATAAATCTCACCTATAGTGATATGATTCCCTTGAGTTATAGATTAGCTTCTTGAGCTCTTGTTCTGGACAGTTTTCGTTTTCAGCATCATCGAAGTAGAATCCATGTAGTTTGAGTCTTCATTGGTTTGGTATCATCTAAGCAGGAGAGAAAGTTATGTTGTGTAACATCTATCATTGGTGTTGGTAGATCTTGAATTGATGCTGGTTGCCTTTTTTTAAAGGGGTTCTTGGTGTGTCGGAGAAGTGCGCTGTCTTCAAAATTCATGTAGTTTGAGTCTTTATCGGTTCGGTATCATCTAAGTTATGTTGTGTAACATCTATCATATCAGAGGTGTGAATGAAAGTCAGAATAGGTGTGAGTGGAGTCTTTTGGAAGTTGGTAGGTTATGGTGTACATCGGATCACCACAAAATTCATTGGTGAACACCACTATAACTGCTGGTAGATCTTGAAAGGGATTCTTGGTGTGTTGGAGAGGTGTGCTGTCTTCAGAATCGATGTCATTTGAGTCTTCATTGGGTTAGTATCAACTAAGTAGGAGAGAGCATCATGTTGCGTAACATCTATTGTATCAGAGGTTTGAATGAAGGTCAGAATAGGTGTGAGTGGAGTCTTTTGGAAGTTGGTAGGTTATGGTGTACATCGGATCATCACAAAATTCATCGGTGAACACCATCATAGATGTTGGTAGATCTTGAATTGATGCCTTTTTTTAAAAGTATTCTTGGTGTGTCGGAGAAGTGTGCTGTCTTCAAATCCATGTAGTTTGAGTCTTTATTGGTTTGGTATCATCTAAGTAGGAAAATCATGTTCTGTAACATCTATCATTGGTAGATCTTGAATTGATGCCGGTTCTTTATAAAGGAATTCTTGCTGTGTTGGAGAAGTGTGCTGTCTTCAAAATCCATGTAGTTTGAGTTTTCATTGGTTTGGTATCATCTAAGTAGGAGAGAAAGTCATGTTGTGTAACATCTATCATCGGTGTTGGTAGATCTTGAATTGATGCCAGTTTCCGTTTTTTTTTTAAAAGGGGTTCTTGGTGTGTCGGAGAAGCGTGCTGTCTTCAAAATCCATGTAGTTTGAGTCTTCAGGTTTGGTATCATCTAAGTAGGTGGTAGATCTTGAAAGGAATTCTTGCTGTGTTGGACAAGCATGCTGTCTTCAAAATCCATGTAGTTTGAGTCTTCAGGTTTGGTATCATCTACGTAGGTGGTAGATCTTGAAAGGAATTCTTGCTGTGTTGGAGAAGCGTGCTGTCTTCAAAATCCATGTAGTTTGAGTCTTCATTGGTTTGGTATCATCTAATTAGGAAAGTCATGTTGTGTAACATCTATCATTGGTAGATCTTGAGTTGATGCTGGTTTTTTTTTTAAAGGGATTCTTGGTGTGTTGGTCATTGGTCTGGTATCATCTAAATAGGAGAGAAACTCATGTTGTGTAACATCTATCATTGGTGTTGGTAGATCTTGAATTGATGCTGGTTGTCGGCTTTTTTTTAAAGGGGTTCTTGGTGTGTTGGAGAAGTGTGCTGTCTTCAAAATTCATATGGTTTGAGTCTTCAGGCTTGGTATCATCTAAAAGTATTCTTGGTGTGTCGGAGAAGTGCGCTGTCTTCAAATCCGTGTAGTTTGAGTCTTTATTGGGTTGGTATCATCTAAGTAGGAAAATCATGTTGTGTAACATCTATCATTGGTAGATCTTGAATTGATGCCGGTTTTTTATAAAGGAATTCTTGCTGTGTTGGAGAAGTGTGCTGTCTTCAAAATCCATTTAGTTTGAGTTTTCATTGGTTTGGTATCATCTAAGTAGGAGAGAAAGTCATGTTGTGTAACATCTATCATTGGTGTTGGTAGATCTTGAATTGATGCCAGTTGCTGTTTTTTTTTAAAAGGTATTCTTGGTGTGTCGGAGAAGCGTGCTGTCTTCAAAATCCATGTGGTTTGAGTCTTCATTGGTTTGGTATCATTTAAGTAGGAGAGAACGTTATGTTGTGCGACATCTATCGTATCAAAGGTTTGAATTACAGTTGGAATAGGTGTGAATGGAGTCTTTTGGAAGTTGGTAGATCTTGATCTGTTGATGTTTTTTACAGCTTTTTCACTGGTGTGAGGTCATAGTATTTAGCAGCAGAGAGGTGCTGTTGAGGATGAAGGATCTCAGGTTGTTGATGTTGATAGCTTGAAAGGATTCTTGATGTGTCTGAAAAGTGTGTCATCTTCAAAATACATCACAACTTTTATTTTGCAGTTCAAGTCTTCATCATAATCCATAGTTTCATCATCTTGTTTTTGGTCTTTCAGATCAGCAGTATGCTGTTTCATCACTTGAGATGTTAGAGTTCAGTTTGGTTGGGTTTTGCATTCTTTGATTGTAGATGGGAGATGAGGTAGAGAAAAAAATTCCCAGATCTCTGACTCTTCAATCACCGATTGACTTTTTGCCATCTTGACTATCCAATCTAAAAAGACAAAAAATAAAAAACACTTTAAAAAATGCAAGGTATTTATTATTATTTAATCATACAACCTGTCGTTCAAGGCGTCATCTAAGGCTAACCTATTTTCTCTCTCGGACCTACGACAATTCTGTCAATCAATGCCAAATGACTGCGATCTTGAGCAGAAATAGGATAGGTTCTATGAGCATGAAATTATTTAGGAGAGATATTTCTATGGTCAGGAGAACGGCTCCATATCGTAATAGGAGGGTAACTCCATAGTGCAACTAGTTGAGTTCTTCAACTAGGGTTAAATAATTATTTATTATTTCTTACCTTAATACAGAAAATCTCCTAGTAGTTGTAGTAGATGTTGATCCTTCAGCCACTGTTGTTGAAGTGGATGCTCTCTGTCTGAAACCCTTGCCTCTTAAATAGCTAAACTTGCACCAATTAACCTTATGAATACCATCTCGTGCCAACCTTCTTTATAATATATCTATGAATCAGCATTTTTTCACGCGAAGGAAAACCAATGCTTTCGCGGGAATAAAATAATTAGTCTCACTTGAAGAAAACATGAAAAACAAACCAATTTTTCCGCGTGAAAATTAATTTTGTGTTCCCGCGAAAACATTGGTTTTCATTCGCGTGAAAATAATTTTGTTATTCCCGCGAAAGCATTGGTTTTTATTCGCGTGAAAATAAGTTGTTTATTCCCGCGAAAAAACGGTTTTTATTCGCGTGAAAATAAGTTTGTTATTCCCGCGATAGCATTGGTTTTTCATTTGTGTGAAAATAAATTCTTGATTCCCGCGAAAGCATTGGTTTTTATTCGCGTAAAAATAAATTTTTTATTCCCGCTAAAAAACCATTTTTATTCGCGTGAAAATAGTATTTTTATTCCCTCAAAAAAACGGTTTTTATTCGCGTGAAAATAAAGTTTTTATTCCCGCGAAAAAACGGTTTTTATTCGCGTGAAAATAAATTTTTTATTCCCGCAAAAAAACGGTTTTTATTCGCGTGAAAATAATTTTGTTATTCCCGCGAAAGCATTGGGTTTTTATTCGCGTGAAAATAAGTTCTTGATTCCCGCGAAAGCATTGATTTTTTATTCGCGTGAAAATAAATTTTTTATTCCCGCAAAAAAACGGTTTTTATTCGCGTGAAAATAATTTTGTTATTCTCGCGAAAGCATTGGTTTTTTATTCATGTGAAAATAAGTTCTTGATTCCCACGAAAGCGTTGGTTTTTTATTCGCGTGAAAATAAATGTTTTATTCCCGCGAAAAACGGTTTTTATTCGCGAGAAAATAGTTTTTTTATTCCTGCGAAAAAACGGTTTTTATTCGCGTGAAAATAATTTTGTTATTTCTGCGAAAGCATTGGTTTTTAATTCGTGTGGAAATAAATTCTTGATTCCCGTGAAAGCATTGGTTTTTATTCGCGTGACAGTAAATTTTTTATTCCCGCGAAAAAACGGTTTTTATTCGCATGAAAATAATATTTTCATTCCCGCGAAAAAACGATTTTTATTCGCGTGAAAATATGTTTTTTATTCCCGCGAAAAAACGGTCTTCATTCGCGTGAAATTAATTTTTCATTCCCGCGACAAACTGTTTTTATTTGCGTGAAAATAGTTTTTTATTCCCGCGAGAAAACGGTTTTTATTCGCGTGAAAATAAATTTTTTATTCCTGCAAAAAAATGGTTTTTATTCGCGTGAAAATAAATTTTTTATTCCCGCGAAAACATTGGTTTGTTTTTCATGTTTTATTCGCGTGAAAAAAATTGTTATATTCCCGTGAAAGCATTGGTTTTCCTTCACGTGAAAAAATGCTTAGTCATAGTTATATTATAAAGAAGGTTGTCACGAGATGGTATTCATAGGGTTAATCAGTGCAACTTTGGCTATTTAAGAGCCTGTGTTTTCACACAGAAAGCATCCAGTTCTACAACAGCTAGCGAAGAAGCAACATCTACATAGCAACTAATACATCTACTTGAAACGATAGAAAGACTTCCAGTCAATAAGGTGAGAATCACTAAATAATTATTTAACATGCCAAGTGGCTAAGGGCGGAATCCTATCTCCTGCTGGCCAATCAGACTGTTCCATGAGATCCCAAGGCTCCAGTTAGCTTGTGGTCCTGGTTACCGTCGATGTTAGGGTAGATAGCTTTGGCTCATGGCTTGGTGAGAAGTCCTGGCTAAGTTCCAAGTTCCGCAGCTAAGGCAGCAATCTTGTGCCGGCCCTGTGGCAGCATACCGGCCCTGCAGAGGTCACTACCGACCCTGTAGAGGTCAGTACCGGCCCAGTACCGGCCCTGTGTACTGTGCTACAGGCACAGTATGGCTCTGTTACCGGCACAGCATCTTACCGATGACCGTAGGTGCATCGCCAGCGCATAGAGTGGAGAAGTGGTGTAGCGAACGCCCTGTTCACTAGTATCTTTCACCAAAATCTACCACATACCTCTCTCCATTAAAGTCACTGCCTGGCTTTAATAATAACATATCGAGAATAAATATGTGTGTGGGGGTAACACCTGTACCCTGATTGTATATTTTGATTATATATATATACATAGGAATGTATTCACAACTGTACACTAACGAGCCAGCTAGACAAGTGTTCAGGTGTCTCTTAGAAGAGAGCACGGTGCACTCGGCAGTAGTGCTTTGGGTAGTGTTGTAGAAGGTGCACCCTCAACTGCTGAGTATTTCTGGCTCGGTAGTTGCACTGGATACAAGTGTAGTCTGTGGCCTCCTGCAGCAGGCGTTTCACCTGTTCTTCAGTTTCCGTGGGGACCCAGCACAGCGTATGCCATCTAGCGGGGTTCCTGCTCCCGTCTACTGCCCAAGGCGTAGTAGGTTCGTCGTCAACCAGGCAGGGACGACTGGTTCCTCTTCCTCCACTACCGCAGGGGTGGTAGCCTTCACCAAGCGCACTGTCAGCTTGGGTTTGATGTCCACGCGTGAACAAGAGTCTACGACAACATGGACAGGATTAGTGTCATGCAGTGTATTTATTGGTTGCTGCTGCAACGGTCAGGCATGTCTCGACACAGGGTTGTGTATCGGAGATAACAGAGGCCCTGGAAATCTTAGTGTAGTGAACAGTGCTGTGTGGCACTAAGGTTGGTGGTGAAGAGGTCGTAGGACGTTCACCTTTAGCCGCCATCACAGGCTTTGGTTGCCGGTAAGGCATACAAGGGTAGCAATCGCCTTGTAAGCATCCAGTCTTTTGTGACTGAACTTCTGGAGGACCCCGAGCCGGCATAGGGTTGCCCCGGGCCGGTAAAGAGGTGCTCCGGGCTGGTAGGGAGTCATCCCGAGCCGGCAGGCAGCATTAAGTGGCACCCACTTAATCTCCCGCTCTTTTTGCTCTAAAACCCTGTTAAGGGAATTAGCAGTCTCATTTTCCCAAAAAACGCCCAATCTTTTGTCACCAGCGCTTGGTAAGTCTCTAGATTCATGCCTAGTATAGCTAGGTGGGCTGCCACACCGCAAAGCCCGCGGATCTCGTGGCGTACAATTTTCAAACAGCCATTTCGCAAATGGTAAATTATGCTGCTCACCATCTTGTTCCTTCTCTGCCAGCTCCCTTGGCTCTTCCTTCCTCTCTGTGGTAAGTGGCAAGAACAGCTCTGCAGTTGGCATCGTCTGCAGCGCTGAGGGTTGATACTGGTCGAGATCAGTATCCAGCAACAAGTTTTCTTCCTCGTCTTCCAGCTCTAAGCAGTGGCTTGGCATGACGCTTGTTACTCTCTTGCTAGTCACTGTGGTTATGAGTGGTTGTTGCAAACTGCAAGGTTGTTGACAACCCTGACTCATCCCGTCTGCGTTCACGGGAAGCTGTTGGGTACTGGAGGGTTTTGGCCATTTCTCTAACTTCTTCCGACGGTCATCTACAGTAATTCTGTTAACTGGAGGTTGTCGGTGAGTTCCTTGCCGTTCTTTACAAACCAAGCACGATGCGGCTCGCACCTCCCTTGCAGGTTTTTTGACCACTTTTCCTGCTTTCTTTGCCTTTCCATTCGGCGGGTGGCGGGAAATCCCATCTGGATACAGCTGAGTGCTCTCACAGCATGTCTCTTCACTGTATTTGCTTGCATGTTCTCGGCATCTTTTAGCAGTTGGTTGATGGCTGAAGGGCAGCTGCCTCTCTCCAGCAGCCGGGCTCCCCTCTTCCAATCACAGGGGCGTAGCCAGGGGGGGGAATTCACTGTTTTGCTTCTACCGTCTACAGTTTTGGTCCGTTTTGGCTCCAACTTTTTCCTATAGGCTTCTGGCGGGCGGCTCTCTGCTGCCTGGTGCATTTCCCATGCAGTCTCTTCCACCGTGGGTGTGTGCACTGGGACTTCTTCCTCTTCAGAGGGGTAAGGGGGGTTCTCTGTCAGATTTGCTTGTATGAGACGGACGCTATCATTAAGTGGCCGTCCGTGTTTGTCCGTGCAGGGTAGCACATGTCCGTCAATGATGACATGGGAGTCTGGAAACCATAGGGCACACTCGTGTAAGGTGAGGAACGGCATGCCAATTATAGCATCTTCATTAATGTCACTAATGACGAAGTTAACGCTCGTTCTCAGTCTACGAAGCTGCAAGTTTACTTGCAGGGTACCGTAAAAGGGAATCCTAGATCCGTCAGCCATGAGTCCATGTGCCTCGCTGCGCTGCAGCGTGTCCTTTACTGACTGTGGCAGTTGTTGATACAGATGTTTTGACAACAAGTTGGTTGTGCAGCCCGTGTCAATTAACAGGGAGGCTGGTCTACCGGCTAACCTTCCAGCCAGGAGTAGCTGGCCTGGTAAGGTCGCTCCAGCGGTGACGCTGCCATTTGTGTTCTCCTGGGGGGTCGTCCACTCTCTCCTAGAGTTACAGGACTAAAAGGGGGTTGATGAGCTTTCCGGCTACTGTCAGTCTGTATTCTCCTGGGGGGTTGTCCACTCTTTCCTAGAGTTACAGGGCTAAAAGGGGGTTGTCGAGCTGTCCGGCTACTGTCAGTCTGTGTTCTCCTGGGGGGTTGTCCACTCTTTCCTAGAGTTACAGGACTAAAATGGGGTTGGCGAGCTGTCCGGCTGTCCTCAGCGGGCGCCTGTGCTCTCTTGGGGGTTGTCCACTCTTTCCTAGAGTTCCAGGACTATATGGGGTGTCAGGAGTTGTCCAGCTGCAGTCAGCGGGTATTGATGCTCTCTTGGGGGGTTGTCCACTCTTTCCTAGAGTTCCAGGACTATATGGAGTGTCAGGAGTTGTCCAGCTGCAGTCAGCGGGTATTGATACTCTCTTGGGGGGTTGTCCACTCTCTTCTAGAGTCCAGGACTGTACGGGGTATCAGGAGTTGTCCAGCTGCAGTCAGCGGGTATTGATGCTCTCTTGGGGGGTTGTCTACTCTCTCCTAGAGTTCCAGGACTGTACGGGGTATCAGGAGTTGTTTGGCTGGTCCAGCTGTGGTTGGTTGCTGTCTGTAGTGTCTTGTGGGGTTGTCCACTCTCTCCTAGAGTTTCAGGACTATAAGGGGTTGTGGGTGTGGTCCGGCTTGCCCAGCTGCAGTCAGCTGCCGGTGGCGCTACTGCGGGTGCCGGCCGTTTCCCGTCTGTCTGGGGGTGTCCGTAAATCGAACTGCGCGCTGAGTTCGGGGGCAGGCGCCCATCATGTGGCCTGGTTGCCCGCAGCCCCAGCAGCGTGTTGCAGGTGCTGTCTCCAACTGTGGAGAGGGAGTTGCTTGTCTTGCCGCTCTCAGCGACCGTATCTCTTCCGTCAAGAGCTTTAGGCTGTCCATGACAGTTGTCATGGGATCCGGTATGGCAGGTGTAGGGGTGTGGTGTCTGCTGTACTGCAGTAGCGGTGGAGACACGTTGGGACGGGCTCTTGGCAACCGTCCTCATCCATTCCTCTTCCTCCTCGTCGGCATACTCTTCCAACATCCGTACATGAGCCTGACGTTCTTCAAACGGCGTCTTTATCTGCATGTACTCGTTGCCGGCCCTGACTGCTTCAGCTACGTCCACGGGCTGCATGGCCAACAAGTGTCTTTGCAGGTAAGCGTTTCCGACTGTGGTGCTGAAGATATCCGGCATCATCCTCTGCATGGGTCGGTGAAGTAGATCAGCGTACGCAACGCGCACTAGGCGCTCTACTTCACTTGCATGCTCTTGGAGCGACGTCTTGAGGTTGGCGGCGTAGGCTGGTCAGCCATGACATAGCTTCCCTTGGTGTTAGCCCAAAACGTGCTCGTAGTGCAGTGAATATACCCTGCAGATGTGGAGGCTTTCCACAGTCCAGTGCTTTACCTCGTGATACATCTCTCAGGTACAACATGACCGTGTTCTCTGGCCAATCGTTCATCTCGGCTACCTCCATGAATCTAGTGATGAAATATTCGACGTCTCCTTCGCCGTCGAACTTTGGAGCCTTTAGCCCAGCTGGTGCATTGTCTTGGTTGGGCCTCATCATAGCCGTCAATGCTTCGGTCAATCTGTTTATTGCTGTAGCTTCAGGGTTGCCAGCGGGTGCTCGACCGGCGCTGCGTGCTCTCTGGGTGGCCATTATTTGCAGATAGAGGAGTGGTCTCAACTCAGATCTAAGAAATGGTCAGTACAACTGGATCCGGGGCCGGTATAGGTGAGATCCGGGCCGGTAGCAGTGTTTCCAGTGGCTCTAGCAGATCTAAGGGTTAGTCCAATGAATACTGTGGCAGTATCTGGCACTCCGTCGCTTGTAACAACCGTTACGAAACTTCTTGTACTGCTGCAGGGCGGAGCAAGCTCTACGAGCCTACAGACAGTGGTGTAGGAACACTGTAAGTGGATACAGTGCCGGGGTCAGTGTTACCAGCTGAGTAGCACTCCAAGCTGAAGTAACTTCAGTAGCTGAGCCTGTATAGCGGATACACGACTCACTCTCTCTCTTGTACAGTACCGATATCTCTATGTTCAGGGCGGAGCAAACTCAACGAGCCTGTAGGGAATACGGTAAGCGCCTGTGCTGGACTGCTGCAAACGGAGCAAGCTCTACGGTTGATGCAGACAGCCTTTAGTAAGTGATACTGTGCCGGGACAGCTGCTGCAGGGCGGAGGGCCTCAACGAGCCTGCAGAGAAATCGGGTAGTGTCTTATGTCAATTGCTTCAGATCTACTCTCCGTAGATCAATCTTCTCTCTTCTTCTCCTTCAGATCTACACCCCGTAGATCAATCTTCTCCTTCGGTAGCTGGCCTGCAGTGCATTCGCAGGGCCAGAGGGTAGCGTGAAAGAGCACAGCGTGGGAAGATACCGTTTATCCCACCGCTGCCACCAATGTAATGGATTTCGGTCTGTTACCACGTACATCCACTAGTCTCGAGTATTATACTTCTCTCCAGAGGGGACACTGTGCTGACCGACAGTGACAACTGTGCAGGGTAACCGAATTACCCGGTAAGGCAGGAGCCCATGGCTCAAACAAACAGTACCGTGTAGTGCTTGTATTAATGGCTATATTCTCTAAGACAATCCTGAGGGTAATTATTCCTCTAGGGCTAGCAATATAAGAGCATATGCCATGGCAACATGGGAATGAATGCACAGAACATATGAAATGTCTCTCCTTTTATAGGAGAGCTCACAAGTATACAACATATAAGAATAACAAGACAGGAAGTAAACAAACCAATGTAAGTGCTTATATAAATAGTCCACCAATCAGGTAAGAATAAGAGAGTAAATAAGGGTCGTGCCAAGTGGCTAAGGGCGGAGTCCTATCTCCTGCTGGCCAATCAGACTGTTCCATGAGATACCAAGGCTCCAGTTAGCTTGTGGTCATGGTTACCGTCGATGTTGGGGTAAATAGCTTTGGCTCCGGGCTTGGTGAGAAGTCCTGGCTAAGTTCTAAGTTCCGCAGCTAAGGCAGCAATCTTGTGCCAGCCCTGTGGCAGCATACCGGCCCTGCAGAGGTCACTACCGACCCTGTAGAGGTCAGTACCGGCCCGGTACCGGCCCTGTGTACTGTGCTACCAGCACAGTATGGCTCTGCTACCGGCACAGCATCTTACCGATGACCGTAGGTGCATCGCCAGCGCATAGAGTGGAGAAGTGGTGTAGCGAACGCCCTGTTCACTAATATCTTTCACCAAAATCTACCACAATATGACAGCCGTATACACCAAACCCCAATGTGTTCTGTTTCTGCAATTTCCACAGTTTACGCTTTGGAAAAACTGTAACTTTTTAAGTTTTCACAAAATTTAGGACTTTTTATTATCAAATATCCGAGGACGAAAAAACTGAGCCAGGACCGTTAAATCACATACTACTAAACGCGTTTTGAAACTTTTTGTCTAGGATCACTGAAATTATGAAATGTGCTCAGAATGGCCTGAAAATGCTTTTGGAGCAATAAAAAACGTGTTTTGAAACTTTTCGTCTAGGATCACTGAAATGATGAAATGTGCTCAGAATGGCCTGAAAATGCTTTTGAGCAATAAAAAAGTCATTTTGAAACTTTTTGTCTAGGATCACTGAAATGATCAAATGTGCTCAGAATGGCCTGAAAACGCTTTTGGAGCAATAAAAAAGGTGTTTTGAAACTTTTTGTGTAGGATCACTGAAATGATGAAATGTGCTCAGAATGGTCCGAAAATGCTTTTGGAGCACTAAAAAAGGTGTTTTGAAACTTTTTGTCCAGGATCACTGAAATGATGAAATGAGCTCAGAATGGCCTGAAAATGCTTTTGGAGCAATAAAAAACATGTTTTGAAACTTTTTGTCAAGGATCACTGAAATGATGAAATGTGCTCAGAATGGCCTGAAAACGCTTTTGGAGCAATAAAAAAGGTAGTTTGAAACTTTTTGTCTACGATCACTGAAATAATGAAATGTGCTCAGAATGGCCTGAAAACGCTTTTGAAGCAATAAAAAAGGTATTTTGAAACTTTTTGTCTAGGATCACTGAAATGATGAAATGTGCTCAGAATGGCCAGAAAACGCTTTTGGAGTAATAAAAAAGGTATTTTGAAACTTTTTGTCTAGGATCACTGAAATGATGAAATGTGCTCAGAATGGTCTGAAAACGCTTTTGGAGCAATAAAAAAGGTGGTTTGAAACTTTTTGTGTAGGATCACTGAAATGATGAAATGTGCTCAGAATGGCCTGAAAATGCTTTTGGAGCACTAAAAAAGGTGTTTTGAAACTTTTTGTCCAGGATCACTGAAATGATGAAATGAGCTCAGAATGGCCTGAAAATGCTTTTGGAGCAATACAAAACGTGTTTTGAAACTTTTTGTCAAGGATCACTGAAATGATGAAATGTGCTCAGAATGGCCTGAAAACGCTTTTGGAGCAATAAAAAAGGTAGTTTGAAACTTTTTGTCTAGGATCACTGAAATGATGAAATGTGCTCAGAATGGCCTGAAAACGCTTTTGGAGTAATAAAAAAGGTATTTTGAAACTTTTTGTCTAGGATCACTGAAATGATGAAATGTGCTCAGAATGGCCTGAAAATGCTTTTGGAGCAATAAAAATGCCGAAGAATGGCAATCTGGCGCAGCCAAATCGCCCCATTCCCAGCCGGGTATACACCATCTCCATCAGCAGGTCCAGTCACTGAATTTATGGCCACCAAATAGTTTTCAAACAAGCGTCTCCAACGCCTCCAATTCTCAGCTTGATTCCCATCAAGCCTCAGTTCTGAAGGAGGAGACAATCCCAAGCCTTCCATCACAACAGACAATATACTAAGACAAACACCAGGACAATTCAGGAGTACAGGTAAAGCAGAGTGCTTGCAAGCACAACAGGTTCAGCACAACAGGTCACTAAATCAAGTTACACTCAATCAATCCGTAGGTAGGTCCTCCTCTCGCTGCCACCATGTAGTATTCGTAAGCTATAATATTCAGTAATACTAAATATTAGTATGTACCTGCATGTTGTGGTATCTTTCTAGATAAACCCTACTGGCTGGCCAGCCCTAACATGTGACTAGTGTAAGATTTAATTGGAGTTTTCTTTATCAGTGACGTTCAGGATTTATCGCCATTTTATCTTCTAGTGCTGCTTCCGGTCCTGCATGTCGAGGTATATCTGTGATGCCCATGATCAGCGATAATAACATAATTAACAAAATAATAATAACTGCAACAGACATTACACCAAGTAATATATAAATAAAGACATTACATCAAGTAATATATAAATAAAGACATTACATCAAGTAATATATAAATGAAGACCTTACATCAAGTAATATATAAATGAAGACATTACATCAAGTAATATATAAATGAAGACATTACACCAAGTAATATATAAATGAAGACATTACACCAAGTAATATATAAGTGAAGACATTACATCAAGTAATATATAAATGAAGACATTACATCAAGTAATATATAAATGAAGACATTACACCAAGTAATATATAAATGAAGACATTACATCAAGTAATATAAGTAGTAATATATGAGCAGATCTCCCTACCAAGTGTTTTTTTGTGGATTAGACCTTGGAGGTTATGCAATGGGTTACGACGTTGGATGAATTCGCCGAGTTTATATTGTATTTTATCTGAGGGGTATTTGAGTGGCATTTGAGTGGCATTTAAGTGGCATTTGAGTTTTGATTATTATTTTACTTTATTTGAACTTATATGGTATATAGATTTTGCATGTATGGCATTTGATTTTTTTGATAGTTTTAACATTGTATATAAATGAAAACGTGATAAGATTGTATGGTTATTGGAAGTTAAGATGTCGACAGAGGATGATGTTGAGATGAGACCGATGAATGAAGTTGATACTATTGATGGTACTGAACGCGATATGATAGATGTTTTACCGAGTATGAAGCGTAAAGCGTTGATAATTATGATAATTTTGGTATTTGTCGTAGGGCTTTCCACTTTTGGAGGTGTTACTGAGTTTAGTATGTATGAAGAAGCTATGGAAAAAATACAAAAAGCGAGAAACTCTCCTGTTGGAACCATAAATGAAACTACTGTTGATTGATGAACATCTTTTTATGATGAATGGGAAACCTGAAGATTATGACCCGAGGATGCGATCTCCTTTTACAGCAATGATTGCAGGACCAACTGGATCGGGAAAGACGCAAGCGATTTTTCGAATGATTGAAGCTAGTCAGACTATAGCACACCCTCCACCAACAGAGATTCACTACTGTTATGGAGCCTACCAAAAAGCCTTTGATGATGTATCAGGAGTGATTTTTCATGAAGGCATGATAGATATAACAGTGAGTTTTCCCAGAGATGGTAAAAATCGATGGCTGATAATTGATGATCTCATGGATGAAGTTTCTGGTAAAGCCGATGCTAATGCTTTGTATACAAAACATAGTCATCATTTGAACATAAGTGTGTTTTTTATTGTTCAGAATCTGTTTTTAAAAGGAAATCGTACAATTTCCTTGAATAGTCATTATTTTTTTCTTTTTAAAAACCCTAGAGATGCTTCTTCTATTTCCTATTTGGCTCGACAATGTTTTCCATCAAAAATAAAATATGTACAAGAGGCTTTTGAAGACGCGACAAAGAAACCATACTCTTATTTACGAATAGATACGACTCAACAAACGAATGATCAACATAGACTATTGGGAAATTTTACATCAGTTCTCCCTATGATATTATATGTACCCAAGTAAAAGGATATAAATACAATTACTATTCACTTCACCTCAATCATATTTTGTTATTCAACGACGCAACACGAAAGCATTATAATGTCTAAAGCTTTGGAGAAAAAATTAACAAAAAATGCAGCTGTGTTGTTATCGCTCAACAATACAACCTTTGCTATTCAAAAGTCTGTTATAGCCAAAGCCAAAAAGGAGTTTATTATGACTCTAATGGAATGCGCTAAAGCTATTATAAATGGTACGATACCATTGACATCATCTCAGTATAATGAGTTGCAGCGAAACGTGAAGGATATTAGCGCTTTAGTAAGAAAATCAACGTTAGATGATAAGAAAGCTGTATTGCAAAAAGGAGGATTTTTAGGCGCTCTACTAGGACCTATCATCAGCAATATAGTTCCTGGGTTACTTAAAAGTGTGCTAGGCGGAGGGAGAAGATAAAGATGAAACTCTCAACACGAATGATGCGAAATAGAATGGCGATTTTAGCTCTGGATGATCTGAGTAAGAAAGGAAAAATCGCTATAGTCGAAAAGGCTAACTCAGATTTGTTTCAATCATTGATAGAAAGTGTTAAAAATATTATATTAGGTAATGTTCCTCTTGATTCTGAGCAGTTTATTGAGTTGCAGCGTTACAAGAAGGAGCTACATAAACTTAGTGGTAGAGGGAGAGTTGATGATAAGCGTAAAATTTTGATTCAGAGTGGTAGAGGGAATCTTTTGGATGCTATTATAACACCTATTGTATCTGTTTTATCATCAATAAAAAGATGAATCGTCAGCCTTTAACATTCTCCAGACGTAATTTTATACTCACTGAAGATGAATACTATAGATTAACAGAAAGAAAGGATGATAAAACAGTGGTAAAGGAAGAGAAAACCAGACCTCCATTGTATTATAATCCTATGGAAGCTATAACAGTGAGAAATATGAAGCGAAAGCGAAATGATCTACTGGAAACGGCTTATGATTCTGACTTATCCTCATACGAAAAGTTAGATGAAAATGTTGAAAACCTACGTAGGTATTTGTCTGATGTCAAAAAGATTAAAAATAACCAAAACCAGACACAAAAGGATAGTTGGAATCTCATTAAGAAAAAAAAGACAGAGTCTACTTTTCCTTTGGCCAATAGCACAGTTATTGATAATAAACCTAATGTCTTTTCACCAAATGTTGATAAAGACAATGAGTTAGAATCAGTGAAAGTGGTTGATGATGATAATATTGGGATGGAATTAATAAAAGGAAGGTTGTTTGATACTGAAGACACAACCTTACTAGGAAGTACATTTCTTACTGATGGAGAAGATGAGCACGATAGTGAAAGCGAAAATTTAAAAGATTTTGAAAAAAAAGCAGCTGATTTAACAACAAAAAAGAGTGATCAAACGATCGCTGTCAGAATGTTGAATAATCTGAGTAAAATTGGTAGATTCGACTCGGAGAAGAACAGACTGAAAATTGGAGAACATTGGTTGAATCCTAGGACTTCCAAAACTTTACTACGAGACGTTCTAACCGAAGGAGGTAAAATACAATCGGGAAATACCAATTACAGTAGATTTAAAAGCCTGCTAACTGATGAAGGAATCACAACTGTCAGAAAATCCCCGCATCGAACACGTACTCAGAAGAAAAAGTTGGTCGTTCCCGGTACTAATTCATGGACATCGACACGCTAAAAGAGTTGTATTACAATCCTGCATTACATACATCTCTACGAGGAGCTAGAGCTTTACTGAAAGCTCGTAGAAAACGAGAGGGAGAAAAAAGAATCCGTGAATGGTTGAGTGGTGAGGATGCCTACACGTTACATAAAAAAGTTGTAACCAAGTTTAAGCGTCGTCCGACAATTGTAGCTGGAATAGGGGAGCAGCTACAGGTAGATTTGATGGATGTTCGATCTCGAAGAGATGAAAATAATAATACAGCATTTTTACTGACTGCTATTGATTCTTTATCTAGAAAAGGTTGGGCTGTGCCGCTCATCAACAAATCAGGACCAGTAGTAGCAAGAGGATTGAGAAGAATACTGGAAGGGGAAAACTATAAAGCTTTACAATCTGATAAAGGTAAAGAGTTTGACAACGTCAATGTCAAGACTCTGCTGGCGGAAAAAAAGATCAAGCGCTTTACAACCGAAAATGAAACGATAAAGGCATCAATGGTGGAGCGTTTTAACAGAACTTTAAAAGAGAAGATATATAGATATTTGACATATAAAGATGACGATAGATACATTGATGTTTTACCAGAAATGGTTAATGCATACAACAACACAATTCATGGTGCTATAGGTATGAGACCAAATGATGTGAATTTTCAAAATCAAGAACTTGTATGGAATCGTGTGTATGAAGGAGGTGAACATAGTTTAACTCAAGAAGCAAAACTAAAGGTTGGGGATTATGTGAGAATAAGTAAGGCAAGAGGAGTGTTTGAAAGAGGATACACCCCGAATTGGACGATTGAGATTTTTATAATCACCGATGTACTTATTGATGAAAAACCTGTTGTATATAGGGTGAAAGATTTAGCTGAGGAGATGATTGATGGCACCTTTTACGAAAAAGAGTTGCAAAAAGTAAAAAAACCCACGATTTTCAGAATTGAAAAGATACTGGGAAGAAGAATGAGAAGAGGTAAAAGACAGATTCTGGTTAAGTGGTTAGGTTATGGAGAAAAGTTCAATGAGTGGGTAGATGAATAGTTTATAAGGAAACAACGCTTGATATAATCATCATACGTTGGGAAAATGTCGATGCTGATAACTTTACCCTCAAACTCTAGTGGTGAAGAGTTTCCTGATAATAACAATTCCGAATTTACAGTGAGACTGTATAAATATTTGGTTATCAATGGCGGTAAATGGGAGGTAGCTCTGCTAGATATGACTTATTCTAATAATTGGAAAAATGTTACCGAAGGGAAAATATATCTAGAAAAGACTAATGTCTCCGGTAAAAGCGAAAAGTCCTTCATCCTAATCGGTAATGGAAGATATGATAGTATAGAGGAGTTGGAGGAGATTATACGAAAGAGAATGAATGAAATGGATTTAGACAAGAAATTCGCCATCTCCTACAACAAGATCACCAACACCGCTTTACTAACTAACAGTGATCCTGATACTACCATAAGCTTTTCCAAAGATATAGCATATATTTTTGGATTTGAATCAAAAACTACATACCCTCGTGGTAGATACAATAATATCACACCCCCTGATATAAATTCCGGTTTAACATCCCTGTATGTTTATTCCAACATTGTTGATAATAGAATGGTAGGAGATACGAATGTACCTTTATTGAGAGTAGTTCCAGTTCAAGGAAAGAAGAATAGTGTTGTGTATCAAGAATTTAAAAATCCTCACTATGTTGACGCTTCATCACTAAATAGTGATATGATTAAAGTACTTATAACGAGTGACGACGGTCAACGAATACCATTTGATGGTGGAAAGGTTGTGTTGACGGTTCACTATAGAGAGAAAGAATTATAATGAGTTTGGTACGATACACCCCTGAGGATTCAAAAGATTTTTTTGATGAGTACTACAAGATGCAAGCTGGAAATGGAATTGGAGTGTATAGTGGACGACGAGTGATGCCTAATATGAGAGGAAATGGACTTGGTAGTATTTTTTCAAGTTTACTTAAATCTGCAGCACCAATGCTGAAAAGAGGAGCAATTAGTTTGGGGAAAAGAGCATTGTCTGTAGGTGGAAATGTAGCGCGTGATGTCATCGATGGTCAAAGTTTTGCAGCGTCAGCAAAGAAGAGGGGATTGGCAGAGTTGAATGATCTGGGGGGAGATGTGCTCAAAGCAGTCCGTCCAGATAGAATGAAAAGGAGAAAAACAAGAGGTGGAAAGAAGAGGAGAGGTGTTGGTAATCGTGGTATATTTTAATAGCAGTAGAATCCGGTATAAAGACAGCTGAGCTTGATATCTATATTCATTAAGCGGTAACGCTTCAAGCATTCATCACTCGCAAAAGATGGCTAGTCTAAATGGAACAACAGGTAATAAGTTGGAAGGTTCTTCCTACAACATAAATCCAACGTTGGATGTATTTGCTACGGAACCAACAAACATATCGGTAGAAAGATCGGAATATGTTGTCATCAGACCTGATAGGTTAGATCCTTATGGTAGTATTGAGTTAACCTTGTCAGGGAGCACTGAACATTACACAGATCTTTACAACTCGTTTCTGCAAGTTGAAGCCACGGTTGTTCAAGATGATGGAAGCGATATTACAGGTAATGATGATGATGCGGTTGTGTGGATGGGGGATTCAATGCATGCATTATTCAGTGAGTTGAAAATGTCGATAGAAGGAACCACTGTTGAATACGCTAACAACTACGGTTTACGCTCCTACTTTTCACAACTACTCGAAAACAGTGCAGAAAGAAAGAAATATCAAGGTAAGATGGAAGGATGGTTGTATGATGATTCAACTAGCAAAGACGGTACTGATCACAAAACCGCTGATAAGAAAAAGAGGAGAGCTCTAATCATAGGTGGAAAGACAATAGAATTAACTGGAAAACCTCATCTCACATTATTTCAGCAGAAAAAACTAATAATACCAGGTCCTACTATGCAGCTGGAGTTTGAGCGTGCCTCTGCCAAACTAGCTTTGTTTGCTGCGAATGAGTCGCCTGCAGGAGGGGCGAAGATTAGAATTGATAAATTTGAACTTCATCTTTGTAAAGTTAAGGTGAATCCTACAATACAAAACTCCCAACTCAGTTTGGCATTGGAAGGTCACAACTACATTTATCCTGTTGATCGAAAACGGATAAAACTATATGGAATTCGTGCTGGTGTTGCGCAGATCGACATCACTTTGGAAGAAAACAAACAAAAACCTAAACAAATTTATTTAGGTTTAGTTAATCACAACGCAATGAACGGACGTTTCGCCTTGAATCCATATAGAATGCAGCATGCTAGTGTTGATAGTATTGTATTGAGAGTTGGTGATTGTCCAATTGGAAGGAGATTTGAACCAAATTATGCTAGAGGAATTTTTGGAAGAGAATATCATCAGTTTCTACACGCTACCGGAACTTTGCTTGAAGGCGATAGTCTTGGTATTACGAAAGAACAATACCTTGATGGTACTACACTTTATGGATTTGATTTGACTGGTGATTTTCTTAAAGAAGGTTTTCACTCTATGAAAAATGTCACAACAAGTGTGGAAATTCGTTTTAGCGCTAACACGACGGATGGATTATCCCTGGTAGCATACTTTGTAAAAGACGGTGTGTTGGAGATGGATAGCATTCTTCAATTAACTATCGGAGGTGACGCAGTGCTTTAAACAGAAAGTTACAGATGAATACCATACAAATTCATTCGATCTTATCTTCAGACGTTTTATGTCAAAGCGTAGGGATTCATGTTGGAGCTAGAGAACAGTTTTGGAAGCAAATTTGCAATTTTCCAACAGGATGTTTCGTATTCAACACCCATTATTCTCATCAACCCGGAGAGCATTGGTTGGCTGTGTACGCTAATGATTCAGAGGTGGATTTTTTTGACTCGTTTGGACGTTCTGTTTCCTTTTATCCGGATGTAAATGAAATACTAAGTATTCATGGAGGATATGAAACAATACGAAGTAATGAAACACAACTACAAAATTTTTTGTCAACTGTATGTGGCGACTATTGTATATACTTTTGTTTACTGAGAAGTAGAGGATGGAGTATGGATGAAATTGTTAGAAGTTTACGAGACATAGGAGATAGTGAGATGAGAGATCACTCAATACGGAGATTTATCATACAGACCTATCCTAACTTCGAGTTCATAGAAGATAATACAGTAGAAGGAATAGATGGTGTACATATACAAGGAACTAATTTACTAAGTAAATTGTTAAAATAAATTATTATAATTGATTTTTATTTGATATAACAAATATAATGAATAAAATACAACTTATCTCATTATTTGTGCTAAACACTACAGAACCTATAAAAACTATTATTTTGTAATGTTTCAAGCAAGAAGTAAATAAGATCTTCTCATTTTCTTCCTCAGGAGCGCTCTTTAGTTATATCTAAAAGACATAGTAACTAATGACTCTATCATACATAGTTATATGAATTAATTTTACAAAAATACTTCAGATCTTTCTTTAAATAGATATGAAACTTACCATCATAGAAGACGAGTCACATCCTTTGTGTTATCGATTAAGACTCTGATATGCTGTTCTGGACAATTCTCTTTTTCATTTTCATCAAAGTAGGAGAGACAGGCGTGATGTAGCGAAGTATCAAACAGTTCTGAGACTTGAATGAAAGCTTGAAGAGCTGAGAGTAGAATGATGTCGTAGGAAACCATGTTGTTCGTATTTTGTTTCAGTCCTCTGAATACGATTACACCACTTTTTTCCGCCACCACAGATGAAGCTATTTGCGCAGGGATGCTAAGATCTCCAATCAATAGCTCCCCTTTCACCATACATCTGTAATTAGCCACTATAACATCAGCAGTCTTGTTCCAACGAGTATCACATTTTCTTAGCATTCCAGGATTCTCATAAGCTATAACACTCCCTGTCGGAAAATCGTGTAGGTGAGCAACACTGAAATAAGCCTGTATTTGTCTCAAACTCTTGCCATACAATGAGTTGAATGGATCGTTGATCTTTCGATTACATCCATGAGATTCAGCAGTACGAAAAATCACATCTCCTGTCTTTCCTTCTCCCATATAAATTAAAACAATTGGACGTGTTTGCTTAGCTTTATTAACAAGCAGTCCTATTTCGGTTGAAACATCACTCTTCACCCGAGTTATCTTCTTATCCTTTCGGTAGTTGTAAATCATGGTGCACTTTGATTCATCACGAAATTCAACAGACAACACCTCCATAACTGTTGGTACTGGTAGTTCGCGGATTTCCATGGATTCTTCAAGTTTTTCTAGACTATCTGGAGAGAGAGAGTTTATTAACCCAGCGCTCTTGTAGGTGAGAGTGGTTAGTTCATTACTTCCAGCATCTTGAAAGGGTATTCTGGTGTGACGAAAAAGCGTTTCATCTCCAACATCCGTCAAAACTAGTTTTTTGCACTTCGAGACAGTTTCATTATCATCTTTTGTCAAATCAATAAAAGATCGTTTCCTCATCGATGTTCTTTTTGAAGACAGCTTGTTAGTAGGAGATATGAATGAAGTAAAATCTTGTTGGGATTCTGGTTCATCAACCACCAATTGACTTTCTGCCATATCAAAGATAGGAGAAGGTGATGGGGAAAGGGTTTGCTGGGATCCTGCTTCTTCATTCATCGATTGACTTCCTTCGTCTTGAGTATTCATTCTAAAAAAAAAAACATTTTGTTTAATTTTTCGTAATTAATTTTAAAAGATCATAAAGGTCATAAACCTTCAGCTAGTAGTGTTAGCTAACAAAAAATAAATATTTTTACTCTTACCTTTATAAAGAAGATGAGCTCCTAGTTGTTGCAATGAAAGATTTAGTAGATGTTGCTTCTCCGCTAGCCGTTGTAGAACTGGATGCTTTCTGTGTGAAAACAGTGGCTCTTAAATAGGTAAAGTTGCACTGATTAAATCCTATGAATCAACATTTTTTCACGCGAATACAACCCAATGCTTTCGCGGGAATAAACATTTAATTTTCACGCGAATGGAAACTGTTGCTTTCGCGGGAATGAATACTTTATTTTCACGCGAAGACAAACCGTTGCTTTCGCGGGAATAAATATTTTATTTTCACGCGAATACAAACCAATGTTTTCGCGGGAATAAATAATTTATTTTCACGCGAATGGAAACCGTTGCTTTCGCGGGAATAAACATTTTATTTTCACGCGAATAAAAACCAATGTTTTCGCGGGAATAAATAATTTATTTTCACGCGAATGGAAACCGTTGCTTTCGCGGGAATAAACATTTTATTTTCACGCGAATACAAACCAATGTTTTTGCGGGAATAAATAATTTATTTTCACACGGATGGAAACCGTTGCTTTCGCGGGAATAGAAATTTTATTTTCCCGCGAATACAAACCAAAGCTTTCGCGGGAATCAATACTTCATTTTCACGCGAATGGAAACCGTTGCTTTCGCGGGAATAAATATTTTATTTTCACGCGAATACAAACCAATGTTTTCGCGGGAATAAATAGTTTATTTTCACGCGAATGGAAACCGTTGCTTTCGCGGGAATAAATATTTTATTTTCACGCGAATACAAACCAATGTTTTCGCGGGAATAAATAGTTTATTTTCACGCGAATACAAACCAATGTTTTCGCGGGAATAAATAATTTATTTTCACACGGATGGAAACCGTTGCTTTCGCGGGAATAGAAATTTTATTTTCCCGCGAATACAAACCAAAGCTTTCGCGGGAATCAATACTTCATTTTCACGCGAATGGAAACCGTTGCTTTCGCGGGAATAAATATTTTATTTTCACGCGAATACAAACCAATGTTTTCGCGGGAATAAATAGTTTATTTTCACGCGAATGGAAACCGTTGCTTTCGCGGGAATAAATATTTTATTTTCACGCGAATACAAACCAATGTTTTCGCGGGAATAAATAGTTTATTTTCACGCGAATAGAAACCATTGCTTTCGCGGGAGTAAAAAAAATAATTTTCACGCGAATAAAACAGGGATATTTCACGCGAATAACACTATTCTGATAGAGTTTTCGCGTGAGTGTTTTTAATGGCTATAAGCTAAATGAGTAGGAGTGGCTTATACTATATAAGAACAGCTCTCTCTACATAGAAATCATTCTCTCCAGCAATGAAACATCGACTACTACAGCTGATTTCATCAACTACTACAACTGATTCATCAACTGCTACAACTTTCTTGGTGATAAGGTAAGAATTAATAAAAAAACTATTTTAATCGAAGCTAAAATGTAATTATTTTACAACACTGTTTAATCATCCTATACTAACACATAACTTTTTTATTTTAGTTCATTATGAGTTCAAAGCCATATACAATAACAGACTTCCTCCCAGAGATTTATCACCAGTATATCAAAGAAAATGTAGCCGTGCAGGAAAATGCGAAATATCCATTAACATTGCAAGCTGTGTTATTCTGTATAACACAGCATTTGCTAACTTTAGCATCTTTATACGGAGAGCTATCCATACAGTACCAACCACATTCATTACACCAGAATGCTGACAATCAGAAAACATTATTAAAACTAACAATTCAAAACAATTTTGAGACAGTTTTGAAAATGTCTAAAATCGTAAATATTAACCATTTTTTAAAAAAAATTAAGAAAAAGGTATGGGATCAAGATCTCACACAAAGATTAGTTAAAGCCCAATGGAGTGAAGAACTAATGCTCAAGTTTAAACCTATTATTTTACGCTATATTCAAACAGATGAATGTTTATATTCATCTATTACTTCGTTTGAAGTTATGTTATGGCTTTTTCAAGAACATAAACTCTAATATATACAACCATATAATATTTAATTTCTATTCAATGTACATAAATATATATATAGCTATCGAAAAAGTTATCGAAACTTAAATGCCATACATTCAAAATCTATATGCCATAAAGTTCAAATCAAGTAAAAAAATAATCAAAACTCAAATGCCACTTAAATGCCACTCAAATGCCACTCAAATACCCCTCAGATAAAATACAATATAAACTCGGCGAATCCATCCAACGCCGTAACCCATTGCATAACCTCCAAGATCTAATCCACAAAAAAACACTTGGTAGGGAGATCTGCTCATATATTACTACTAATATATAAGTGAAGACATTACATCAAGTAATATATAAGTGAAGACATTACACCAAGTAATATATGAGTGAAGACATTACACCGAGTAATATATAAGTGAAGACATTACACCAAGTAATATATAAGTGAAGACATTACATCAAGTAATATATAAGTGAAGACATTACATCAAGTAATATATAAATGAAGACCTTACACCAAGTAATATATAAATAAAGACATTACACCAAGTAATATATAAGTGAAGACATTACATCAAGTAATATATAAATGAAGACATTACATCAAGTAATATATAAATGAAGACATTACATCAAGTAATATATAAGTGAAGACATTACATCAAGTAATATATAAGTGAAGACATTACATCAAGTAATATATAAGTGAAGACCTTACATCAAGTAATATATAAATGAAGACATTACATCAAGTAATATATAAGTGAAGACATTACATCAAGTAATATATAAGTGAAGACATTACATCAAGTAATATATAAGTGAAGACCTTACATCAAGTAATATATAAATGAAGACATTACATCAAGTAATATATAAGTGAAGACATTACATCAAGTAATATATAAATGAAGACATTACATCAAGTAATATATAAATAAAGACATTACATCAAGTAATATATAAATGAAGACATTACATCAAGTAATATATAAGTGAAGACATTACACCAAGTAATATATGAGTGAAGACATTACACCAAGTAATATATAAATGAAGACATTACACCAAGTAATATATAAATGAAGACATTACACCAAGTAATATATAAATGAAGACATTACATCAAGTAATATATAAATGAAGACATTACATCAAGTAATATATAAATGAAGACATTACATCAAGTAATATATAAATGAAGACATTACATCAAGTAATATATAAATAAAGACATTACATCAAGTAATATATAAATGAAGACATTACATCAAGTAATATATAAATGAAGACATTACATCAAGTAATATATAAATGAAGACATTACATCAAGTAATATATAAGTGAAGACATTACATCAAGTAATATATAAATGAAGACATTACATCAAGTAATATATAAGTGAAGACATTACATCAAGTAATATATAAATGAAGACATTACACCAACTAATATATAAATGAAGACCTTACATCAAGTAATATATGAGTGAAGACATTACATCAAGTAATATATAAATGAAGACATTACACTAAGTAATATATAAATAAAGACATTACATCAAGTAATATATAAATAAAGACATTACATCAAGTAATGTATAAATGAAGACATTACACCAAGTAATATATAAGTGAAGACATTACACCAAGTAATATATAAATAAAGACATTACATCAAGTAATATATAAGTGAAGACATTACATCAAGTAATATATAAATAAAGACATTACATCAAGTAATATATAAATGAAGACATTACACCAAGTAATATATAAGTGAAGACATTACACCAAGTAATATATAAATAAAGACATTACATCAAGTAATATATAAGTGAAGACATTACATCAAGTAATATATAAATAAAGACATTACATCAAGTAATATATAAATGAAGACATTACATCAAGTAATATATAAATGAAGACATTACATCAAGTAATATATAAATGGAGCTCTATATATGAAGACATTACATCAAGTAATATATAAATAAAGACATTACACCAAGTAATATATAAATGAAGACATTACATCAAGTAATATATAAATGAAGACATTACATCAAGTAATATATAAATGGAGCTCTATATATGAAGACATTACATCAAGTAATATATAAATAAAGACATTACACCAAGTAATATATAAATGAAGACATTACATCAAGTAATATATAAATGAAGACATTACATCAAGTAATATATAAATAAAGACATTACCCCAAGTAATATATAAATGAAGACATTACATCAAGTAATATATAAATGAAGACATCACACCAAGTAATATATAAATGAGGGGATTAAAAAAAACCATTAAGGTCAGCGTCCAGCTCTCTTAATTTTTACTGATTTTATTGTAGACTCATGGTAGACGGTTATATTTTCAGAGTTTATCAAACTTTCATGTTTCTTTCACATTCCAAAAATTCACGCTTATTTACTCGAGATCAGTTTCTACTTTACCAGAAAAAATCAAAAGAATCCAGTGCCAAAAGTGGAATGAAAGATGCTGTGCCAAGAGTGGAATGAAAGAGTATCAAGAGACAGTATTTATCCATGTACTAGGAATCAAGGGCTAAAATAAAATATTAAGAGGCACCCACATGTCACCACGTGTCAAGATTGAGGATCAGGTCTGTAGTGTGAACCCTAAAATAAAAACGTAAAATAAACTTTTCAGAGCTACAGAATGCGCCTCAAAAGATTTACAATCTTTACCAGATTTCTGCTCCTATTGTGGTAGATTTTGGTGCATGCCTGCCATTAGTAAACAGACTGTTTGCTATCAGACGCCAGTCAAAGATGCACAGAAACTATACCCCCAGCTCTTTAGAAGGTGCTGCCCCAGGGCCTACAGGGCCGGTCTTGACCCCTGCATGGTCGATAGTGACCCCTGGCTGACCTGGTATGCTAACACTGGGCCTGTACAAGATGGTCGTCTTAGACGAGGATTTTAAAAACTGTCCAAGATCTTACACTAACCGTGGAGCCAGAAGTACCCTTCCTTTGATTATCAAATGTAACGACCAAAGGCTATGTACAGCCTCAGAACCCTGGACAGCTTCTGATTGGACTATAAAGACATGACTCCGCTCTTAGCCATTTGGCATCATTTTCATTTTAACATTTATCTACTGCATGATTTGTTAACTATTTATATCTTGATCGTCATTGGTCTATAATTTCCTCACTGTCAATGTATGCCTATATGTATTATGTTAATTAATTCTTGTGAGCCTGGGTATATAAAGGTTGATTTTACTTACCATCATTGCATCCATTCATGTACTGCCAACCACCCTAGGAATCGGTATCTATGAATAAATGCACTATTCAAGCATACACTGTGTGTAGTCTGAGCAGTGGGCTTTGTGTTTGCCAACTGATCCGGCAGTAACTGATCTTAGATGTCACTGTCATACCGGCACAATGTCCCTTCTGGAGAGAAGTAGAATACTTGAGATTGTTATACTACTTATTAGGTTTGGCACAGCATCTCATTCTATCATTGTGATACACTAAATATATTTTTTTGCATTTTGGAGATTTTAACATTTTAATATTGTGTTAATTCTCATGTGCACATAACAATGGCACTAGCGATGTTCCTCGGCGATAGGGAAAATACGTCCCCAAATTTGTGCAACTTTTCACTACTATCCACTCTTCAGCGATTCCGGTTAAACTCTTCGCAGCAAACTATAGTCTACAAACTATTATATGATCGTTGATAGATCGGGTGATGCTGCTTACATCCTATTATAAGATACTGCGGTATGACAACTGCGCATTGTGATTGGTAGATCAAGAAATCAACTAGCAAGTTTTTTATTTGGATCGTGATCAAGAAACAGATACTGCAAAATAGCGCAACCACTAAACTAATCGCCTAGTGCAGTTATACAGTTCAGGTAGGGATAAGTTATAATGGGGTCCCGGCAGAATAGTTTCACTTTAGTGACGCAACCGGAGGTAGCCTAGTAGATCGTTGAATTTATCATTAGAAATCACGACTTGCTTGACTATTATTTTGGTGTGAGGGAAAGTTGAGCAAATAATATGACAAAAATGATGTTGTTGAGAAAGCTAAAAGAATCAATAAAGCTTTCGGAAGTTTTTTTAGGAAAAAATATTGGTTTATTTAGTTAAGAAAAATTTAAATGTCATGTTCACGTGTGGAACCATAGTTTCGTATTTCGAGTTTAATTGCGCTTGCCAACGTAAACTAATGAAAGTGCGCCCTTGAACGATAACCTGATTTGCTTTCACAGTGCCGTTGTAGTTTTACAATTTATGTTGATGGCGCATCGTCAGTATTATATACCCCAAACTTATCAAACGCCGTGAATAAAAGATGTTTCTTTAGTAATTGTTAAAATGTAGTGACTTTCATTTTAATGATATTGTTGGTGGAAAGTGGCTTCCTGTTTCTTTAATAATAGCTTCGCACAAAAAACTGCCAGAACCCCAATGGCAGCATCTGTCAACACTGCAGCACTTGCCACAGCCTGCGCTTTTTGTAAGCACCAAAATGACGGACAAAAATGTTGAATGCTTGCTTGCTAGTACATCACAAGTTATTTCAAAATACCATAGAATATGTGTACGATAACAATGTAGTTAGTGTACGATAATAATGTAGTTATTGTATGATAACAATGTAGTTGGTGTACGATAACAATGTGGTTATTGTACGATAACAATGGGTTATTGTACGATAACAATGTGGTTATTGTACGATAACAATGTGATTATTGTACGATAACAATGGGTTATTGTACGATAACAATGTGGTTATTGTACGATAACAATGTGATTATTGTACGATAACAATGTGGTTATTGTACGATAACAATGTGGTTATTGTACGATAACAATGTGATTATTGTACGATAACAATGTAGTTGGTGTACGATAACAATGTAGTTATTGTACGATAACAATATAGTTGGTGTACGATAACAATGTAGTTATTGTACGATAACAATGTGGTTATTGTACGATAACAATGTGGTTATTGTACGATAACAATGTAGTTATTGTACGATAACAATGTGATTATTGTACGATAACAATGTGATTATTGTACGATAACAATGTGGTTATTGTACGATAACAATGTGATTATTGTACAATAACAATGTAGTTAATGTACGACAACATTGTGGTTATTGTACGATAACAATGTAGTTATTGTACGATAACAATGTAGTTGGTGTACGATAACAATGTAGTTATTGTAAGATAACAATGTGGTTATTGTACGATAACAATGTGGTTATTGTACGATAACAATGTGATTATTGTACGATAACAATGTGGTTATTGTACGATAACAATAAAGTTATTGTACGATAACAATGTAGTTAGTGTACGATAACAATGTAGTTAGTGTACAATAACAATGTGATTATTGTACGATAACAATGTGATTATTGTACGATAACAATTAGTTATTGTAAGATAGTTATTGTAAGATAACAATTTAGTTAGAGTACGATAACAATGTGATTATTGTACGATAACAATGTAGTTAGTGTACGATAACAATGTGGCTATTGTACGATAACAATGTAGTTAGTGTACGATAACAATGTAGTTATTGTATGATAACAATAAAGTTATTGTACCAGCCTGACCAATGACAAGAGACAATACAATTTACTAAAGGAGCAAAGCAATGAGAAAACCACAACATTATGGCAACCCAACAATATAAAAATACTGGATTTATAACAAAATAATATCATTCGTGTCTAACATCTAACAAGCCTGGTTTAAAAAAAGAGAAAAACATTCAGCTGCGTAAAAAAAACTTTTAAATATAAAATGTGAACGTAGACCCCAGTAGCACCATAATATTGCATAGACAAAACTCAACATATAGAATGCATGGCAATGTCAGTATACTTGATTGTTAAACTCAGAAGATATCCACCCATCATGGAAGTAGACAAATCCAATATTCATAAATAATCATATAATCTTCAGTTTTCAGGCAAGTACTTGTAGGGATTGAGAATGCCTTTGGGATCAAACGTGTTTTTAACAGTTTTCATCATCTGTACCATTTCTTTGGTCTTGCTGTGGAAGATATATTGCTTCTTCTTGAACCCTGTTTAAATGGCCAAATCTAAATCATCGAGTAGAGACAAAAAGATCAATATCGGAATTTTTAAAAGTTGGAAAATTTACCTTTAGATTGAATGAGGTGTGCACAAAAAAAGCATGTCAAAAAGTAACTATTCGCTGATGTTTTTCAGTTATTTTGATAAATGCCTGTATGTGACCAGAGGAGCTAGTAGACTGGCAAACTAACCTAGCCCGTGTTCTGCACTGATACTCCCTTTGTGAGCAGATGTCCAATCATACAGGAAGGGTTCTATGATATCCATAACATGCTGGTCGTACTCTCCACTTGTGATGTTCAAATGTAAGTTTCCTGTAAGTCATACGGACAACGGACATGTCAAGACATACGGACAACCGACATGTTAGTTGATACAGACAACTGACATGTCAAGTCATACGGACAACTGACATGTCAGGTCATACAGACAACTGACATGTCAGGTCATACGGACAACTGACATGTCAGGTCATACAGACAATTGACATGTCAGGTCATACGGACAACTGACATGTCAGGTCATACGGACAACTGACATGTTAGTTGATACGGAA
The DNA here is from genome assembly GCA_945261195.1 of Cryptosula pallasiana. Lineage (NCBI taxonomy): Eukaryota > Metazoa > Bryozoa > Gymnolaemata > Cheilostomatida > Cryptosulidae > Cryptosula > Cryptosula pallasiana. Next base: position 25,128,794 of record OX183140.1, on the reverse strand, counting down.
AACTGACATATCAAGCAATATGGACAACTGACATGTTAGGTGATACAGACAACTGACATGACAAGTCATACGGACAACTGGCAAGTCAGCTCATACAGACAAAACTAATAAAAGACTAATAGCATATATACCATCTCCAAGATGTCCGTAACCGACACATCTAATGGCTGAGCTGCCCTGCAGCCGCCCTCTCATTTCTCTGACGAGTGTGTACCAGATCTGAAGGGGTAGCGATATGTCATACTTGTAACAGTAGCCATCTTTTAGCAATGCTTCAGCTATAATCTCCCTCAGTGACCACATGTGCTGTTAAAGAGACATGTTCTATTACAGCAGTCAGTCACAAACTATGAGAAATTGCTATTAACTAACCATAATCACATTCACAACTAGAACATGCCAGCCAAACAATACTTCAACTAATACGCAAATAGCATTTAAAGGGTGGTAACAGATACCTTCCGCTGTGTCACATCCCTGGCCACAGTTCCATCTACTATCAACTCATTGTGCATTAAATGCTCCAGCAGATTGTCTAACTTGGCCTTGTCATGTGCCTCCTCAGACCCTAGCGAAGGCCAAGGAGTTCATTACAAACAAATAGTTTTATTTCTTGTTGGTATTATATAAAGAACTGTGGTGAAACTTGGCATTCGAATACTCCTGTCTACGCTCCCTGTACCCCGACCCCCTTCTGTCCTACACCCCTGTCACCTCTTCTATCCTACACCCCTGTTACCTCTTCTGTCCTACACCTCTGTTACCTCTTCTGTCCTACACCCCTGTTACCTCTTCTGTCCTACACCCGTCACCTCTTCCGTCCTACACGCATGTTACCTCTTCTGTTTTACACCCCTGTTACCTCTTCTGTCCAACACCCCTGTCACCTCTTCTGTCCTACACCCCTGTCACCTCTTCTGTCCTACACGCATGTTACCTCTTCTGTTTTACACCCCTGTTACCTCTTCTGTCCTACACCCCTGTTACCTCTTCTGTATTACACCCCTGTCACCTCTTCTGTCCTACACCCCTGTCACCTCTTCTGTCCTACACCCCTGTTACCTCTTCTGTCCTACACTCCTGTTACCTCTTCTGTCCTACACCCCTGTCACCTCTTCTGTCCTACACCCCTGTTACCTCTCCTGTTCTACACCCCTGTTACCTCTTCTGTCCTACACCCCTGTTACCTCGTCTGTCCTACACCCCTGTTACTTCTTCTGTCCTACACCCCTGTTACCTCTTCTGTCCTACACCCCTGTCACCTCTTCTGTCCTACACCCCAGTTACCTTTTCTGTCCTACACCCCTGTTACCTCTTCTGTCCTACACCCCTGTCACCTCTTCTGCCCTACACCCCTGTTACCTCTTCTGTCCTACACCCCTGTTACCTCTTCCGTCCTACACCCCTGTTACCTCTTCCGTCCTACACCCCTGTTACCTCTTCGGTCCTACACCCCTGTTACCTCTTCTGTCCTTCCCCCCTGTTACCTCGTCTGTCCTACACCCCTGCTACCCCTCTCTCCTCCCTTCTCTCTCTAATACATTATATCCCTTCTCTCTCTAATACAGTACATCCCTTCTCTCTCTAATACATTATATCCCTTCTCTCCCTAATACAGTACATCCCTTCTCTCTCTAATACAGTACATCCCTTCTCTCTCTAATACATTATACCCCTTCTCTCTCTAATACATTACATCCCTTCTCTCTCTAATACAGTACATCCCTTCTCTCTCTAATACAGTACATCCCTTCTCTCTCTAATACAGTACATCCCTTCTCTCTCTAATACAGTACATCCCTTCTCTCTCTAATACAGTATATCCCTTCTCTCTCTGATACATTATATCCCTTCTCTCCCTAATACAGTACATCCCTTCTCTCTCTAATACAGTACATCCCTTCTCTCTCTAATACAGTACATCCCTTCTCTCTCTAATACAGTACATCCCTTCTCTCTCTAATACAGTACATCCCTTCTCTCTCTAATACAGTATATCCCTTCTCTCTCTAATACAGTACATCCCTTCTCTCTCTAATACATTACATCCCTTCTCTCTCTAATACAGTACATCCCTTCTCTCTCTAATACAGTACATCCCTTCTCTCTCTAATACAGTACATCCCTTCCCTCTCTAATACAGTACATCCCTTCTTTCTCTAATACAGTACATCCCTTCTTTCCCTAATACAATACTTCCCTTCTCTCTCTAATACAGTAAATCCCTTCTCTCTCTAATACAGGATATCCCTTCTCTCCCTAATACAGTACATCCCTTCTCTCTCTAATACATTATACCCCTTCTCTCTCTAATACATTACATCCCTTCTCTCTCTAATACAGTACATCCCTTCTCTCTCTAATACAGTACATCCCTTCTCTCTCTAATACAGTACATCCTTTCTCTCTCTAATACAGTACATCCCTTCTCTCTCTAATACAGTATATCCCTTCTCTCTCTAATACATTATATCCCTTCTCTCCCTAATACAGTACATCCCTTCTCTCTCTAATACAGTACATCCCTTCTCTCTCTAATACAGTACATCCCTTCCCTCCCTAATACAGTACATCCCTTCTCTCTCTAATACATTATATCCCTTCTCTCCCTAATACAGTACATCCCTTCTCTCTCTAATACAGTACATCCCTTCTCTCTCTTATACATTATATCCCTTCTCTCTCTAATACAGTATATCCCTTCTCTCCCTAATACAGTACATCCCTTCTCTCTCTTATACATTATATCCCTTCTCTCTCTAATACAGTATATCCCTTCTCTCCCTAATACAGTACATCCCTTCTCTCTCTAATACAGTACATCCCTTCTCTCTCTTATACATTATATCCCTTCTCTCTCTAATACAGTATATCCCTTCTCTCTCTAATACATTATATCCCTTCTCTCCCTAATACAGTACATCCCTTCTCTCTCTAATACAGTACATCCCTTCTCTCCCTAATACATTATATCCCTTCTCTCTCTAATACAGTACATCCCTTCTCTCTCTAATACAGTACATCCCTTCCCTCTCTAATACAGTACATCCCTTCTCTCTCTAATACATTATATCCCTTCTCTCCCTAATACAGTACATCCCTTCTCTCTCTAATACAGTACATCCCTTCTCTCTCTAATACAGTACATCCCTTCCCTCTCTAATACAGTACATCCCTTCTTTCTCTAATACAGTACATCCCTTCTTTCCCTAATACAATACTTCCCTTCTCTCTCTAATACAGTACATCCCTTCTCTCTCTAATACAGGATATCCCTTCTCTCCCTAATACAGTACATCCCTTCCCTCTCTAATACAGTACATCCCTTCTCTCCCTAATACAGTACATCCCTTCTCTCTCTAATACAGTATATCCCTTCTCTCCCTAATACAGTACATCCCTTCCCTCTCTAATACAGTACATCCCTTCTCTCCCTAATACAGTACATCCCTTCTCTCTAATACAGTACATCCCTTCTCTCTCTAATACAGTACATCCCTTCCCTCTCTAATACAGTACATCCCTTCTTTCTCTAATACAGTACATCCCTTCTTTCCCTAATACAATACTTCCCTTCTCTCCCTAATACAGTACATCCCTTCTCTCTCTAATACAGTACATCTCTTCCCTCCCTAATACAGTACATCCCTTCTCTCTCTAATACAGCACATCCCTTTCCTCCCTAATACAGTACATCCTTTTTCTCTCTAATACAGTACATCCCTTCTCTCTCTAATACAGTACATCCCTTCTCTCTCTAATACATTATATCCCTTCTCTCTCTAATACAGTATATCCCTTCTCTCTAATACAGTACATCCCTTCTCTCTCTAATACAGTACATCCCTTCTCTCTCTAATACAGTACATCCCTTCTCTCTCTAATACAGTACATCCCTTCTCTCTCTAATACATTATATCCCTTCTCTCCCTAATACAGTATATCCCTTCTCTCTCTAATACATTACATCCCTTCTCTCTCTAATACAGTACATCCCTTCTCTCTCTAATACAGTACATCCCTTCTCTCTCTAATACAGTACATCCCTTCTCTCTCTAATACAGTCCATCCCTTCTCTCTCTAATACAGCACATCCCTTTCCTCTCTAATACAGTACATCCCTTCTCTCTCTAATACAGCACATCCCTTTCCTCCCTAATACAGTACATCCCTTCTCTCTCTAATACAGTACATCCCTTCTCTCTCTAATACAGTACATCCCTTCTCTCTCTAATACAGTACATCCCTTCTCTCTCTAATACATTATACCCCTTCTCTCTCTAATACAGTATATCCCTTCTCTCCCTAATACAGTGCAAATATCTACAGAAGAGGCCGAAATTCTCTACAATGCATTCAGAGATTGAGGCTATTGCTCCAATTCGATTGTGATTGGCCGAACAAACTAACAATGCATAACAAATGTAAAACTTTGACATGTCAAGAAAAGCAGGCTATGAATTAGAGACTAGACTGAGATCTCACTGACCTGATGTTTCAATAAGTAGGTAATAAGGACACTCATCTAATGGATAGCTTAGGCATAGATTCTCACAGACCACGTGGCGCGACGCCAAGTCCATGAACTCAAAACCAGATAAAATTTCACCAACAAACTTTTTCGTCAAAGACAAGATATTTAAACATCGGTCAAAACTCTGCACTCCTATCATGGCAGCGTTTATAGAATTAGGTTTGGTTGGACACTTGATTGTAGCGCCTGTTATCAACCCCAAAGTTCCTTCAGCTCCGATAAACAAATGTTTTAGATCGTATCCGGTGTTGTCTTTTATCAACGGGTTCATATTGTCCAAGATATCACCGTTAGCTAGCACCTTCAACATATTCATTGTTGGAACTGATATAACGTGACAAAAACTTGTTTTCATTAAAATAAAAATGGAGATTCTGTTAAAAAACAACGAAACAGTTGCACAAGGAGGTGAAACAGACATCGCTGATGTTATATAGCAGAAAACAAATCATTTCAAGGTCAAAGCAGATAACCATCAAGCGCTTGCCTCTTACATATAGCTTCAACAAAGACTGAAAAGTTTGATGTTGGCTTCATTTACTAGTAAACATGATAAGGTGTGCAAAATACCAAATACCAAAAAACAGAACATTCATAAAACGTGAAGTACCATAAGGTCTAGAAGCATCAAGAGTCAAGTGTAATGCTGTGTAACCAAGGGAAGGCAAATAAAAGTTACCACGTAACCAAGAGGAGACAAATAACAAACGCCATGAAATTAAGGGAGACAAATGACAAATACTATGTAACTAAGGGGAGACGTCTGACAACTGAACCGTAAGCAAGAGAAGACAAATGACAATTACCATGTAACCAAAGAAAAGACAATCGACAACTGCACTGTAACCAAGAGAAGACAAATAACAACTACCATGTAACCAAGGGGAGACAAATGACAATTACCGTGTAACCAAGGGGAGACAAATGACAACCGCCATATAACCAAGTGGAGATGAGTGACAAAGAAAGAGCGCAAAAGTTACTAACCACTTGTAAGCCCAGAGTATTACCATGGAGGGTACCATAGCGAAGGAGTCTAATACCTCCAGCATTTGTTGATAAGTTACCCCCAATCTGACAGCTGCCCTTGGCACCAAGGTCAAGAGGCATCATCAAGTCATGGTTAGATAACTCCTGGTCTAATGTCTCCAACACACAGCCTGCTTCACACGTAAGAACACCTGCATTGAGAGGACTATAATTAGTACAGAACAGCATCTGCCAATGAAGACAACAGAGAAATTATATGTACACACCTGCAGTGGGGTCTATGTTTAGTACTTTATTCAACCGCTCCATCGATAGAATTACCTCATCAAACACTGGCACGCTTCCTCCAACCAAACCTGATCAACAAAAGAAGTGTGCGTTGGCATGTATTTCGCTCTAAATCACAATAATTATTAACGGCGAAAATTTAAAACCTCACCTGTATTGCCTCCCTGAGGGCAGATTGCAAGGTTTTTGTCATAACAATAGCTGACTAGAGCTGAAACTTCTTCCGTCGTACCAGGTCTTACTACCATACTACTTTGACCTGCAGCAAACCCCCAGGATCTTACATGCGCAAGAAGTTCTGAGAACTTTTAATAAAACCTGTAGCACCGTTTCAGTATGAGTTGTATAAAATAAGCGCATAAAACAAAACATACCCCTGACTGTCTGTAGCCAATCTGTGTTATATCCATCCAAATCAGACGTGAGAACATTAGATGTACCTACGACTGACTCAAATAATTTTTTATCTGCATCAGTTAAAACTGAGAAATCTTTCCTTTTTAGGTCAGGATAACGATCTGTGGTGAGAACGACTCCACTTGAGTATGTTTGTGCTCCTGCGTTGTTTGTAGTTCTGTTTAACAGTAATCTTCTGGCTAGCCTAGCCACATATAGCATGGTTGGTCCTACAGCATAAGTGATTTACTCACTGATAGTTATCTTGTCTTGAAACAATAAAATATCAACAATGGTACTAGTACTAGTCGAAACTAGTACTAGTTGAAGTGCTTATGCAAGCATTTTCATTTCAACCACCTATTAAAACTTTTAATTACTACCTGATCAAGCAAACACTTCACTGGTGAAACGCATGCTTGCTCAACTTCAGTAATAAACAGAAACCAACCTCACGGGGTACAGGGCACCCAGTAAATTGTAACAGAGAACCCAGATGGAAGAGGAGGCCATAATTATTAAATGATAAAATAAGAAGCGGATTGCAGAGTCTTGTGTGAGTTTAAAATCGAGCATGGTCCTTGGCATAAAACGATATCAAAATCATAGTTATCCATAATTGTAGCTGTTTTGCCCAGTGAACTTACGACCGAAGTCTACAAAGTAATCTGCCAAAGCCAGATGCTTTTCAAAGCTTTCTAAATGGCAAGAACTGTTCCTCTATTTGCAGATTCCTTTGTTTCCATTAATACTACAAATTCCTTTTCAATAAACGTAATAGGCAACTAACTGATTGCTAAAATGCATCACAAAACAGAGTCTTGCTTCAAAATTGGGCTCCAACTTCTGGTGCAACCTTTAGCTCGGCTGACATAGAGATTGAGAGTTGAAAGTGCAGTTTTCATAAGAGCAAAAGCTTGATGAGTCTTGTTCATAATAACTTGCAAGTCACAAGCTTAATTCAAATACCCATAGGTTACAACTCCTAGATGTTTGGTAGCATCCATTTCACTAGAAACCTATTCAACTAGACTTGAAGTTTATTTTTACCATCACAGTCTACTGGTATTTCCAACTAACATGGCACTTACATTTTGAAGTAATAATTATAATGCGTTGCTGACCCATAAGCCCAACCTTGACCAGTATACAAACTTTGTTGAAAAAGGGTCACGCTATTGTGTCCATTTATAGTCAACAACACCAGGACATCAACCAAAAGTATGAGCCAATAATTATTTGTTAATGTCATCGGCAAAAACGGGAAATAAAACAGGGCACATCACTGACCCTCTAGGGCACTCCTAGTGTAACTGGCCTGGGTAAGCAGTTACCTGCTGATAGCAAGTAATAAAACAATTCTACGCACTTTAAAAACCAAATGGGAGTGCCACATAATTCCATCTTCTCAATCAGTAAGTCAGGTGATATTTTGATATTGTAGTGGATTTTGGGGGGCTGACCAAACGTTCACCAACCACACCTCACTCCAGAGGTCAACTTCCAACAGAGGAGTATACCGACTCCACAACTGTTCTCAGAGCCCACGGTTCAAACGCACAACTCAGTGTTTCAATGAGTATATCATAATTTATTATACAAGCATAACCCAGCAAAGTATAACAACGGTAAAGTATTATGCTACTTGGCTCAATCACAAGCAGAATCCCAATACAGTACAAGGAATAATGAGAAGTGTTCTGCCTTTTATAGGCAGAACAGGGGAAAACATAGGCCCAAATAAGGAGGCAACAAATCAGCAATAGCAGGAAGTAATTGCACTAATCAAAACATGAGATATAAATAATATGGTACAACATTGGCTAATATAAGGTTAAATACGCAAGGCGCCCAGAAGTGGGGGGGGGGGCGGAGCTTATCAGTCAATATTGCTGATTTATGATGGTGCAATGAGTAGCTCTAGTTCCTGGCCCTTATGGCTTGTGGTCCTTGTCTTTGGTCTTGTCTGAGGACAGCTAAGCTGCAAAGTCGGGCTCGTGCATCTTTGGTATGATTTTGGGCTCTCAGGCTATAGTCGTTCTTCCCTCACCGACCCGGTATAGGGCCGGTAGTGGCACTGCAGGGCCGGTAGTGTATGCTGCAGGGCCGGCAGTGTGTGCTGCAGGGCCGGTGGTACCTCTGCAGGGCCGGCAGTGAATTCTGTAGGGCCGGTAGTTAATACCGCAGGGCCGGTAGTGTTTCTACCGGCTTACTTGCTCGTGTTCTGGCTGTGCCAGGCTCAGTTTAGGCGTGCTTCACACCCAGCAGTTGTCAGGGGGACCTTGCGCAAAGATAGTGGTCACAAAAATCCACCACAATATGGTCGAATGCTTAAACAAAATCCAAGATGGCAATAACCAGAACCCATTGTCAACATTTTATGCATCGTCGTTTTTATGAGATGGGTGTTAAATGATTGTTTCACGGCAGTTATAGTTACTAGTTACTAGATACATTCACGTTGTTGATTTATGCTCCATGTTCAAATGAGTAAGAAATGGACAGCGGTCGATAGGTGGAGCATTTCCTCTTCTGACCTCCCACTTACAGTATATAGGATCAAATTTTGTCAAACGCTAACTTTCATTTTTGTGACGCTATTATTTACTTTTACTTTTACTAAATAAACATTATTGTATTTATGATAATACCATGAAAAAATACAATTATTACTACTAAATCACTTTTTTCATCTATAATGACAACAGTTCAGTAGTGGTGCTATCATTGTTAATAATAAAATAATGAGTCATAATTACTCAAAAAACAATTATCATAACCATTCAAAAGAAGCATATTATGTGGCTGTTAGGCTTGGCTTATTGCGTTAGCTTTCAATTCAAGGCTTGTCAAGTAACAGCTTCCATGGCTCATTAATTTCCGTCGTTACCAGTACTATTTTTTGTTGTTTTTTAAAAAACATAAAATTTCTAATTTGAGAACAAATGATAAGTTTAAACTACTGCCGCGTATTAGATAGAGTAATCCAATAAAATGATATTGCAGCAGTTTTTTGTCTCAGCACAACGGTTAAGCTGTCTGTAAGCCTGGGATTGCAGACACACGCATACACACATGGACAGACTGACAGACATTTCTCACGTTTATATAATTAGATAATAGTAAATTTGGCTAGTGTTTTAGTTGGTAGATATAATAACTGAATGCACTTAATTAATATTGTTATTAAACAGTCAAAACAAAACTACTTCCCACGAGATCCAAAGCGAAGCAATCGATTTATGTGCAGTCATAGATACATCAGTTCCACAGCTTTGTGACTAACATTCATTCAGATTTGTCCACTCTGTGGTATTGGCATTGATGTTGCGCTTACAGTGTTATTAATGTTGGGGTACGCCAGCAATGAATTACCATATCTAACATATCTAAACCAATCACATTATTGATCACAATCAGCAACTAATGACTTCAACCCGTCATTGCATGCAGGTGAATATGTTTTTCTGCATTTTATTATCAGTACATCAAAGTAGATCATGTATTAACCACCTATCAAATTACTACACATAGATCATCTCAATTTCACCACGAACAACAACAACAACACTCACTGAATAGGGATTATTTTGCCCCTCCAATAACTTAACTAAAAATTATAACGCATACACATGCATCATCATAATCGCTTATCCACTCCCAACAATTGCTCATGGGTCATAGAATAATGAAAGAATAGTAGTAATTTTAAGTATTATTACTATTTATTTCAGTTATTCCAATTGTTATCAACATCTGTTTTTAACTAGGATACCACCATTATCACTTAATAATGCTATACTGCTTATTACTAACTGCTCAATTAGAAACGTGGTTTATGACAAAAGTGGCAGTAAGTGATAACAGTCAATGTTAAAAATAATCACAGCAATATTTATTACCAAATGTGTCTTCATTAACAGCCTAAACACTGTCTCCATGGACTGCCGAATAAACCAGCCCCATCACTGCGTAGATCATTACGTATCAAACAAAGACAGACTGATGTAAAATGTAGAACCAAACTCCGAGGTTCCACTGTTTTTCTCAAGTATGGAAATCAGGGTTGTTTGAAATACTCTAAGTAAATTTTATTATTTTTAATACTGAATCTTTTATTAATTAATCGCTCTTTTTCAACTCAGGCTGCCATAGATTTTTTTACTACTGTGCTGAAAACCTATAAGGGTTGGCACTTTTCTTAACTGCACTGTGCATGACCAAGGGTTGAGAAATAAAGATTTATATATTTATATTTAAAATAATAAAAAAAATTATAGATCATCATCATACTATCATCGTGTTGTTATCGTTTAATAATATTGCCATTTGATTTTATTACCACCCTTATTTTTCTACTAATTACTCTTGATACACACACAGAAAAACGTGGAGGAGTTTTAATCCTATTTCAATCAATTCTTACTATCCACGAACGTAATCACCGGAGCGATTGAAATGTGATTAAACAGGGAGTGATTTGTTACCACAGCCAATGCACTGGTTAATGGTCCGTATTCAATCACTTTAGGATTAAAATTTGGATTGAGTTAGTCTCCCAAGGATTAAAAACAAGAGCATTTCTGATCACTGTATATGCATATTGTTAATCGCATGATGATTGTATTTGGAGCATTGCTAGTCCAGTCATTGATTAAAGTTAGGATCATTATTAATCTTCCTTGAGTGCTATGTCTGTACGGTTTTTCTTTGAGAGCGATTAAATATTGGAAGCGATTTGAATTGGAGGTAATTCTTTTGTATTGAATCTAGCTGGTAGAAAATGACAAAGCTTATTTCAGAATGTAATGGCAACTTGTATTGAACAAAGAAACTGAGATCGGTACAACACCATTAAAAAGGAAATACAGCGGTTACAACATAAAACCAACTAAGAAGATAGAAACGAAATCGATAAAAATAACTGGCTCAATTGAATGATAATTAGTATAGTATAGTCTATTAGGACATAGATCCACTGGGGTACACTCCGCGTACATGCAATAGATTCCAAGTTGAAACTGAGAGATGATGGCTGATTTTGATCTTCAAGTTCCTAAAATAAGAGTGACATCATTTGGCACATTTTACAATGAGAAGGTATCCGAAAATAAAAAATAAACCGAATCCAACAAACCTTCAGAAGTTGAAAATGAAGATTGGGCAACATCACAGCTGTTTCTTTATCACCTGTGAGCTCTTGACTTCATGTATATTCAATTTTTGTTTTAGTTGGTGACTGTTCTAAAATGCAGAATTATGATATAGTAGCAACTTTTATTTGCAGCCACTTCAAGTTCAAAAGTTTTGAATGTGACTAAAAAGAAAACAATCAATTAGTTACTAAACAACATTCAACATCATTTGTTCAGTTTAGTATTTTACCTCAATTACTAATCAATACGCAAACAATTGTGTATTCATAGTATATCTTATTTACCTGTTTCTGTGTCATCATTAACTTAGAGTTTTGAGACAGCTGTGTAAGCCTTCATCATCCTCGTGTGCTTTCTTTGTTAGTGATTGAAGCGGGAAAATAATAGCCTATTCAGGGACAATAAGACTGTATGCTTAGGCAATCATTGACACCCCCACTTGCTATTAGGTAATCATACTATAAATGCCAAGGCTTTTCTCCATTTTAATCATATCAGGAGTAAAATCCACCTTGAAGATAAGAGCCAGAGTTCAATCATTTCGGGGTTAAAGTTCTTACTGGGTCAGTAAAGCTAACAATTAAGGACTTGTAGAATAACAACACTGTAGAACCACATTGTAATCGCTTGAGGAGTAAAGTTCTTACTAGCTGATTAAAACCAGAGTTTAATCCCCTGAGAGTGATTTATTGACCTACCCACAATTTCTGGCAAAATTATTGTCTGATTTTAATCCTTAATTACTCCTTCCAGCAAACACTCCCAAATTTTCTACTGAAATACCAGATATCACCCCTAATGATGCCGGATTGTACTCCTAGATTGATCATTACAGTGTTTAATCACCTGTTTAATCCCAAATGTTCCACTTTTTTCTGTGTGTGTAGCTATTGCCAAAGTATGCATTTCTAACAAAATTGTTATAAAATGTTGGGGAGTGAGAAGACGTGCTTACTGGAGGAGCCAGTCATGGTAAAAGGCAATCATAGAAGGAGGCAATCACGGGGGAAGAAGGTGTGGAAAGACAACCATGGGAGGAGGCAATCACTGGAGGGGACAACCATGGGAGGAGGCAACCACTGGAGGGGGAACCATGGGAGGTGAGTACCGATGGAGGCAACCAATAGAAGAGGGAACCTCTAGAGAAGGCGAGCAGGAAAAGAAGAGACGAAAAAAAGGGACGGGGAAAAATGTATCGATATACCTGACTATATCCGTTCATTGTTATTTAGTAGTAATAATATGTAATACATATATTCAAAATTTAGAAAAAAAAGTATAAAACCTAATTCATTACCTAAAGTTTTATGTGTCCGGGTGTATCAAATGACACAATCAATCTTCAAATAAAATAGTTGACTAACAGACAGACAATTCACACAAGTTGGTTGATATATGATAGTAGTGCTTTTGCAATGTGTTTAATGATGGGCTACTGTTTGGTCTTATTGTTTTTGAAAATGTATTTATTTTGGTGCCTGCACTTATTAACCAGCTCGTTTTGAGAGTTTTATTGTGGTTGTTAATGAGTTTTCCGACAATCTTCATGCATCAGTAGCTAATTTTAACTTTGTTTCTGTTGAATAATTTGCAAATTTGTGATCTTCAGAGAACTCAGCATCTATCAGCTTGAGAACATTCGACAGATATTAGTGTCTATGTAAGTACTGAATGGAGGGTTAAACCAAAAAATGTTTTTTACACAGTTGTGATTTTAAGCTGTGATCAAAGAGGGAGAAAACTCCGACTTCTGGTTGTAACCACTGTTTCTAAATGCTTGCTGCTAAGATGGTTTTGCTTCATCAAAAGTATGGGATTTTGATCCTATACCTGATAGTCTTCTGTTTATGGTTTAAAATGTTCTTCAAAATTATTGATGGGTGGTTTCATTTGGACTGAACGTATGATGGGATGTAATTAGGGTTATTACATGGCTCATGTAAACCAGTTCGAGGAAGTTGACTGTCCTTCTACTGATTTAAGCTTTTGTCTTTAATTCATGGCTTTAAATAGGCTGCACAATTGTTTTTTGGTATTTTCAGCTTGTCTAGGTGATAATTTGGGTATACCCAATCTATCATCTCAGTTGAGTGCAAAGGTGCCCTCAAACCTCTTAGTGATATTGTGAAGCAAAATCTATTACCAACAACTGTAATTGCACTGACAGATCGCAGTGCCCATTAAACCATCAATGTAAGCAGGCATGCAGACTTAGGTTAAATTAACTGGGAACAACTTCAAAACCAGAAACAATAACCTTAAAGATGCTGTGCCACAAATTTTGGACTGGATTCAGTTTAATTAATCCATGTCAAATGATTTTAAGCCAAAAAGTTTTTTCATGGAATTTGCTTTTATTTCTTTTATTAGTATAAGCACAATAAATGCTGACTTGTACGCAATTTTTTTCCCGACACGCAATAACTTATACAATGCCAAAAATAAGAGTCGCAAAAATTTAGCTTGTTCGCGCAAGCATCACCGTGATAGTCATTGTGCAGAGACCTTTGAGAGCATAAAAAATAGAGTCAGCATTTCAACCCATCTTTGATCACTTTGCTATTACGTACACACTGGCGTCCGCGTGATATATTGCATGGTCAATATCTCAAAATCCATAGCTATATTACAAACAAAAATATTATTTTCAAATTATGTAATAATGGTCACCCCCTCCTGTGGTATCCTCTTTCTATGGTCACTTCCCCAGTTGTCACTCTCTCTTGTGGTCACCTCCTCCAGCAATAGGGCATGTTAATAGTGAAGTTGTCTTCATTTCACCCATCAAAAGTTTCAGTTATTGCAAGTTCCCATTTTGCACGTAGCTTAGATATTTTTTATAAAGTTTTACATTGGCAGGTGATGGCAAGTGCTGCTAATGAACAAATGGTTAAGCTTTAACCACAAAACAATTGAAAGTAGAGCTGAAAAAACATTGAGCAAGGACAGCAGGCAGAAAAGCGGAGTTGTTGAAGAGGTATGTTCTTTTTTTCAAGCTTGATCAGCTTTGTAAACTCGACAACTTCATAGAGTAGTTACCATCATCATACTGTGATGGATTTATGCGAGTATGTGTGAGAGGATAGATACGCCAGGAGTTGCCCTGCCTTACCCGATGAAGCTGATGTATCCAGTCGCCTAGCAACAGAGACCGGCCTGTAGACCATCGACGATAGAGACGTTCTAGTAAAGCCTAGGAGGAACCTCAAGCTAAGGAATGTTCTAGTAACTGACCTCACGACACTAATTAGCTGCATGATCGCTTGGGCAGGCGTATTGGATTTATGCATTTCTTTTACACAGGTTAACCTTGTTCTTAAATAGCCAATTGTATTATATTGTTGTTAGCAAATGGCATGTTTGTATTTTCAACTGTGTGACTTTTATATAAATACTGGGGCAAATCGCCCAAGCCTGCAGAGCTCTGGAGTAGTTGTGTTAGAGTTGAACTGTTGTCAGCATAGGGTAACGTTGTTGTTCCTTGCAATCAGTAGCTGGAAGTTTAAGTCATTGCTCAACGTGCCAGGATTGTTATATACGCTTCGAAACATCTCTCACTATTGTAAGTTTTGTAACTTATCAAAGAATATGTATTTATTATTGTCAACTGCAACTCTCCTTATGCTGAACATTCGCGAAATAGAAAACACTTGTAAATAATTAATCTACTTAGAGAATAACTACACTCTTTGTAATTGTTACAAGTTCTGCATCATTCACTTGAAACGCAAAGTGCTGAAGTTAACGCTAGTGAAAGTCTATCAATTGTCAAAACTTGTACACGTGATGACTTGGCGCCATTGATAGTGGGACCAGATCTGATTATATTGTGTAACACAGATCCCCGTATTGTTAGAGAAAGTCTCCCGCGGCGTATTGAGACGTATCAGGTAATTAATTAATTAGGTGCCTATTGTGTGCTGTGTTATACTACGGTTAGTAGAAGCCACAATACGGAGTTTAGTGCCTGAGGCTAGTCGGCTCGCTACCATTTTCCCTAGCACTCAATAGTATATGAAGGCTTTAGTAGACAGTGGTCCGGTGAAGGTCGTGAACAAACAAGTGCACGCAAATCCTTTACAATACATTGAATAATAATTATAATAATAATAATAGATAGATAGTAATAATAATAATAAATAACATTTATTATCATTTATGTAGTTAATTAATCAAATATAGTAATTATTATTATTAAAATAAATATATAAGTTAGGTTATTAATTAACTTAATAATTAAGTAGTTTTTATTATTTACCCTTTTTTGTTTAAATCGATCATCGATCGACAACAACAATGAAATTGAATAAACGATCCTCTCTCACAACACTATCATCTACTAATAAAATTGCTAAAACAATTGAAGTAAACCTAGTAGAAAGGCAGTGAAAGGAAACAACTAAGGGTAAAGTTGAGAGGCGGCGAGGTATAAGCACTCGCCTACTATCTATAATAAATGCAGGAATATCAGCTACCCTACCATGGAGAAGACAACTGTTACGATTGGCAGTACACTATAGAACTAACTCTTGGAAATAAATGGTGGCCCTGAAAAGGGCCGATGGGGAAGGAGACGAATCTCAAGGAAAGCTAATCTCGTCTGCAGCATCAGGCAGCGTGAGGCAGTCACACTCGTCGAGACCTAAAGGGTCCCTGGAATTGGCTGCCACCACCACCGAGGCCACCAAGGGAGTCGGAGGAGAGAGTCGCCGTGGTACCCTGGGAGCGGGCACCCACCTCCTCCTATCCCTTCTGTTGACCGGCCTATCGTCTCTCCTAGAGAGTGGCGAGCGGCTGCGATGACGAGAAGCACACTCAGTCTGGGTTCCTATAGAGCGCTGATGCACCTCAGCAAAATGCCTATCCTTCAAGGCTATACTATTGAAAAAGGCTGGGCATCGAGAGCAGACGTACTGCTCAGTGTGCCGGTTCTCATGGCGGCGGGGCGCTCTCTCAGAAGAGAAACTGAGCTGGCAACGTTCACAAACGTAATCCATGATGATGTAATGTGCTGCCAGCGCTGCTCTAGACTTATAGGATTGCGAAATAGTTGAAAGCCAATCAGCGAGCAGTTACTGTTGCTTAACTTTTTGACAAAGGAATGTGAACAATAGCCAGCTACCACGGAAAAACTGATCAGTTCAAATAACTTCTGCTGCAAATTACGAGATACCTGAATGATATTTCAACAAAACGAGATGCTCAGCAAATGGAGAATAAAACTTACCACCTACTTACAGGGATAAGCCATAACAAGCAATCAATTGACATTTGTGCTAGATAACTTTTAGATGAGAATCGTTTTCATTGTTTTTTATTATAAATAAAAATGTTGTTGTCATGCAAAAAATTATTTAACTACATAGAACTGTACACATTTTTATGCCTGTCAACATGATGTATATATTATAATTTTCCTACTATGTGGTATGTCCAAAATAATGGATTTAATATTTGTTGTTATGTCAAATGGTCGCATTTCACGGCAGTTATGTTTTTTTGTACAGATTATTTTGGTCGTCAGTAAGACGCCCGTTTTTCGAGCATAAAAGCTCGCAGCTGTGTTGTAATAAATCAGTTAGTCACCGGAGCTCGACTTGTCATTATTACTAACTCATTCTCTTAACGCTTGACTGACGCTATCAACGCATTACTGGCAGATGACCTTTTGGATCATAGTAGACTATTATTCACATTGAGCAGTTATTAGCTAGTGAGTAATTATTTATGTAACTAATATTAATTATTTAGTTATTAAATTATTCTAGTATTATTATACTGCGTTGGCTAGTCTATACTAGTGATAGTATTGACTGAAAGTGGTGCGCTCAGTAGTATATGTGGAGCAGTTCCTCCACGTTAATTACTACACGATTGAAACAAGAATTGACGTCAAGCCCTGGTCGGTAGCTGAATAAGCTCAGCCGCTAGGCACTGAGACTATACACCGGTAGCTGAATAAGCTCAGCCGTGTCTATTGCGAATAAGTCCTGGTCGGTAGCTGAATAAGCTCAGCCGCCAGGCACTGATACTAGACACCGGTAGCTGAATAAGCTCAGTCGTGTCTATTGCGAATAAGTCCTGGTCGGTAGCTAAATAAGCTCAGCCGCTACGCACTGATACTAGACACCGGTAGCTGAATAAGCTCAGCCGTGTCTATTGCGAATAAGTCCTGGTCGGTAGCTGAATAAGCTCAGCCGCTAGGCACTGATACTAGACACCGGTAGCTGAATAAGCTCAGCCGTGTCTATTGCGAATAAGTCCTGGTCGGTAGCTGAATAAGCTCAGCCGCTAGGCACTGATACTAGACACCGGTAGCTGAATAAGCTCAGCCGTGTCTATTGCGAATAAGTCCTGGTCGGTAGCTGAATAAGCTCAGCCGCTAGGCACTGATACTAGACACCGGTAGCTGAATAAGCGCAGCCGTGTTTATTGCGTGCAAGTCCTGGTCGGTAGCTGAATAAGCTCAGCCGCTAAGCACTGATACTAGACACCGGTAGCTGAATAAGCTCAGCCGTGTCTATTGCGAACAAGTCCTGGTCGGTAGCTGAATAAGCTCAGCCGCTAGGCACTGATACTAGACACCGGTAGCTGAATAAGCGCAGCCGTGTTTATTGCGTGCAAGTCCTGGTCGGTAGCTGAATAAGCTCAGCCGCTAAGCACTGATACTAGACACCGGTAGCTGAATAAGCTCAGCCGTGTCTATTGCGAACAAGTCCTGGTCGGTAGCTGAATAAGCTCAGCCGCTAGGCACTGATACTAGACACCGGTAGCTGAATAAGCGCAGCCGTGTTTATTGCGTGCAAGTCCTGGTCGGTAGCTGAATAAGCTCAGCCGCTAGGCACTGATACTAGACACCGGTAGCTGAATAAGCTCAGCCGTGTCTATTGCGTACAAGTCCTGGTCGGTAGCTGAATAAGCTCAGCCGCTAGGCACAGGCATAGGTAGCTATATAAGCATAGCCGTGTCTATGGTGGTACACCACTAGTTGGTAGCTGGACAAGCATAGCCACTGGTGTAGAGGTTGGGATTGTACACCTACATAGGAGTTGTCTGCCCTTGGTTGCAGACCATTTAAGAGTTTTTTCCTGTCCTGTAGGAAGTTTTTTTCCCCCTCTGGCAGCCAGGATGCTATCAGTGGATAGGCTTATCCTGCTCTACAAAAGTAAAGAGTTGCCTGCCCTTGGTTGCAGTCCATTGAAGAGTTGTTTCCCCTCTCCACAGAGCAGGTTCATTTCGGTAGCATGGCAGCAGTGGGATATTTTGATAGCAATATCAAACGAATTCCAGAACCATGGAGAGAGACACAGATGAGAAGATGGACGCACTCATTGATGCTACACAAGCTTTGCTAACCAGAGGACGCACTGTGAGCCGGCAGTTGCCTCTCCCAACCTACAGTGGCTAAGAAGATCTGAATGACTTCTTGAGAGATTTTGACAGGGTGGCCATACTCAATCAGTGGCACCAAGAGGAGCGTGACATTTATTTCAAAAATGTGCTGACAGGACGAGCAAAGGTCGGTTTAGACGGCTGTCTTACCGAGGAGGCTATCACCCAACGCCTAAGAGCTCGACATCAATTGTCAGAGACACAAGCCAATCACCTGCTACGCCAGCTGCGTTGGAAAAATGGAGAAGATATCTTTCAGTTTACAGACTACTTGCGTAAGTTGATTCCACAAGCACTCCCGGAGTTGTCTCACGCACAGGTTGAGCAACGAATTGTGAAGGAGTTGCTACAGTCATTGCCTCCCCACCTCAAGCCTGTCAGCTGGGAGCTACAACAACGTCCCCGAGATCACCTTGAAGCTGTGATCGAAGTAATCCGACAGTTTGAGGAGACTGTACCTAAACCTGTTACAGTCAAGGCAGTAGATTCTGCAGAATTAGTCATGCTGAGACAACAGTTTAAGGCTCAGGAAGAGCAAATGAAAGCTCAGGCAAATCTTTTGCAACAACTAGCTGCCTCCCAGCAAATGCTGCAACAGCAGTTGAGTCAAGTATCTGGTCCGAGAACCCCACGTGAAACAGTGGCCAGATGAACCCTGCACGACCCAAATAGGAAGTACAGTGCTATGGGTGTGGACAGCTCGGGCACTACAAACGTGAGTGCAAGACTCACCCGGAGGGAAACGGATCAAGTCAACGGGAATAAGCTCCACCCCCCGTTGATTACAAGTTGAAGATACAAACTGTAAAGTAACACACGGCGTATTTCATCACTGCTAAGATTGGAGAGCAACGACACCTACTGATGCTAGACAGCGGCTGCAGTAGGTCACTTATACCCTATCGAGTGTTCGCCCGTCTACCAGAGCATAGTTGTACACCCTTGGAACCTGCCCACGGCCATGGCATACTAGCCAACGGGGCCCCTGTGGAATTCCATGGCACTACACAACTCACAATGCAAGTAGGAGCTCTCACCATCAATCAGTCAGCTATAGTCGCCGATGTTACACAACACATATTGCTGGGCTTGGACTTCTTCGAAAAGAATAGATGTCAGTTGGATTTTCAGCATTGTATGTTGTCTTGTGGACAGACACGAATACAATGTTGTGACGAAGAAGGGCAAACGATCAAGAGCAATGTACAAACAATACAGTGTACGAATCCCAGGACAAAGTGAAGTGATTGTACCTGGACGAATCAACCAACCGTGGCACAGGGCCACAGCAGTAGTTGAAGACAAGCATGAAGTCACAGGTGTTATGGTCGCCCGAGTGATAGCTTGTCCTCAGAACCAGCAAGTTCCCCTCCGTGTAGCTAACACAACAGATGAGGAGATAGTAGTACCTGCTGGCAAAATCATGGCTGTCTGTGCGACCACTCAGCTAGTTGAGTCTACCCCAGCACCAGATCAGAAGCCAGTGAAAACCTATGAGCAGCACATGAAAGAATGGTGTGCTCGACTA
This sequence comes from Cryptosula pallasiana, assembly GCA_945261195.1. Classification (NCBI taxonomy): domain Eukaryota; kingdom Metazoa; phylum Bryozoa; class Gymnolaemata; order Cheilostomatida; family Cryptosulidae; genus Cryptosula; species Cryptosula pallasiana. Next base: position 25,108,510 of record OX183140.1, on the reverse strand, counting down.
CCACCAGAGAACCAGCAGGCTGCCTGGACATTGCTACAACAACATTGGTCCACATTCAGTCAGCACAAGTTCGACTTGGGTCGCACAACTGCCACCAAAAACTCCATAAATCTCCAGCCTGGCGCTCAACCCCGTAAGCAACGACCTTACAGACAGTGACCCACTCAACAGGCCGAGATCGAGAGGCAGGTTCGCGAGCTACACGAACACGGACTGATCAAGGAAGGACATGGAGCCTGGAGTTCGCCAGTAGTATTGGTACAAAAGAAAGACGGCAGTTGGCGGTTCTGCGTGGACTATCGAAAGTTAAACGAAGTCACGATACAGGACGCATACCCACTGCCCAGGATTGATGAATCCTTAGATGCCTTGGGAGGTAGTCAGTGGTTTTCTACACTGGACTTGACCTCTGGATACTGGCAGGTGGAGTTGGACAAGCACTCCAAAGAAAAGTCGGCATTCGCCACACGGACAGGCCTGTGGGTATGGCAAGTGTTATCATTTGGGCTAACGTGTGCACCCTCAATATTTGAGCGGTTGATGGAGAACGTTTTGCGAGGTTTGCATTGGCAGACTCTACTTGTCTACTTAGATGAAATAATCGTGTTCTCCAAGACACCGAAGGAGCACATGACGAGATTAGCGGAAGTCTTCACCAGATTACAAGCCGCAGGGCTCAAGCTGAAGCTGAGCAAATGTAACCTATTTAGCCAGCGTGTAAATTACCTGGGACACATTGTGTCTGCACAAGGGGTAGAGACCGACCCACAGAAGGTATCAGCTGTGAAAGAATGGCCAACACCGCGTCACAAAACGGATTTGAGAGCATTTTTAGGCACCTGCGGTTACTATAGAAGGTTTATTTCAAAGTATTCAAAAATCGCCAGGCCTCTAACGCAGATTAGCTCTGCCAAGAATCCGTTCCATTGGACAAGCGAGTGTACTCAGGCCTTTGAGACACTGAAACAATGCCTAGTACAGGCACCTATCTTGGCCTACCCCTGTTATGAACAGTCGTTCATACTTGACACCGATGCGAGCCAAGTAGGCATCGGGGCGGTCCTATCACAAGATCAAGGAGGACAGGAAAGAGTAGTGGCTTACTACTCCAAGATGCACAGTAAAGAAGAGGAAAATCATTGTGTGACACGAAAAGAGTTGCTGGCTATTGTTAAAGCCGTCAAACACTTCCGGCCACATTTGTATGGAAGACGATTCACTGTCAGGACAGATCATGCCTCGTTGGTTTGGATGATCTGAAACCCTGCACCCACTGGTCAACTGGCACGCTGGCTAGAGACGCTCAGTGTTTTTCAGTTCGACATACAGCACCGGAAAGGGCATGTGCACAATAATGTGGATGGACTCAGTAGGCAAAACTGTATTGCCCGTAAGCAATGCCATAAGATGAGAGGGGACAAGCCAAATGATCAGCAAGTAGCCGCTGCTCTGGTTCCAATCGCTCCACCTGCAGCCTGGAAGATACCTAGTGCGCCATCGACAGTTCAGCTGTCAGCAACTCAGTGGCCTCAGCTACAAGCCAGTTCCGCTTGTACAAGCTCTCCAGTAGATTCAGTTGCTAGACTCCCCAACCGCACACTGCAGGTCCGAGTGTTGAAAAGTGCTTCGAGATCGGAGACACCTCTCTCAGCTACAGATATCCTTTCTGCGCGGCAGCAAGCTGACCCACAGATTGGGCCCATACAGCGTTGAATGGCAGGTGGTGCACCACCTAGAGTGAATGTACTGGGCACTGAATGCAAGACATTGGCCGAGCGGCGAGAGCAATTACTTGTCCTAGAGGGAGTGCTGTATCTCCGCCAGCAATGACATAAATGGCCAAGACAAGTCCCGGTTATTCCACATGTGGACAGACAAGCCCTGATTGATAGCATACATCAGCAGGCTCACTTTGGTATTGACAAAACAATGCGGCAAGTACAGCGAGAAGGATACTGGCCAGGATTGACAGGAGATGTACGACGTCGAGTCAGGACCTGTCAACATTGCCAACAGAGTAAAGTGATTCCCCATCGTCATTTTCACCCTCACAACCACCTATACGCTGGTCGACCGTGGCAAATTGTCGCCATAGATCTCTGCGGGCCACTACCTCTGACCAGACAAGGGAATACACAGATACTGGTGGTCGCTGACCATTTCACTAGATGGTATGACGCCATACCCATTCCAGACGGAACTGCCAGCGTTGTAGCCAATGTTCTTGACGAACGTTTGTTCTGCTACTTCGGTGTACCAGAAGTGATACACAGCGACCAAGGACGGCAGTTTGAAAGTCAACTCTTTCAGGAATGCTGTGCTCTCTGGGGGTGTAAAAAGACTCGCACCACTCCTTACCACCCACAGGGTAATTCAGTGGTGGAAAGGCTCAACAAAACCCTCGGAAACTCCCTCCGTGCCTTACTCTTGGAGAAGGGTACATGTGAATGGGATGAGGTGCTACCACAAATAATGCGGAGCTTGCGAGCTACTCCACATCAGAGCACTACTGAGACCCCAAACTATCTGATGCTGGGACGAGAGACCAGGCTGCCAGCCGCCTTAGTCAGTCCAGCCAATGAAGAAAATATGACTCCTGAAACATATGCTCACGAGTTGCAAGTCAGAATAAGAGAAGCCGGAGAGGCAGTTCTCAAGTTGCAGAAATCTGACATAAGAACTCCTGTGGAAGGGGAGCTCACCAAATTTCAAGTTGGAGAAACAGTATGGCTGAGATCATTCTTTCAGAACAATGGAAGAGGCACAAAGTTGCGCCCAAAGTATGTAGGGCCATACAAGGTTGTGAAAACCATACCCTACCAGACCTACGAGGTAGAACGTACAGGACGAAGGACAGTCCAGCATGAGGGGCGGATGAAACGGCACGTCGCTAGGAGGGATGTGGTCTCCAGTAACCAGCCGGAACCAGACAGTACGCCAATACAACCTGAGTTGACAGAACCTCCCAGAGAGTCGCCACTGGGGTGGTATCCAGAAGAGGACGAATGGCCTTGGGTGGATATACCAATTGACCACCGAGTGGCTGATCAGCCACCTACTCCGGACAGACCAGTAGAGCCAGCAATACTACCGGTATCCCCGGAACGGCCTGACACAATGATAGAGACAACTGCAACGCCATCTTTGATTTTACTTCCCGCAGCAACAGAACTGCCAATTCACCCTACTTTGCCTATCACACCAGGGAGTGCTCCTCAACAGCAGACCACTCAACCTACCACCGAGGCCCCAGTAAGGCGGGACCACCGAGAGCGCAAGACCCCAGTCCACCTCCGAGACTATGATGTCAATGAGGCCAGAGTAACCTTCCAACCAGCACAAACTCACCCTGGTGCAATATGTCTGTCTACACAGAGCACCATGGAGCAAAGCATTCTGGGACAGAATGTCATTATAGGAGAGGGTGATGAAGTAAACCTAGTAGAAAGTCAGGGAAAGGAAACAACTAAGGATAGAGTTGAGAGGCGGCGAGGTATAAGCACTCGCCTACTATCTATAATAAATGCAGGAATATCAGCTACCCTACCATGGAGAAGACAACTGTTACAATTGGCAGTACACTATAGAACTAACTCTTGGCAATAAATGGTGGCCCTGAAAAGGGCCGATGGGGAAGGAGACGAATCTCAAGGAAAGCTAATCTCGTCTGCAGCATCAGGCAGCGTGAGGCAGTCAAACTCGTCGAGACCTAAAGGGACCCTGGAATTGGCTGCCATCACCACCGAGGCCACCAAGGGAGTCGGAGGAGAGAGTCGCCGTGGTACCCTGGGAGCGGGCACCCACCTCCTCCTATCCCTTCTGTTGACCGGCCTATCGTCTCTCCTAGAGAGTGGCGAGCGGCTGCGATGACGAGAAGCACACTCAGTCTGGGTTCTTATAGAACGCTGATGCACCTCAGCGAAATGCCTATCCTTCAAGGCTATATTAGTGAAAAAGGCTGGGCATCGAGAGCAGACGTACTGCTCAGTGTGCCGGTTCTCATGGCGGCAGAGCGCTCTCTCAGAAGAGAAACTGAGCTGGCAACGTTCACAAACGTAATCCATGATGATGTAATGTGCTGCCAGCGCTGCTCTATACTTATAGGATTGCGAAATAGTTGAAAGCCAACCAATCAGCGAGCAGTTACTGTTGCTTAACTTTTTGACAAAGGAATGTGAACAATGGCCAGCTACCACGGAAGAACTGATCCGTTCAAATAACTTCTGCTGCAAATTACGAGATACCTGAATGATATTTCAACAAAACGAGATGCTCAGCAAATGGAGAATAAAACTTACCACCCACTAACAATGTGCTAACTTACAGGGATAAGCCATAACAAACAATCAATTGACATTCGTGCTAGATTTCTTTTAGATGAGAATCGTTTTCATTGTTTTTTATTATAAATAAAAATGTTGTTGTCGTGCAAAAAATTATTTAACTACATAGAACTGTACACATTTTTATGCCTGTCAACATGATGTATATATTATAACTTTCCTATTATGTAGTATATCCAAAATAATGGACTTAATGTTTGTTGTTATGTCAAATGGCCGCATTTCACGGCAGTTATGTTTATTTGTACAAATTATTTTGGTCGTCAGTAAGATGCCCGTTTTTCGAGCATAAAAGCTCGCAGCTATGTTGTAATAAATCAGTTAGTCACCGGAGCTCGACTTGTCATTATTACTAACTCATTCTCTTAACGCTTGACTGACGCTATCAACGCATTACCGGCAGACGATCTTTCGGATCGTAGTAGACTATTATTCACATTGAGCAGTTATTAGCTAGTGAGTAATTATTTATGTAACCAATATTAATTATTTAGTTATTAAACTATTCTAGTATTATTATACTGCGTTGGCTAGTCTATACGAGTGATAGTATTGACTGAAAGTGGTGCACTCAGTAGTATATGTGGAGCAGTTCCTCCACGTTAATTACTACACGATTGAAACAAGAATTGACGTCAAGCCCTGGTCGGTAGATGAATAAGCTCAGCCGCTAGGCACTGAGACTAGACACCGGTAGCTGAATAAGCTCAGCCGTGTCTATTGCGAATAAGTCCTGGTCGGTAGCTGAATAAGCTCAGCCGCTAGGCACTGATACTAGACACCGGTAGCTGAATAAGCTCAGCCGTGTCTATTGCGAATAAGTCCTGGTCGGTAGCTGAATAAGCTCAGCCGCTAGGCACTGATACTAGACACCAGTAGCTGAATAAGCTCAGCCGTGTCTATTGCGTACAAGTCCTGGCCGGTAGCTGAATAAGCTCAGCCGCTAGGCACAGACATAGGTAGCTGTATAAGCATAGCCGTGTCTATGGTGGTACACCACTAGTTGGTAGCTGGACAAGCATAGCCACTGGTGTTGAGGTTGGGATTGTACACCTACATAGGAGTTGTCTGCCCTTGGTTGCAGACCATTTAAGAGTTTTCTCTAGCCAAGGTGGCTCTCTATGAGGGGGTGAGAGAGAATTTCCCCAACCTCCCCAACCCCTTTGCGGCAATAGCCGCGCCCACATTGAGAGCCAGCCCTGGCTAGAGTTTTCTCCTGTCCTGTAGGAAGTTGTCTTTCCCCTCTGGCAGCCAGGGCGCTATCAGTGGATAGGCTTATCCTGCTCTACAAAAGTAGAGAGTTGTCTGCCCTTGGTTGCAGTCCATTGAAGAGTTGTTTCCCCTCTCCACAGAGCAGGTTCATTTCACAATAATAATAATGTTGTGTTGTTGTTGTTGTAAGTAATCTGGGTAAGTAACGGCAGCAATGCTAATAATAATTATTATTAATAGTAGTAGTTGTAATCATCATGATGATGGTTGGTGGTAACAACGAGAACAATTTGAGTTATTATTAATAATAACAAATTTACTACAAGTAGATAAAGTAGATGCCCATGCAGGAAACCCCACGGAATAATCCCGTGCAGCATGACGCCCGTGTTCCTCCTTCAACTATATCTTACAAGAAGGCAAGTCTGCGTATCAATCGAAAAAAAAGAGGCCAGAGGCTAATATACCTTCAACTTCGCGGCTCCATTATTAACATGTGTGCTAACTAGGCAAAATTTTATTATTTATCAACGGTTATTATAATTATATAATTAATATATAATTAATAATCGTCATTATTATTTTCACTCCTAGCAATAAAAAAAATGATTTCGATGGATTATCATTTATTGTCATTTGCAACGAGTGTTTCTCAGTAAATGTTGATAATATTATTGTTGTAAGATGTTTTTTTTTGGTATCTTCTTTGAAACTACCCAAATTTCCATGCTGCTAACTACTTGTTTCTAGAAAAAAAGGTGGTATGATGATGCTGCTGCTGGTGTTCAACGACAGCAGAACAAGTTCAACAACGACAAGCTATAAAAAATTAATAAATAACGATAATAATAGTTGAAAATTAATAATAATTAATAGTAGTAATAATAATTAGATATAATAATAATCAATCATAATAATTAATAATAATTATTAACTATTACTATTAATTATTGTTGTTATTATTTTAATTGATTATTTCAAACCAAATTACTTTTCTTTTGCATTGATTTTTTTAGTAGGGATGCTACTTTTTCTGCTACTTACTTAATCTGCTTAAGAATAGTTATACCACCATTTTCAATTTAATTAACAATCGTTATTATAATAGTAATAATGATAATAATAATAGCAAAGACGGTTGGTAGCAAGCATAGGAAGGGTGTGAAGTAAAATTATGCCGTTTCACTAACAAACAAGACCGAAATCGGGCCCAGTTAGTTGTCTGTGAATGGACTGAAAACAGGCCCGGATGATAGTCTGCTGGTGGACTGAAATCAGGCCCGGTAGATAGTTGGAGGACAGAAAACAGGCCCAGTTGATAGTCTGCAGGTGGACCGAAATCAGGCCCGGTAGATAGCTGAAGGACCGAAAACTGGCCCAGTTGATAGTCTAATCTCTTATTATGATTTAACTTGCCGTGTAATTAATCACCACCTCTATTAGCAGTAATACAGGCAGAGGTTTACTTAACGACAAACTAATAGTCTCTGTTAACTTGCAGTGTCAATAGACTTGCCCGGCTAAACTAGTGTTCGTACAGTGACTACTATGAGACGTAGATTTTTATAACTGCCACGTAGTAGAGTGGGTGCAGAGGCCTATTTAGCTACAAGCTCTATCTCCAATCAATTCCAGCGCAACTACTAACTTATAAACTTGCCCGGCTAAACTAGTGTCTATGCAGTTACTACTATGAGACATAGATTTTGTAACTGCCACGTAGTAGAGTGGGTGCAGAGGCTTATAGTTAGATTTGAGAGAAGCAGAATTATTTAAAGTATGAGCACAACTTTATTCACTGGCAACTCTGGCACAAATAAAAATAATTCAGGCTTATATAGCAGTAATACTCAAAATTATGTCCCTGATTGGACAAAATTTTAATAGGTCAACTACCTACGTTTGTACACAACCTCTGACAGTAAGTATTTGCACCAGAACTGATTAAACAATACTTATAATAATTTTTAAACATCCACAACACAAATTATTTGTAACTTGTAATAATAATTAGATAATAACATTTAATATAAATAATTACAACAATGGGGCATTATACAACAATGCAAAGGTCAAATGCATTAGTCAGATTTTATGCAGCGCTCGCTATTGATGACTTATTTTAAAATTTCGTACGCTTTTATGCTATATAGCTACTGACACAACTTAACAGCAGCAGTGCTCAGCGGCTACCACTAGCAGCAACATGTTCTTTTGCTACGAGTGCAGCTCTTCACGCAGAGGTCTCCAGGTGTTGGCAAAGCGAGAGCGAGTCCAGCGTAGGAGAGGTCGTTGTGTAGCCCGCGATGTCCACTTCACCTCTAAAGAGAGGGAGGCTGAGCACAAGCGCCTTTTCCACAACGGCCCTTTTCAGGGCCACCAACCATTACTAAAGAGTTGAATTGTTCTTGTCCTTGGTTTGTGTCAACATTCCAGCGTAGATTTACTTCAGGTGCACAGGCCTACTGTAAAAAAATTGGGGAGTTTTGGGCCACTTTTAGGAAATTTATTGTGTTTTTTAGTTGGTGTTTGGAAGGTAAATTATGTTCTGACAAATCTGTCTTCACTTGCTGGTCTGCTGGCTAAAAAATAATTCGGGCAGCACTCCACCATGAAATTACCAAAAATTAACCTCTTCGGGCTGTTGATACTGACCTTTTTTATTATTCCAATCAGATCATGGGCGTCACCAGGATTTTTCAAGGGGTGCTCTAATAGGTGGGTGGGAGGGAAGGGGGAGTGGAAGATTCCTCATCTCAACTTCGAAATTACGGGCATTCGTATTAGCCCATATTAGTGTTGTGAGGATCTACAACACATGCTTGCTGAAGAAAATAAAGACGATACGCCCTGAAATAATTAATCTTTGGAATAAAAAAGGTCTGTATCGTCAGCCCAGAGGGTTTAATTTTTGGAAGTTTCTTAATGGAGTGCTGTTCAAATTAATTTTTAGCCAGCAGACCAGCACGTGAAGACAGATTTGTCAGAGCATGACTTACCTTCCAAACACACAACAAAACGCAACATAATGTTCCTGAAAGTGGCCCACAACCCACCAATTTTCTGCAGTAGGCCTGTGAAAGGATGTTTATCACGCAATTTCCATGACAAAGGGAATTTGTCTACCCCTGTTTCTGATCCCCCCCCCCCCCCCAATACTATTCTATATAATTATCAACGACATAATAGCGGATTAGACTTTTGAGGCAATAGAACAAATACTAGTAGTATTACAGTATGCTCAATAAGAAACTTTATATTTGTCATCAAAAGATATGTATGTTAAAATAACAATATAAAAACCATACAAAACTCTATTAATTAAGTAATTGTTGCCAATCAAACTTGCTAGAACCGTAGATTAAGATAGAAAAGAATATTTAAAACAACGTATGTACTACGCAACACACCCAAATACCAAAATAATGTAGTTTGTAGCGTTGGGTTCTATTTCCGTCTTTGAAATAAACAGTTTGTCCCTCTAGAATTGAGATTGTTGCCCATCGGCGGTAGCTGGTCTCAGGCGGGCAATGCCCACCAAACACAACAAGGAGATTGGGGGCGTTATGAGCCCTCCCTTCTCCCACCCCCAATGAGGGCGGGATACAGCCCCGCCTGCCAACTTTCTGTGAGTTTTTCTGATGTCTCAGAAAACAGTTCAGTAACAGTTTTGACAAGAGGGGAACGATTTATTGAGCAGATGTAAAGTGATACATGTTGTAATAAATGGAGACATGAATGAGCACTGTTAGGAGTGAATGTAGACACAGGTGTGATAAATGTCTGCACTTCACAGAAGGATCGTTGACAGACCTGGAATTAATGTCACCTGTAAATAATTAAAAATGTTGAGGTTCATGTCAGGAAGTGTCAAAATTTGTTCCAAACAACCTATAAATTACTGTTTTGACATTTAATCCTTGAATGTAAAAATTTTGAGTTTCCATAAAAAAGATTAAGGCAGAACATAAATGGAGTAAGATGAAACAGGGACAAAGCCCCCTGCCAGTTTTAAATATCTCGTAAACTAAAGCAATATTGGCTTTAAAAAAAAACTATTTGTAAATTAAATATCAACAAATGTAAATAATCGTAATTTACATTTTATTTGTGATGAAAAAATATCAAGCTTGCATTTCCAGCGTCGTTGTTTTAAATTAACAGCAACAACAATTTTCAAATCTGAATTACAAATTGTTTGACTAAAACAAATGTTGCACCTGCTAGAATTTAAATAAATAATAATTTTTAAGCAAAATAAAAAAAATAATTATTTTGTATATAATTGTTCAGCACTCTTTGACACTATAGCGAGAGGGCTTCACCTAGAAGTCATATTTTTATGATTGAGTTGTATTGATTATACAATAACCAACAACAATAATTATTATTTCTTTATCAATAATAAATAACTTACTAGCTAAGAAATAAATAATAATAAAATGATTGATAGTAATTAATAATATAATTTTTTTCCAATAAGAATGACAATAACAAATTTAAAGTCAGTTTTATACAAACTATATTTAAAAAATAATCATAATATCGCAGTTAATTTTGTTAATCATATACAGCAAGACAATCAACCATCATCAATACACCAAAAATACTTGGTAGCCTACTAAATAGCAACTGGTAGTAGCAGGGGCCGCCGTTACAAATATTTTGACTCTCTAGTTCTGAAGTATCATTACGCATCAGCAGTCACAGAGTCCAGGCCGGCAGCAACCGTCAAACACCGTTGGGAGTTTGAACTGGGTACAGGGCGGAAATCCACGCACCAACACCCGGTGAGCTCTATTAATTTCTCAGTTTGATAACAGTTCAGGCAATAATAGGATGTTAAATTAGGAAAATATAATGACTAATATTGAAATAAATGAATGTAGACACGGGTGGGACGTTGGCAGATCTGGAGTTAATGCCACCTATAAATAATTAAAAATATTTTGATGTTTATTTCAGAAAGCATTAGCATTTGTTCCCAACAATACATGAATTACTGTTTTGACAATCAACCCATGAATGTAAAAATATCAAGTTTCCTATAAAACAAAATCAAAAACAAAACACGGCAGTACAAAGTAATGCTGAAAAGATGCATCACTTCATCTTTTTGATACTACATAACATACTAAAGGAAATATTAATAATTGTAATATTGATGATAATAATGCTCATATCAATAAATGAATGATCGAGATGAGACAATGTTTTTAAGGTTTTCGTTGTGGTCTCGAAATCTTTACCGACACTGTGGAGAGTAGCCCGTATTGTGAGCAGAGACAATACAGCGTTGCTGAGTGCAAATTCAGTTGGTAGCGAGGCTCTCAGTACAAGGCAATTTATCTCAATTATAATGTGTTATCAATTCGGCAACAATGTCCTTTATCGTATATAGCAGTACTGATAGACTTTATCAACAGGCGTTACTGATACGGTAGCAATAGTTCTTTGTTATAGGAGACCCGTATTAGCTGACAGATCCGGTTAAACAAGGTATGCAAACTTATCGTCAGAAACAACGTGTTATAGACAACTTAGTGTTACAGGCAAACCAGCCACACTAACAAGACGAGTTACCAAATAATAAAAATATATTATCAACGAGAAGATACAAAACTTTGCGAAATAGAAATAGTTCTCGAAGTGTACAGTAAAGACTTGACGTGATTAGATCCCACTAATACGTGTCAAAGAATAACGCTGATAACACCTCCAGAGCAACTAACGTTATCTCCAGCAAAGCTAAGCAAAGTCTGAAGCAGTGGGCGATCTGCCTCACTTATATAGAAAAACACTACAGTTGAAATTATACAACAACGATTGGTTAAAATACAGCAGTTGCACTAGAAATATAATTACAACAGCGTCAGATTACATGTTTATATATATAAATTTAGGTGGTCAAGCAAGTCAGCTTGGATTTTGAAAGCGTATAAACCATTTAACAAAGCGCTGAGATGGTTTACAAAAGTTTAAATACTTTGAATGTGTCTCGAATTGTGTGAATGATTTCAAACAGTTTTCAAATATAAGACAAAAGATGTTCTGAGCCACGTTACAATGCAAATTGGCAAGCGAATGCTGCTTATTTTTGTTCCTGCCCAATTTGTAAAGAAAAGCTAAGCGAATTCCAGAATTTGTAGTAATATTTATCATAAGTAAGTCTTTCTGCTGTCAGAAATACATGTTCTCAGCTGAGTGCGATGGTACATAGCCTAGAACCTTTTAGCTTTCAAAAGTGTCTGAACATTTTGGGAATAGTTTAGACGCTTTACTTATGAATGATAGGATTAATTGAGGAGAGGTACAGTAAATAGTCAGATAAACTGTATCACAGTCATAAAACAGTTTCGTATTGTTATAAATCGGTTTTGCTATTGTTAGATTGAGATTTTCACACAATGAAACTGCACTCTCTGTCTAATAACTGTGGGAATTTTTAAATTGCCTAGTTTTGTATATCATCCAGATGCTTTTGAATGATTCCAACGGTTTAGAAAGGTACAAATAGTATGAATGGCTTTGAAATGATAGGCCTATGCACTATTTACCAATAAGGCTGTCAATTAATCCAGTTATTTTAAAGATTAACCAGATTGATTGATTTTTAAGATCAAAAAGATTAACGTTTTAAAACTCAGTTAATCTGATAAAAAGAAACCCCGGTTACGTCACTATAATACTGTTTATTATGCTGAACACATTATCAGTTTGTCTATATGAAGAGGGAGATGCCTTTTTGTGTGTTTCGTCACATAACCTTACCTTTGTCACTAACTTTTAACCCTGTTATCCTGAAGAAAAATCATGAAAATGTCAATTTTTTCACTTTGAACAAGTCAATTTAACTTGATGTGAATCAAGACATTTGTGAGTGTTGTTGCAAAACGAGTTAACTATCACTAGTTCTTAGGCTATTATTTTTCTGTCGATTGGAGTGCAATGGAGAGACCTTGGATGTTGTTATGATTCTAAACAAGATTAGTTTTGAGATCTGTTTTATTTTAGGGATCCATATTGTCATCATTACTTTGGGACACATTTTGCTACGATAAATCTCATTTTTTTCCATCCAATAGAAAGTTTTCTGCTCAGAAATGCTTATAAAACACCTGGAATGTAATAAATAAATAAATAATAATTAAAGCTTCCTAACAAAATGATGATTGTTGGTAATAATAATAAAAAAAAACTGTAATAGATATGTAAAAGTGACCAATAATAATAGTTAACAAAATATCTTATATAATAATAACATGTAATATGGTGTAATATGGTTTATCCTTTAAAACAGTTTTCATATTACTGTCTTTATTTATTCTAAGAATAAACAATTATATTTTTTTATCAAACTGTTGTTTTTATTGTTATTGTTGATATTATTCAGCACAAAAAATACAATTAATTGATAACACATTATAATTATTATTTAAAAATTGAAACTTACCGGGCATATCCTTTTTTTAGTGTAGTATCTATTAATTATAACAATAATATTGAATAACAACAATAAACAATTATTTGTTACTAGATTTTCGCTGTTTTATTTATTTATCATTCTAATTAAAGCAATTTATTTATCTATAAACTATTGAGCTACACTACCAAAATATATCACGGTCAATTAATCAGGTTGCCAAAAATACCTGAAGCAAGTTCATTTGTGACGTTTTTATTATTTACCCTGGTATATCAAAGAGTTTTCTCTTTTTTCCCCATAGAAATTTTTGAGAGTAGCAGTTTTGTGAGAAAATAAAAAAATAATAGTTTTCTATGCCAGAGATAAAAGTATATTCTTTGTTCCCATTTGATATTCAAGTTTCCGTTAACTTGTGTATCCAACAATCTTATTTTCTTCCAATCATGTGTGCCTACACTTTGTACCTACCTGAACATGTACTGTAAATATCAAAATTTTAAATAGCAACTAGTTTTAGTGTTTTCCTTCCTTTTCAGTTCAGCATTTAAAAAAAGTTTTTCACAGTTGCATACATGAATACATACATACATACATACATACATACATACATATTTGTTTGTCATTGTGATATTACACTATTGTGATATTATATTTGTTGTTTGTTCCTGGACTGACAAATCCAAATTGAGGTTTGCTAATCTCATTCTACAAGCATGCAGGTAGATGGATGATGACTTTAGTGCCCCATCATTGCATTTATATCACTTGAGTACATAAGATTAAAAAATAAGATTAATTTAAGATTTATGAAAAATATTAAAATGCTTAATCTTTGACAGCCCTATTTACCAATGGTATAAACTATGTACAAACCACATGAACTATGTAGTTTGAAATAGCTGAAATGGTCTGACAATCTGGATCATATTGAAAATATTTGGGCAAATAAAATAAAAGTATATGTGTTGCACTATAGATAGTCAGCATTATTTTCATTATAGCTTCTATGTAAAATATCTGCCATAGATGAGTTGATCAGTAAACATGAAATAAATAACTCAACTCAATGAATAAATTCCATATATGAATCGTTTTGTATAATTATTTGTTATGATGATAAAATTATAAAAAATCAACCATTTTTACCAGAATTTTCCTGATCGGTTTTTAAAAAAAGCTGCTGGTCAAAAGCACACCATCGAATCACTTTGAGTTTTGGAAGTGTGTGAGCTATTTGACAACGTGTTTAGATGGTTTGCAAAAGTTTAAATTAAATGCTTTAACAAGCATTTGCAGTAGTTCGCATCTGTTTAAATGCACATTGCAAAACGTTCCAGGCTACAATAATGGAGCACTCAGTAATAATCTGAAGGCCTTAGGACCTATTGGTATGCAGCCAAAAATCTAATTTATTAAATGTATTTACCCTTCCACAAAAGTGACTCAAGTTTTTATATAATGCAGTAAATTTCTTAAAATAAATTGCTGTTTGTTGTCATTCTTGGACTAGCATCATATTCATATCAATTGCTTTTTACTTGTGCTACAGATGGAGCTTTCATCCGAGGTCGAAATTGAAAGTATCTTTTTCTGCTTGTTTCATCCCAACTCTGGACCACAGATCACTATACAAGTGCCTGAAGGAACCAGCTCTATAAACGAAGAGGCTTTTCATTTAATTCAAAACTATCTCATTCCACGCGAAGAGCTCCAACAAAAGCTTATAACTGTGAAAACATTTGGCCATAAGATACTTGGCTGTCCAGTTCACATCAAGAACACCAACTACACTCGCAACGCGTTCATTTTCAATGTCTGCTTTGTTTTCAAACCTGCTACCAACACGTCATGCTATGAACGAGTGTTAAAAAAACTTGTGCAGTACCTCACTGTTCTGGAAATTGAATCAAATTACTTGAGTTGCGCATATTCCATTATGCACGGCAAAGTACCCCCACAGAGAGACTTCTTTACACCTTTGAATGAGGTCTTGCAGCAAGTCTTTGACAAACTCAATTCCACTGGAAGCTGTGCTATACCTATCGATGAAGCCAACACAATCCATCTGAAGCTTGTTCCAGTATATGACATTCCTTTCCAAATTCGGGACCATGATGTACCTTTGCTTACTATTGACTACAACCTGTACCACTTCCAGCAGTGGGACCTTACCACACAGCTAATCCTGCCCATCATAGATGGCTTTAAGCATGTGTCTCTGATAGCTGCGGAAGCTGGAAAGGATGTTCAACTGGTGAAAACATTGCTGGAAAATCTGCTATATTTTCAGCTCATCAAAATTGTGCCAGTATTCCAATACTCCAACGTCTATATGATAACTTCAGATATCCAAAAGCTCTACAGGTCAAAGGATTTGCAAGAAAAATGTCTTCAAGCCGTCAAGTTTCAAAATAAACCGCCTCCCAGCTTCGATGATGTATTAAAAGCATATTTATGTTTTACCCATGGCACGATGACCACAGTAAAAAACGTCTGTGTGCGCTTGTGTCCCCAATCAGAAATGAACATTGACGTGCGAAAGCTGATACAGTTCGGAGTCGTCAATGGTTTAATCCGACGAATACATAAATATCCAATACGTTCATCTGACACGTATTACTCAACGAGCACCGTCACTGCATCATACCTTCGTTACTGTGATGGTCAGCACTCGTATGATGAAATTTGTTGCGCTTTGGGCATCAGCTACGAAGAACTGGACAGCCAAATTGAAAATGACTCTTCCATCCATATATGCTGGAAGTGACTCTATTTCCTTTTATCACTTTCTAATTTGTTTTGTTGCATGAAATAATTGACTGGCTGGCTCATTTCGCTACCAGTAATATTCAGTCATTTTGCTGTAACTCCAAAATTAGTGCAATGGTGATCTAAGCATTTTGCTACTATAGCTATTTCTGTGCCTGTATCTGAGAGTTGTCTCCTCACTAAAATATTAAAGCTGTGACAACTCTTCAAAAACTTTTGATGAGTCTAGTAATAATTTTTAGCTAGGAAGTTCTATAGCAGACTTCATTTTGCTTGGATTTGCATGTAAGGCATGGCGATATAAAAAAATTGGCGCTGAAGAAAAAATTGGCAATAAACTAACTTTTTACGCTTCATTTGAATATCTGGCATTCATGTAAAAGTAGAAAACCCAATAAAATTTTCTGACAGACTGTGCATCAACAGCATGTGCCATATTTGGGAGATGTTTTTCTGCCCAGTTTTTGGGTTGAAATTCTAGTTTTGCCTTGCTATGAACATGTGTATAGGGTTCAAATACAGAAGGTATAAAGTCAAGTACAATATATTATGTCATTTGAAAATGAGAACAATGCTACATTAGATACCTAAACACATAAATGAAAAATAGAACATTTATATTTGAGCCAGAGAGAATATGGACATCAATGACTTGATGTAAGAATTAAACAAAAACTGACCCAAGACAAAAATATAGTTTGTGCCCACATGTTAGCTACATCTCCAGCGCATTACACTGATCACCATCAGTTAAAAATTCCTGAGTTTATTGGGGGAACAATATTCGCCAGAGAGAACTGGTTTGTCAAGCTTGCCACAGCAAACGCATGTAAAAATTTTAACCAAGTGGGGAAAATAGAAAAGTAAGCACATCTGCAAAGTTAATCGTCTATGAGATTCCAGTTGACTGGGAAGGCATCGTTTCAAAACGTCTCCAATTATTTTGACACATTCTAAATGCCAGTTTTATGTTGCCAAGAAACAAAGGTGAACCGAACTGAGATGTAGCTAATGCAACCACTGAAAGAATAATAGTGGACAAAGTAATAATTAGCCATTGATGGATTAATAATATACGATATTGTACATTGAATAGATGGATATACAACTCTGTATACCACATTAAAGTTGAGTAAAATCAGTACAAAGAGTCTGTAGGTTATTAATGTATGGTTATGAGCAACGATATACACACATCATTGAAGTGAGGTATAATTGTAAGGGACATATATAAATAATATTATGTTAGAATGCACTGCTTTCAACTTATATAGGAAGAGGATTGTGAGGTATCAATGTGTAACGATGTGAATAATTTGGAATAGTGAGTGCAAATTGACCGGTATATAGAGAGCATGCTCTCACATCAATGTCAAACCCAAGTATCTTTTCTTGATGTCACCTGTACATTTTATATGAATCAGTAACATCACCGTTGGCTATCAACAGCGTTCATCTCGCAATGCCAAAATATATCATCCCTCCAAAGATTGTTCTGTAATGAAAAAGTATAGCGAATATATATTACAATAATTGTTAAATGGAGAGACTGACAAAGTAAAATTTGGACGACAGAAATGCCTCATCTCAATTACATAACTGATAAGGCATTGCTCTGTTTCCTGTAATCAGGTTTACATGATAAGAAACCCAAAACCGAATTAGCTCAAGGCTAGATAGTTACTGTGCATCCCAAAGCAGCTTGTCTTCCTAGGAGGTAGACTAAAAGGCACCTCTATTAGACTACGGGCAGCCAATAATGGCTTATGACCAGACCAAGGTGATAAATCACGTTAATGTGTAGTCTAGCCTAGTTGCCATTGGACTGGCTACATGCATGCTGTCATTTTTCATAGATTGTGACAGGGCGGTAAATAATTCATTATCTGAGAGCCAGAGCTCGCTCGATACCTAATGGCAACCAACTGCAAAAATTCAATGCAAATGAAAGATCTCTACCAAGGTTACACCAGTCAAAGCTAATATTTTGGAAATAGAAAAACTTCTGCGATCTTGCAAATAATAAATGGTTGACTACCATCAGCGTGCCCATTTCATATTCAAAAATCACGGAGAATAGAAAGTGGGGCAGCAAGCAACCATGACCAATGTGCTAGATAATGGAGTTGATTATCTTACCGTCAGTTGACAAAGCATCTGGCTGCATATGTCTGCGGATTGATTCGCTGTAGGTGAAATATTTTTCTTCCAATGTCTCTTTCTCATCGCGGCTCAAGTTTCGAGTTGCTTGAAGCAACTGTGAGTAAAGACACTCCATTCGTTCAAGATTATCGAATACTGATTTAATGATTTCACACCCATCAGCTGCAATACGATCAACAAACTTTGTCTCAAATATTCACTACAAACAGCACGAGTAACAAATTATTGCAATGTAGGATAACTTACGAGTGATAGTTTGTTGAACTTCTTTATCGGGATGACAACTTTTAGAAATATTATTGTTCTGCACATCCATCTCCAACCGGCAGCAAGAGAATTCCCCTTCATCATTGCTCTTCTCATCCTCCGCCTCTTCATTGCTTTGTTGCAGAACTATATTTGGTACAAAGTGCTTCTCATATCTACATAATAAGATATCAGTCTGAGCATTCCTATATCATCAATAGATATCAATGAAAGTATCACTAGCTATCGAGGCCTCTAGCATAGAGCATTGAAGTGACAGATCCAAAATAAATTTGATTATTGGGGACTTTGCACCAGCATTAGCCGCTGATTGTCTGGCTACTCAGTGCAATACCTAAACGTGCTAAGCTGTAGGTGGCAGAATTTAAAAGTTTTAGGTTGATGCTCTGCAAAGGTTTTTGGCCAATGAAGTGTTCAGTGTGACCTCCCAGTAGATGGTGAATGTCTGCTCTAGCAAGTTCACATTGCTTCTCTTGCTTTCTACTAGCATAGCATATCGCAGAACTGTTAACTATGCAGCTTGCATTATACCCCCCAATACTAGTTCCCTAGCTGGTGTTATGGCATACCTGTTGGTTTGACACAATGGTACAACTCTCTCAGGGTGTTCTAATGTTGGTGGACAGCTTGTTTGCATTTGTAACCTGAAATTATACAGCATTATAGTTTAGAGTGGATTTATTGTGTCAATTTTTATAGTGCTTTGTATTAAAAATTGACAGTTGGTGACAGGAGTATTTTGTTTTCATCATTGGAAATCAAAGTGACAATTTTTAAATGGCCAAGTTCTGAAAGGCCCTTCATAAAAGTACAGTACGATATAGCCTGAATGATACAGAAGAAATCCACCGTGCAATTGTCATAGAAACCAATTTAGTCAATTTTTTTTTGAACATTTTCTGCCCACTTTTTATAAACTTTGATATTGAGCAAGTAGTAATTTAATAGATGCTTTCTACTGGTGTTCGATTTTCTTCAAACATGGCAACGGAGTTTATTGATGCTTTCAACTTTCAGACAAATTCCTGTGTTCTAAGAAAGACTCCTGAGACTGTAACTTATGCCGTCAGTCGACTCAGCTAGTTTAAGATTTGGTTGTTGAGGAATTGATTGGACCTGTCCATTAATTGTACAAAGCCTCATGTCCAGTCTTGTTTGCTTTAGCCCATTATGTTATTGACTGTACTGTACAAACACTTCAACCTCACCCCCAATCAAACCAACTACCTATATTTGCAGTCGTAGTTGATCAGGCTAGCACTGTCTGCCATCGCTGATGATGGGTTGTCCACAATAAGCCAACTGCGTGTGGCAAAAAAGCAACCAATAAAACATGACACCAGTCACCAGTGTGTCAGAAGTACCCGTTGGAATATTAAAAAGTGTTTTTTGTAATTAATCAGTGCCAAGCTTCAGGCCCGGTCTTTGACTGGTATATTGATTTAGAACTGGTGATATCAAGGCCACAGGAAAAAGGAAGAGCCATTGAGATAAGCCAAGTCAGCTGTCGAAGTCATCTAGTGCATCTAAAGCAACCAGCAGTCTAGCAGTCATTATACAGTCATCTACACAAGACTATGGCCACTTTTGTTATATCAACTGCTTTTAAAAGCTCTCATGCATAGCCTCAGGGTCCATTGACTCCCTAACACAATGCTAACACGATTTAAACGCTCAAGGGTAAATTCATAGTTCTGAAAGTAATCAAGCTGGCTACTGCAGTTAATAAATGGCCTAGGCTTTGCGTTCACATGTCCCATAAAAGTGATTTATGTCTTGCCATTATTACGACCTCCTTCTGTTTTATATGCTTGTACCAATTCACCAGCAGCGATGTCTTATTAAAAGCCATCTGTGCAGATGCTGTCTCCCCATCTAATTCAAATTAAGTTTTGAGCTAATGCCGCAATGATGTATTATCCACAGTCATTATTCAGTGCAGACCTGCATGGATTACCAGCATTGCCAGCGACACTTATAGTGTCCAACATCAACATACCTTGCTTTCACTGGGGCAGTGGACATGTTGATCCCATTAGATGTTATTGCTTGCCAGCTATCGCTATCAGGTCTGGACAACGAATATGGCGGAGAAGACATCATCCATGTCGTAGGCATACCATGGTTCAACTGGCTATCACTAAACCGCCTACTTTTAGCTGTTTTCTCTTCTTCCTCAACCTGCCCAAAGTAACACAACACTTCATATGTACAAACGCTGGTGGCTGTTGAAGTTGTAGTTAGTAGCAGTATCTGTTATCTTTGCCAGATGACCAACCAACTCTACCTGTGCCAACTGCACTTATGCTAGTCAAATTAATAAGTGATTGTTTTAATTGCCATTTGTAGTGACAAACGGTGATTACAGTCATTCGGTGGAGTCAACTGGTGGCCAGGGCAAAATGAACAAAAAAGGCAGAGACTTGTCGTTGGCACAGCTTGCGATCAGATGTTGACCTCAAGCTGATCATCATATTGTTAAACTGAAATAGACTCAGCCAGTGCGGGTGAGTGACTGCAGCATCTGTGAACTCTTCTGCAAAGCAGCATCCTTGATACCAATGTGCGTGCACGCTAATCTAATCACCTTCCAACTACACTGCTGGGTTGAATGAACTGCACTCGATAACTCGAGAAACTCGTGGAAAATACTGCTGCCACATTTATCCTGATCAATGATAAAATTAGTAGGTCTAAGTGGAATATTGATCTCTATGTGTCTAAATATATGGCTAAGGTTGGGTTGATTACCATACCATCAGGCCGTGCTTGAGGTAACTGATGGAACTCTGAGAAAGTCTCAATTAAACCTGGCTAGACCTAATGGCTATTGGGTCAGTTGTAAAAAATGCCTAGTTTTAAAAATTGAAATGACAGCCCCAGTGTTATTGTCATCGAATAAGTTCTGCTAGACTGGAAGTGTCATGCATTACACACCCTGATTGTCAACCATTATTCTAACAGACATAATAGTAGGCAGACTGGAATGAGAATACTAGAACATAATTCCCTTTCACAAGGATAGACAAACAAAATTGCGGTTGCCGACTTAGAACATTGGCAGTCTGACAACACCGTGATAATGCTGCAATTGAATTTGTAGTCGAAGCAGGTGATAGATCATTAGCTGTTAGCTGATGGCAGTTCAGTTAAATTAGCCACATGGTGCATCTAATGATCACAGTGTGCGCATGCACTAACCCATTATTGTACTTGTGTCATTATGTCTATGAACCTTTTCTAAGAGCATATAAGACAATGAGCTTTGAGGTTATGAACCATTAGATCATAGCGAACCTGCCACACCAAGCATACCTTTGGCGCCTACAACTAATGAGTTAACTTGAGCATGTTTAAGAAGGGAACTAGTAAATCATGTACTAAAAATTCTATTTGTTTTCTTTCTGTGTTGTACCAAGGGGCGGCATTATATCAGAATGCAGCTAATCGGGTTAATACAAAAGTAAACATTCGAGTCTAGACAATCTCTGTGTTTGTGAGGTGACTGATGCGGTAGCTGTGCCTTTGATGAAATGACAATCTGAAGAGAGAGTGCGTCTAGACAATATTTTGTCTGAAATGGCCGTCATGTGGTCAATGAAAGATGAGAGCAATAAAGATTCTGGACAGAAGTCTGACATGTTCAACAGACAAAATGGCAATAAAAATAGCACGGCAATTAGCTGATAACATTCCTCATGTTCCATTCGTTCCTCAAATAGCTAATCAACGCAAGGATCAAAGTAACATCACAGGGGCAGACAATGGACAAAATAGAACATTGAGACAATGTGAAATGTGTAACAGCTGCCTGCAGCCTTCATTCTAGGATCATTTCAAAGTCAAAAACCAGCAATAGCACCAAGAAGCAACTGGCTATGAAGGCAATTACAGGGTCATTTAACGAGGTTGGATCTTGATTGGCATAATGGAGAAAAATAATAATTCATCCGCACAGTCTGCAATGGAACAAAAGACATTTATGCAATACACTCAAACTATCATCTTCGCTCAAAGATATCGCCATTGAAAAGAATTAAGGAGTTGTCACAAATACATTTCATGAAATTGAATGCTTTGGCTGCCTGAAGGCTAAAACAGTGACATATTTTCTCTTTAGAGAGCATCAAGGGAGGCAGAAGAATCGGGCAAGTAAAAGAATTATCTACTTGTCAACAAAGAGCTTCGGCACTGTTAACAGTAATGAGAAGTAGACCACGAGGGAGTAGGTAGCCAAGTTTAAATCAAATTACTGGAGATAAACTACGTAACTTGCGTTGGAACAATACTTATCATTATGGAAGTATGCATGGCAACACGTATCACTAAACAGCTGATAGAATTGAAACCCGTCATAGGTATTGGATTAGCGAGCAAACAGAGATTATATCAATGTCTAGCCAGCTGGTCAGAGTACTCCATTTATGATGTCAATGAAACACTCAGTCAAACATTTTTAAGCGGCAATAAAACCAAGGTGTTTGACGTCCATGCCACTAACCTCTGCACATCTATCAAGCTGTTTTTACATGAACAAGAATCTATAGCAAGTGATGTCATCATATTATCAATAGAGTTGAGGTGGTCATCCACCCAGACTTCGAACAGACTGTCACAATGGAAACGCGCTAACTACCATTTATTGCTTGATGGCACTCAACTTTGGTGTTCTGTTGAACCTGCCAAGCTTAATGTTCAATACTATTTAACCTGCAGAGTTTTTGACCTTTTGGTTTACTAAATAAATGAACTTTGAGGCTAATAAGAAAAGCCTCAAATTTCAAGTATTTCTCCTGTTAACTTAAATGGATGAGTGGATGGATGGAATAACAAATGGTTACATCGTCGTCTCTGTCTCCAACTCATTTTTGATTGATGAGCATTAAATTATTAGTCACTTTACCAAACCCAACTGATATAATTCCTCACAATATATGACAATTGTACAGTTTATTACCTTGCGCTTTCTGGAGTCAGTATTCGAAGATGGTGGCTCAGATGTAAACTTGTCCAAAAGCTCTTTAAAAAGTTTTTCAAGTTTGTCACACAATGCTTCATCAGCAATCATCTCATCGGCAACTAGCAAGTATGATCGCCATTTCTTTCTATCGAATCCCCAATGACAGATTCGGTTTTCTGTGTTATTGTGAGAATGTCCAACAAATCGTCTAGTAGAAAACAAATGTCCACAATGCAAACATTCGATACATTTGGCATTGGCATTGGTGTAGAGTTCTGGTTTGAAGAATCCATTTCCAACTCCAAAACATTCATGATATACCGGAATACACGTCTCACTGGGATTTGGATGTCTGGCAGAATCTGTGTTACGAGGGATGTAGGAGTCATTTGAGCTGTGTAAAAGATCTGTACAAAGTCTTTCAGCATCAGTCATTGTGATGAGACCGCATGTCGTTGCTGTTGGTGGCAAATTTCTCGTTTTTCTAAATAGGTCGAGCTGTTCACTGTTACATCTCGAACAATATATGAAGAGTTTGTCGCAGGCCTGGTTTATCAGATCCAAACTAAAACCCGCTAGAACTGTTTTAAATATTTGAGGCAAGCAAAGTCTTTTCTCACCACCAATTTCAAAGCTCGCGATAAGTTGATCTTCAAGAATGGCATCCTTTTGTACACACTGAGAGTCTGCTTTCATCAAAAAGGGTTTGGAGTCGACTTGAGATGATATCTGTGATGACAGTTTGAAGCCAGATTGCAGGCTGTTTAGTAGCGCCTTGTTGTAGTCTTGAGCCAGTTTGGCCATTTCTGCATTGAGGATGAGAGAAGATGCTGAGGCAGGTCCTCTCAAGTCGGTCATTGCGAAGAGCCGATAATTTTGTAAAACCTGGTTGACGTTGCTGTTGGGAGAGTTGAGAGGTGAAACACTCATGGTACCGTTAGTGTTGCGTGTAACAGTGTTGAACTAGTGGTAGTTGTACGACTAATGTGAAGTAAAGCTTGCGTCTGCGACGGAGTCTACCTATCGTATGAGATCTCTTAACAATTCAATAGCGAATGTCTAGCCATGCGTATGCTGGCTGTTTAACAGTCTAGACAGTTTACACTCCCTGAACAAATTAATGTTGACGGCTTTCAAGGCTAGTCAACTATGAAAAAGCACCAATAAAAAGACTTTCAACGTCGCAGGAACTCAAACAGCGATAGAAAAAAGTTGATGAACTGGGCTGAGAAATAGTTACAGGATAACTGAAAATTGAGCTTGTTTATTTGCTCGTTAGGGCGGAGGTTAGCCAGACTTGCTTTCCATTGGCTAGACACTGATAATCGTTTGTCGCCATTCCTTGTTTTGCACTTCACTCCCTTTAATCAATAAACCATGCATGATATGGCAACTATAAGGAATGTAAAGCTATGGGACAAAGTACAGATCCTATTTGAAGCATGCTGAGGCTAGAGCAGGCGCTAAAACAAACCTGGCATTGCATAACTAAGTGTCTGCAGGCCGTCTGCTTCTCCTTCGCAATAACAAACTTTGCTAGTTTATGCATCTTGATTTTTCCTATGAACTGCATCTCTTTGTGAGTATTTTCTGTTGAAAAAAACATGAAATAAATTTAACTATTTAACTTTGCTTAATCCTTCATCACTTATCGAAAATTACCATTTTTTTATCATCTCTAAGAAAAGTACATCATTTAAAAAAAAAGTCTCACCAGATCTTGCAAGCTATTGGAACTGTAACTAAGATTTGAGTAAAAATAAAAAATTTCTTATACATCTTCAAGATTTATAAAAATGAAAAGGCATCAAAACTAACTCATTACTAATTGCTGGCGTTTACTTGATGAAACTATTGTTATCATTTGTGTCTCAGTATCCTATACGACATAGTTCATTGCTCAAATGAGAAAGCATTAGAACACTAGACTATTGTCCACCAAATCTAAATAGCTGGAAAATTGGCAAATAAATAACAATTCTATGGCAATATGCACATTTATTATAATACAATTATATGCATAATCGACATAATACCATGTGGTGATTTAGTCCATGTGAGGTGCCACAATGAAATATATAATTATTTAAATCGCTGAATAACCACAAAATAAGTACACATTTAAGGAGTTTTTTACACATCACAAATCTTTCATGCACTCAATCGACAGTAAAATCTGACACTTTCAATCCCATTGCTATAACTAATGTTAGTGTACTAGCTGTACATCCGTTTGAATATAATTATTTAAGAAAATGGAAAATTGTGCACTAGATTGTAGTAAGGCGGATACAAGTGTTTGTAATAATAAGTACATGGATAGACAATAGTAGCCATATATAATAGTGATCTACCACAAAAATACTAGATAAATAATAAATTCTCACTAAATAAACAGGAGATTTCTATAGCAAAGTTTCCAGTATCCAAGTATCACATTGCACCACAAGAACAAACGTTATCAGGAAGCATGACAACAGAATTGAAAGAGCACAGGCTACAATATGCTCAAACAATCACTTCGGTAAATGGGGTGATCGCGAATGTTCAACACCCGTACCATATCCTAGGATGGAGGTCAAGGTCAATAGTTTGTAGCGCGAATAGAATTCAGTCTGTGAAGTCAATATTGCATTATGTACAGAGCTGTTGCTGCGGATACAAAGCTCCAAATTGACCTTCAGCAGGCAATATTTAGAGAATATAAAACTCTAGACAGGCTCTTCGCTGCTCATCAGCAAAGGATTGATGTACTCAAAACCTTCAAACTCCGATTGGTCGATCTTTGCTATCGTGTCACTACAAAAGCAGGAACAAAATGGTGTTCAATCGAAATGTAACAATAGCAGTCAACGGAGAGGATTTCAATGATCAAGGCTTCACTTAGTCACATTTCATGAGATTGTTAGGCATTGCCAGCTCCAACTACTTTTTCAGGTTGTCTAATGTTATATAAGGCATTGCATGAGGCTTTGTGAGGTGGCTGCAAGGGAGGATGTAGGTAGGTAACCAGGGCATTGCATGAGGCTTTGTGAGGTGGCTGCAAGGAAGGATGTAGGTTGGTAACCAGGGCAGACAAGGCTTTGTGAGGTGGCTGCAAGGGAGGATGTAGGTAGGTAACCAGGGCAGACATAAGGCTTTGTGAGGTGGCTGCAAGGAAGGATGTAGGTAGGTAACCAGGGCAGACATAAGGCTTTGTGAGGTGGCTGCAAGGAAGGATGTAGGTAGGTAACCAGGGTAGACATAAGGCTTTGTGAGGTGGCTGCAAGGGAGGATGTAGGTAGGTAACCAGGGCAGACATAAGGCTTTGTGAGGTGGCTGCAAGGAAGGATGTAGGTAGGTAACCAGGGCAGACATAAGGCTTTGTGAGGTGGCTGCAAGGGAGGATGTAGGTAGGTAACCAGGGCAGACATAAGGCTTTGTGAGGTGGCTGCAAGGGAGGATGTAGGTAGGTAACCAGAGCAGACATAAGGCTTTGTGAGGTGGCTGCAAGGGAGGATGTAGGTAGGTAACCAGAGCAGACATAAGGCTTTGTGAGGTGGCTGCAAGGGAGGATGTAGGTAGGTAACCAGAGCAGACATAAGGCTTTCTGAGGTGGCTGCAAGGGAGGGTGTAGGTTGGTAACCAGGGCAGACATAAGGCTTTGTGAGGTGGCTGCAAGGGAGGATGTAGGTAGGTAACCAGGGCAGACATAAGGCTTTGTGAGGTGGCTGCAAGGGAGGATGTAGGTAGGTAACCAGGGCAGACATAAGGCTTTGTGAGGTGGCTGCAAGGGAGGATGTAGGTAGGTAACCAGGGCAGACAAGGCTTTGTGAGGTGGCTGCAAGGGAGGATGTAGGTAGGTAACCAGAGCAGACATAAGGCTTTGTGAGGTGGCTGCAAGGGAGGATGTAGGTAGGTAACCAGAGCAGACATAAGGCTTTGTGAGGTGGCTGCAAGGGAGGATGTAGGTAGGTAACCAGGGCATTGCATGAGGCTTTGTGAGGTGGCTGCAAGGGAGGATGTAGGTAGGTAACCAGGGCAGACAGGGCCACTGCTAGTTATAATATGCTAAGCACAACATAATCCACAGTAACACCTGCTATTGCTGAAGCCAGCTGCTTTACCAATTCCTGGCTAAATACTGCACTCACTTACTTAGCAATGTCATAAAACATTTATTAATATAAAATATATAGAGGTCCATGGGTACACAGGCTAATTAACTTCTAACTTTGATTTATTGGCTATGTTTGCGCCTTTTCTATAATTTCATTCTTTTACCAACACTGACTCTGCTCTGTAAGCAGAGACAACAGGGAGTAGTGAAGCATTCCACTATTAGGTAATGATAGAATTATGTAATCGCATTATATATAAAAATAGACTAACCCAGGCAATCAATTTGATTAAACTGATAGAAATGGTGGCTAGCTGCGCAGGCAGCCAGTTGCTGGAGGCAGGATAATGTTGGTATTTAGGGCTAGCCTCTATGGTAGACAGAAGTGAGTGTATGAGCACAGACAGTGTAAGTACATAGACTGCACTTGATGACATTCACAATGTACAGTCTCTCATCTATGCAGTAATTGATCACAGCCCAGCAAATAGCAGCAGTAAGGTTGAGTGCAGCTTAACTCGTGTACTAATTGTGGTAAGACCCCGTAACCAATGGCAGTGGAGAAGGGTTATACCAAGTGAATAACGCTACCATTCCACTTGTACATGTAATACTTGAGGGAGTATTTGTATAGGATTTGGTGATTGACGACTGAGTGGGTATCCATTCCCTGATGCTACGAGCAACACGAAAAAAAGCATCCTTCCAAGTGAATTGTTTTGCGAATGAACATTCCAGAAATACACCAAAAGTTAAACTCTTTGTCAAGGTTTTCTCTACTAAATCATTTCAATTCTGTATTATTTAGATAGTCACCCAACGGTTGTAAAGGACAAGCAGACTCTGGCTGGTATGAGATACGACACTGCAGACACCTACCCATCATCTGGTGTGAGTTGAACTGGTTCGCTGGTGAATTGTGGGTCAAAGTGCTCCAAATCTCTGTCGTTGCTCACACTGGGTTTGTAGGGAGGGGTGATCTGTCGACGTTCTAATACTTCCCAGTCTATTGACCTGAAGAATGGGTGGGATTGGATATCAGCGAATCCAGTTTGTGGATGGCAGCCCAGTCTTTCCTCAGGTGCCTACGAGTAGACAAAAAGTGACATTTTGAGAGAAAAAGGTATAACATTATGTGAATAACCTTCTACACGCTGTCATCAACACATACCATCGGGCAATTTGTGTTCTAAGGGTTTGAGATAAAGTACTCAACCTAAAACAATTTTCAAAAGTTTTTTTTTATCGAGTTTAACTAATTCATTTTTCAACTGCAAACCAGGCAGATTCGTCCTTGAAATAATGAAAGGACATCAAACTGACATTGTGTGACACGCGATGTATCATACGCTACCCATGTTTACATAAAGTTGTATTGTCATGCATATTTGTAACTTGTCATTTGATGACATGAATTGAATGATATGATTTTGTTAGACGATGCGGTTAATATTTGGAGAAAGGTGTCAGGCTCGATAAATTTAGGAAGTTAAAACATCAACAAAAATGTGTGCGAGGAATCTGCCACCGACCCAAACACCTGTTGGCGCTGAGGAATCTGCCACCGACCCAAACACCTGTTGGCGCTGAATGATACAGTTTGGAAGTTTGGACATCCGCCTCAGTCCAAACTTATACCTCAACGAACAACAGCGAGTCCCTTTTGCAGAAGCATTTTGCTCAAAAGCCTGGCAGAGGGCAGGAGACACCGGTAGACAGACGGCGGATCAAAGATATGTGAGATGGCGCCTGGTACTAGCTTAGCACTGACAGATCTGTACATTACAAGCTCGCATCATCAAAACATAGGAAAGTAGAGCCGGCGAAATAACTGTTATGTTTTGTGTAAAACAGTCATCGAGTCAAAACAATGACCAAATATCGAGTGGTTGTTGAGCGAGAGATATCGGTCATAAAAAGAACGCAATCTGCAAGACGCCGGCATCTGACAAGAAAACATCAACAACCGTCAGTGCTGCCAGCATTGTCTAATTCTTGACTGCACTGATGATCAAGCTGTCGACAACAAAGCACATCCTGGTGCTACGATGAACTAAAATCAGGCGATGTAGATAAGAGAGATGAGTACATCTTGTATAGATAGATTACATCATAACACGCTAATAGGGGTGGTAATTGGTCTATTGCAGCCTGTATTCCTCAATGCCTGCTGCCCGGTTATGCCTTCAATCAAGGCTTCATATCACTAATTAATTGCATTTATTTAACAGGAACACTTTCAACTTTGTTAGCAATAATTAATTAATAATAAATAGTACATTCCTGGTTGTACTTTGACAGTTATTTGAAGTTGAAACATCAATTTGCGAGAGTGTTTTTATTTCACTGCCAACCGCAGATCAAAACAGGATATCAAAAATGGCTCCTTCTTGCTTGGGTCAGGCTTCAATCATCTGTACTTTTGATTCTATAAACTAGCCAGAGCTTTCTACCTGTAAGTAATGTGAGCAGAAACTTTTCGCAAAAAGGAACATGATTCCCATTAAAAAAATCTTTCATTTATTTTACATTTGAATAGAAATTGCATTCAACATATTGTTAGCGGCTATGCACAAAATTGATTCCATCACATAAATGAATAAAGGTCGGCACACCGTGCATGTAATCAAGTTATACAAGAGTAGCAAGAGTGAACTGACAGCACAAGTCTGTTTGGACTTTGCTTCTGTCAGCAATTCCTATAAAAAATGGTGCAAAAACTGTTACTTTATATCCTCAGTTTCAAAGATCAGAATGTAGAAATGTTTTTCCTTCATTAAATACAGACGCTGCCAAAGTCATATTTTGCAAAAGAATTGCAGTGGCTGCATTGGATGGCTGATTGAAGAAGCTTCTAGATGCAGCTGATAGCACAAACTACAATTAGTTATTGACGCCAGACTTTGTTTGAAATCATGAGTTTAATAACAAAGACCCATTTTTGGCAAGTTTTGTACAAAAACCTCGACAAAAGAAATCAAAATGAATACATTTATAAAATTATATTTTACATACATTAACATATTAATTGGCAAATATAGCAAAGTTAAACACGACAAACATTTGTTTTTATACTCGGAGAAATAGATAAATATTTATTATCATTTATTTATTATGGATCAAAAACGACAGAGCTGTAAGCTCCCTGAAGTGACGACTCGACAGCCTATTAATATATTTAATTAATTATCTCGACAGTTGGTAGAGGTGAATGCTGGGGAAGAACCGAGACTAGAATAGTCGGCACTGTGCAAGGTTAATGCTCTGATTAGTAAAGAGAGAGCTTAGACAGTGCCTCAGCAAATCCCTAGAGATGGACATGCAGACATCCAACCTGCAATCGCTGATACATGACCTGCAGGACTTGCAGTCTATTATTAGCGATGAAACACACGTCCATGATACTATTGCTCCCACGGGGCAGCATCAAATTGAAATGGCCGACACGCATAGCGATGTATCCGGTTCTCAATGCGAGTTTATCAAAGTTTGCTGTTGGTGACGAGACGTAGACAAAAGATCAGTGGTCAGCCAGTTGGGTGTACGGCGGACGAGGTACGGCAAGCAAGAGTAGTAATGAAGTAGCAGACAATAATAGCAATAATGAATAAATTCATCTCAGGTAGCCACACATTCATCATTGCATCCCTTGATACTGTTTTGGTAAAAAAATTAATTTATGTTTTGGCACAGACTAGGCTAGCCAGGAGATTTCTCCAGACTCCAGATATTTCCTCTGCAAGCTTTATCTCACCACAACAAACATGTTTGTGGCACATTTCTATCATTACTGCGTAGGGGACAGGCTACTAAGGTGGTTAATAAATAGGAGTATCGCACAATGCCATAGGAAACACTTCCAGTCATGTACAATGGTTGTACTTCAACCAGAAACTGACGGCAAGATGATTATATTAGCTAAGCAGTGCAAAGATCCAAAAATCAGAGATGATAGACAAAATAGTAGACAAATCCGCGCTTTTGCAATGCACAGTTTCTAATGTGTTGTCAGACTATTTTTAAATGCTGTTTTCAAAAATGTGAAATGTGTGAAAGTGACGTAGCTATCGATGGTCCATCTTTGTCTACAGTAAGATTGTAGCTACTTTGAGTTCAACTTTTCAATTAATAATGGGATGTTTCTCAAACAAATATGATATATTATATTATACTATATTTATTCATTAAAAATAAAAGTGTCATTGTTACTAAATGGTATTTCAAAAAACAAATAAACAACAAACTCAAAGTGTTTATTTTTTTAAACTAATATTATTGTTATGTTGTTATCCGTTCAGTAGAGTCTATAAATAATAATTAAAATTAATGTTTTTGTAGTCAATCATCATATATATTATATTATATATATTATATTATATATATTACATTATATTATATATATCAAATAAATGAAATAGATTGCTATGTAGTTCAGTTTCAGTGAAATCAAAATTAGACAACGCCATACTAAAAACAAGTCAGTTTTAATATATCTATTTTTCAAAGCATTACTTTACAAACTGGAATTTTTAGAATACGAGTGCATTTTAGCAGAACCAACCTTGTTGAGGAAACCTTTCAGCACGCTACCCGCCTTCACTGATAAAGATCGGGGAATTCGAATGGTTTTCTCCAATATAACTAGAAAAAGAGCAAAAGTGGAATCAAGATACATTGCAATGAAAATTAAACAGAACTGTTGCCCAGGCAAAATAAGTACTACAACAGGATGGAATAGGTACTACAACAGGAGATGTTTATGACAACAATGGGCGCAAATCTAATTATAATTTGCATTTGGTGGCAGCCAAAGGGCAGGCAACGTGTTAGGAAGGCAATCAGTGGACAACTGGCCATCAGCATCTCATTCACCTTCTCCAATCAATAATATTGGTCAGTATATCCCGCGGCAATGCTCTACACAATGTCATCTATAAAAATGCAAATTTGTAAAACTGCCAATATGCGGCAATTGTCAAAAATTGGCCCAGTGCCAACATAAGTCCTTTCATTGGTTGTCAGTCACTTCTATTGTGAACGCTACCACATGGCTGGAGGGTTTAACTCTGCAACACAAATAGCAGTCATTTCACTCTCTTATCAGTGCAGGGATTGTGTATCGCTATGTGTAGACTGAGGTCATCAAGTTCTTTGGCTATCCTACCAGACACAGCAAACTCGTAGCTACGTGACTGTTGAACACCAAAAGATTGTAGATATTACCATGCGCGATTCACCGAGACGCTCTCCCAGAGGCAGGAGAGGTCAAACACATGTGTTGTAGTTAAGTAGTACCACCCACACTTGCTGCTGTCTGCACACGTCAGCATACGTCAGCACAAGGTGCATATGGGTGCAAAGATGGAAAACAGTTAGTGAGTTCCTTCATTTGTTCGAATCCCCTTCATTATCACCTTGTTATTGTATATCATTCACAGATACACTACCTATCAGCTGCTGTATGACTATCGGCACTCGAAGAGACCTGGCAACCAGTTTCCTTTGATTCATAGTGGCCAGTGATTGGTCGATTGACACAGCTGGTAGCGTTGCGTAAACGTGATAATTGCTGTTATCGCCTAACACTTTATATTCGCAGAAATAATAAATTTTACTGACTGTTGATATGTGAGACAAACCTTGGAACAAGTAGTCTTCTGTATTTTGGTCTGGGTTGTCCGCGTTGCCAACGATATCAAATGGAGATCGACCAGCCAACATTTCAAACATGAGTACACCCAGCGCCCACCAGTCCACAGATGAGTCATATTCCTCACCTACCAAACACACACCAAACAGTATTGTAAATGTTACTACTGTATACTTTACAATAAACCAAAGTTTAACTAGGGGTGAAAATGATTACTAATCTTTTGTCCTTATCATAAATCATGGCTGAATGTAATACTTCCAATTGCAAAAAAACATCTACCAGGGTGTCTCGTTGCGTCACATTGCGTCATATCTTCTAGTCACACGGCGACTAGAAAAAGTCTAGATTGTTGCTGAAATAATCGCTGAGATTACGAGTTGACCATAAATTATAAAGCAATATTATGTAACAGGAAGGGTGAATAGAAACCAAAGTTAATTTCATCAAAGCCAAGATGTCTGGGTTTGCCACAAGGACTCAAGACACGAGATATGATAAAATATTCCATTTCTGAAGTCAATATTCTCCCTATTCAACGCGTTAACTTTTCGTGACACTGAAACCTACAGTATAAAGTATAGCAAGGAATGTCAGTTGACACGGGGCTGGCCAGGTATGTCAATCTGATAAGGATCATTGGAATTTCTGAAAACGAACACATTTCTAGCCAGAAGGATATCAATTATGGTGGCCACGGGATGACACTAAAGGCTAGACTAGGCGCTAGCCATTTGTCTGCCTGTTTAGCCGAACCAGGAAAATATCACTTCCTGTGGCAGATGGTTAGCACCATAATCACTAGCTGAGACATAAATCACCTAGCGGCAAGTACGGCTCAGCCACCAGTCTCAACCATTCATAAACAAACATGTTTTTTTCCCAAGCTTCTACATCCAAAGTGTGGTTGTTTTAACCGGATTGGCATCACCTAGCGGAGCAGTAGAAAGAAGCATTGTGTGCGCTATACCTCTGAGCATCTCTGGGGCTATGTAGTTGGGTGTCCCACAGAATGTACTTGTCTTATCACCGGGATTTAGGCCTTCCTTGCACATTCCATAATCAGTAAGTTTTATATGGCCTTCGCTGTCTAATAGCACATTGTCTAGCTTGAGATCTCTGTATATTATACCTGCATTACACACAAGTCCAGTCATTGTGTACAGCAGGGAGCAACTCCTGGCTATCTAACGCCCAGCAACGGGCGTTACACTGTCTAAACATTTATATTAAATCATAATAAAATCTAGCAACAATCATCTAATATCATACTCAGGGTGACTTTTAGACAGCCAAGTGATATAACCACATTAGAATGTAGACTTGTGATACAAACTAGTCTACAACAATCATCTAATATTTCCATATGACAAATTTAATAAGCTAGCCTGAGGATTAGTGATCTGAAGTGACCATCTGTTTTACTCTTCATTACCAGAAAATTTGCAATAAAAAAGAAAGCGCGATGAAGTAATTTGTCATTACAAGAGCCTCGAGTTGCTGTGTGACGTTACATAATAAAAAGCTGCAAGCTTGCCTGGACAGCAAACGACCATCTGTTCTACGCAATAACTCAGCTTGTCTGTGTAACATTATTGATTGCTGGCACATCTGTCAGATACAGGCACCAAACTTTGAGACAAGCAGACAAAATTCCAATTGGAGCAGACTGCACTTCTCAACACAAATGTTTTACAACCCACAAATAACATCTGACAGGCGGATCGTGAACGTGCCAGGAAAAGTTCATCACCTTTTTCATGCAGAAAATTAAGGCCGAGACAGATTTCGGCTGCGTAATATCTGGCGTGATCCTCTGGAAGTCGCCGCTGTCTCTGCATATGGAACATCAAATCTCCTCCATTCACAAACTCGATGACAAAAAATAATCTACAAGAATAAATGTTAGCATCAAATCTCTAACAAGGAGTTGTCTGCCCATGCTCAAGTAAAAAGCACACAACTTCACATGTTTGTTTACTATTTTATTGCTATATGTCTGTTATATACACAGAGAGGTCTATGCCGAGTGGTGATTTATATTTCCTATGAGAATGGATGCTAAACAAATAACGAAGCTTACGGTATCCCTCTGTATCATCAAGTCCCAGTTAAAAAATTGCATGGAACATTTGGCCTGTTTGATAGAAAAAAGCATCCCCAAAAGTTTTTATCACCGCGAGCCCTTTGTAAATATAGAAAATTTTTGATTGCAAACAAATTTAAGATCCCTTCAATTAGACTTCCTTTGGTGCACTTCTCAGTAGAAGCGAAATGTTCTCTGATGGTCACTCAAGCTGACATTACATACAAAACAATGTTAATATACTCAATGACCAAAAACTAATACTTATTTCTAATAAAAATTTAGTCGGATAAATCGAATTGTTCGAACAAGTAAATGATATATTTCCAGAACTATTCATGAAGAGAACATTTATCAGTAATATTATGTTTCCTGTGTGGCTATTTATTTGGTGGTAAAGTCTAAAGCACTTTCCACGCAACAACAAGCAAACAACAACAAGCAAGCAACAACAAGCAACAACAAGCAAGCAACAACAAGCAAACAAACAAACAAAGACCTATTAACGAAAATTCTAAAAGTTACTTTAACTTTCTCTCGTTCCATCTCGAGCAATGCTCGTGAAGGAGTTATCTGTCCAACTCATCCTTCACGAGCAATGCTCGGATTTAAAATCGTCGCGTTTTCGGAAAGGATTGCAAACGTTGTGTAGACGTACATAAACAATTCTTATATCATCGTGTAGAGCAGAGTCTTGCCTATATTTTGGTTTTTATTTCAAGATTCTACGACCTTCTAAATGGAAACAGCTTCAAATCTCCTTGACCCCATCACTTCCTGTATTCAATTTCGGTAATTTTTTGATAATGATGGTCAGTTTTTTTTTAGCAAACAGCTAGCAAATTGTTTTTTCCTTCTGATATAGTCATTTTATTATTATCTTAGCTTGTTTGAGCATTTTGATTGTGGAATTAAAGGTTGGTAAGCTGTTAATTAATTATTTAGAAACGAATTGATAATAAATAATTAATAATAAATTTTTTTTATTATTTTTGTAAGATTGATGATTGATGTTGTTTTTTATATCAAAATGTAGCTCTGAATGATTCTAGTTAATTTGCACAACAATAAAGGCTTTATCTTGCCTAAAAATCAAATTATTAATTATTTTCAGAAACAAAGATTTCCGAAATTTTCGGTACTTTGTGCAGCCATTGCTAGATTGTTGTTGCAATGTTCTAACTCTTGTTTTGCATATTTCTGCTTCAAATTTCGCTAGTCTTATCAAAATTTTGTTCTCTTTCCAGCTGTGCCGTCAGTTTGAAATTTAATGTGTTACTTTTTTTGTTGTTGGTTGATCTGTCAAGGTCACTACTAAAAATTGGTCTCAGAGCTAAAAAAAATAATAAAAGTAGATTAGATTGGTGGAATCAATATGTCATTAATTCTACTCAGAGAAGAGAAGATGCTGTTTCTTATGAGCATAAATTTATTACCATATCTTATATACATGAATTTTAATAAAATCTTAAAAATTGAAATTTTTTTAATAAAGCGGGTGAATGCTGAGGTTTACCTTTAGAGAGTTAAAACCAAATCTGATTATTTCAGAGTTTAGAAGTAATTCAGTATAGGCTGTGTGGCGCTAGTAAGTGGTTTCCAAGAAATGACAGTACTACATTGTGTGAAGGCTCACCTCCACACAGAATGGAAGTTTTTACTATGTTTTCAGGGCTGATTCTAGTTTGCGAAAGAATTATAATCAAATCTTTCTGTAATCTTTACAATTTCAATGGCACGAAAAATTATTGAAAAATACCAACGACGATGCCTAATCTGACTGGAATCGCAAAAAAATTAAATATTTCTTACCTTTTGTAACTATGTTATAATATTTCTTACCTTTTGTAACTATGTTATAATATTTCTTACCTTTTGTAACTATGTTATAATATTTCTTACCTTTTGTAACTATGTTATAATATTTCTTACCTTTTGTAACTATGTTATAATATTTCTTACCTTTTGTAACTATGTTATAATATTTCTTACCTTTTGTAACTATGTTATAATATTTCTTACCTTTTGTAACTATGTTATAATATTTCTTACCTTTTGTAACTATGTTATAATATTTCTTACCTTTTGTAACTATGTTATAATATTTCTTACAAAGAAAAAGTGGGAAATTCTTTATTTTTATCATTATTGTAAAAATGAACATTAGCGTATTCCATATTAGGGTGAGAATAATTGTTAACGGTTGATGCTGCATGAGTATAGATAGTGTTGTATTTCATTACAATCAACAAAGAGAGAGAACAACTCCAATCAACACATCTGGATACTCACAAAGATGTCATATGATCCCTAAGCCAGGGAAAAAAAATACTATTTTACAGAACATTATTGAAGGTTTACAAAAACAGCTAGTGGTAGATCGTATATAAGAAAAAGTTGTCTTCCGTAAAAAGCATCATTTTTTGTTAAAGGATTGTTATGGATTTTTGACCGGTTCAACTTAATATATCTATTGCGAGTGATTTTTAGTCAAAAACCTTGTTGCGAAGTTGTGCTCTCGTTAATTCCATCTATAGTATAAGCACAATAGATGTTGACAATAGATGTTGATACGCAAAAAGTTATAAAAGGCCATAAGGTAGAGTTTCATAAACTTGACCTGTTTGTATAGATGAAGGACATCCCAAAAATAGTCACTATACAGAGCAATAAAAAAATTAATTGTGCAATTGTTTTTACCTTTGTTCAAGGTGATGCAATCGAATTAGCATTCTAAAATCTCTGGTAAGCCTGCTATTTTACACACTGGCATCCATATGATATGTTACATGGCCAATATTTCATAACTAAAGCAAGTTTCTAGCTAATTAAAATATTTTCAAATCAACTATTATCAAAGACTTTAATTTATCATAATTTAGAACAAATTTCTGAGGAGAAAAATGCCATATTTGCATCTCCGACGTCATTGTAGTTGAACAGCAATAACTCTCAAATCAAAGTTCGAAACTATTCTATTAAAAAAATGCCGGCAACATAAAATGTAAATAAATAATCATTTTCAAATACAATAAAGAAATAAATATCAGCTAATTTATGATTTTTTATTTGGTTGTGACTATTTAGCACTCTTTATCACATAGGAAAAGACAACTCCGAAGAGCAAGTTCTGTAAGGATTGTGTGACGGTACTCCGTCAGATAGGGTACTGTTCAGGTCCAGGTCACAACACAATCACAACATTTAAACAAAAACGCACGTCTCTTGACGCCTGTGCTGTTATTGATGTAGACTCCATTGTATCTATAGAAAGCTTCACTGTGGAGTGGGCAACTCTAAGTAAAGCTTTTGAATACCAAATAAACTTGAAAGATTTACTTAACATCACATGAAAGAAGCTGTTTACTGATTCGTTCACAATTCACATGCTGGCCTCTGTTCTAAAGAGCACTACACAGTCCAAATCAAATTACGACAAATAATCATGAATTCTCCATCCTAATCTTTAGATATTTTAAACCTAAAAAAGTTTTTTCAACTAAAAACTTTTTTCAAACTTTCTGAGGTATTGATCATGCAATACAACAAATGGATCCTCGGGTGTTTCCAAAGCTATATATAATACTGCATAAGTTAAAACACCTTCAAAAGCAATGAAAACAGTTGCAGTCCATTGGTGATGGAACGGGACAAAAAAATTCAGGTTCAATCTGATTCTGAATCTTTCCAATCAAATCGAACCGGTCCGAATCCTATTTAAGTTTGACAACTTCTTGTTTGAACAAGGTTTCACGGAAGGCCAAACAGGTCTCCAATGCGATTTTAGCAAAGCTTAGGTACCAAGTAATAGCAAGCAGCACTTTTTTTTCTTTTTTTTCAAATTTTGCTAACAACAAAACATCCTAATTAGCCTCAACAATAAATAAAAATTAATTATTTTACTGATTTATTATCAATACAACTACAACTACCTATAATAATAATAAATAGCATTTACTTTTATTAGTTATTGTTGGAATGATCAAGGAGTAATATAATAAAAGTTCAGTGTTCTTGTTCGAGTGAACTGGTCAAGTGAATTGATTGCGTATGTCATAGATGGTAGTTATTAGATTGAGCATGTTGTTGAGTGAGCAGTGAGAAATAATTCCAGACAAAGCTTCTCTTTGACATTTTTATTACTTACTACTACTAACTACTAATCAGCATGTGTGATTGATGTGCCTGTGTGATTTTGTTTACTAGTTGAATGGTTGGAAGTATACGCAGCATTCCGACCTTCCTCAGATTGCAGGCTATCGGATGACTAAGGCAATGACCTTCGTCATTGAAAACGATAGACACGACACCGCATACATCACAGAATTAACTCCCTTCCAGGAACGCTAACTGTAGGTGAAATATAACATGATCGGATGGTGACAAAGTGTACTAAATATAATTTATATAGTACACAGAGATCGTAAAAATGGCATCGTAGAACGAATCAAATCCTCCATCACATTCGCTTTTATGATTAGCACATCCCTGTTTAAAAAAACTATTCTTACAACAGAGATAGCGTATCGTGAAAACGACAAACATTTGAGAGGAATAATAGTGTAGTACGCCATTTTTAATCGTCCCAAATGTCACCAGCCGCTATCAACTGGTTAGCGTTCTAGGAGGGGAGATAATTCTATGGCATACATAATTAGTTCAGCGCATTACTACTACGATATGCCTTTACTATAGCCGTAATTGATCGATGAAAGGCCGAACAATTATGGATTCGTTAGGACCCAAAAAATATTGGATTTCATTCGGATTGGAACTGGATTCGAGAGGGGACAACCCGTGGTCCAAGGCGAACGAGTACACGTTTCCATCACTACAGTCCATACTCTTGAAAATCCATGTGACTATTTTTTGGAAAGCTTCCAGCTATTCAAACAAGTCAAACTTTACTCAAATCAAGGAAGAAATTGACACATGCATTGTCCAACATAATGATATATATACACTGTGGTTTATACCACAGACAGAGAAAGTGAGAGCAACTCCAAAACAGAAAACCTGAAAAGATTAGGTTGAATAAAATAAAAAACCCATATCATGGTACCTGTAAAAGTTGCAAGGGCTAGTAACCTATAAACCTGCAAATAAGCTCACACACCTGCTAGGAGTCTGAAAGCATGAGTGAAGTCCAACCAGAAATGGGTGGTTCGAGGCCGTCTCAAACACATGCTTCTCTGTTTGCACCCAGTCTATATCCTGCAACACAATAATATAACATCTTTTAGCCTTTGCTCATTGAAATGACTATTTGACTCAAGCTAGGTCCACGAGAACATTCAAGGATGCGACGGTATGTGTGAGGTGGATGCAAGAGTAGCTAAACAAGCCATCAGATAGTTTGAGTTTTGTAGTCAGCTATTGTGAATGTGAGAATGTCAGAGGTAGTTTTATAGCGCAGTGAATGTAGGACAGTCATTGAGTTATCTTATCTCTTTAACAAGTTTTGAAGAGGCAACTTGTCTGCAATAAGTATGATGTAATTGGCACGGTTCATTATATTACAATTTCATAACTTTTTCACGAAGGAAATCCTAAATAAATAGAGGTGAATCAACGATTGGCTAATGATAGGTTGATAGAGATTTTGAATTATAATCTGTATATCAGTAATGAATTGTTTGTTATGTGCCATCTACCGGAACTAGAATCAGTTTTATCATTTTTCTTATCATTTGTAATTTAAAACTTGAATTTTGTCATTTAAGAAGGGAAGAGAATTCTAAGGTTACACTACCAAGAATTGAATATAATTAGATACTACCTAATCAAATTCTCATTGAAAAAATAATTGATTCGTAGCAGCCAAAAGCATACCAAGTTTATGCACACTACCATGAAGAAAACTCATATTTTAAAGTCAGTTTGGCAGTTGTCTACTCTTGCTCATGGTAGGACAACTTCAAATTACTTGTAATACTTTATGGATAACATAGTAAGAGTCCAGATGCTCCGGCAGGCATGGATTTCTCACCACACTTTACCTCATCATCATTGACAAGCTCCTTCTTTATCACTTTCATGGCGTAGACACGCTTGGAGGACTTTTGCTCGACCAGAAGAACCTTTGCATAGCTACCCCTGCCAATCACCCTCAACATCTCAAAGTCTTTTAGGCCTATTGCACTACTGTCATTCACCATCCCCTCCTGTAATGGTCAGTATATTGTAATCAACCATAGTTGTATACCTGGGAGTGTATCCACCCCTGCAACGTGCCAACGTTTTTTTATCCACTCTTTTCACAGAAAATGTGTCAATTCAATAAGAATCCATTTATTTTGAAATCTATTCGCGATTCAACAAGCATTTATTATTTGGAAAAAAGAGACAAATAATTTCCACACAAGCTGTGAACGAGGAAATATTTAAAAAACAAGATGAGACTCTAGAAATTCTTTCTGCTTCAGTTTTTACAACAAAATAACTTCATCAACAACGGAACAGTTTACATGATAACTTGTAACTCAGCAGGCAAGAGGAAGTGACACCACAAACTCAGGAGGGAATGACTCCATATTAAAGGAACCATATAACCAATGACAGAAATGGTGGCTGAATACTTTTGTACAATCAAGTCGTCCATAGCTTGATTAAACACTCCATAACAGAAGATAATTGGGGAAAACGAAAGCTGTTATATTACAGCAGCTGTAGGAGGCAGCAGTAATAAATGATTAACAATACCACCTACCCACAATGTCAGTCATAAACTGGCAGCTGTTGGTGCATCCAATGAATGAGGCATCAAATACACATTGGCATTTATTAGCTGAGAGGGTCAGTCACTGAGGTCAAAGGTCAACGCATGAATATTTGGGAAAGGACTGGAGTTAGTTTAGCATAAAGCCAAGTATGTATATTACATAATGCTTAAACCACTTACCTTACAGGAAATACTCCAGTGTAAGTACATCATAATACACACAGCACAAAATAGTAAAAAACTTTATTTCATTATAAGTAATAAAAAAAAAGTGTTTGCATTTTCTCATGACCCAAGTCTACTTCCGCTGATTGGTGGTTAATTTTTTGTTCGTTTGGTAAAAAAAATTCATCATAAAATATTTTGCAATGTTTTGCCAAATGATAGAGGAAGGTGCCAACAGACCTGTGACTCACCCACCGAGTATTTATACGAAGCAATAAATGTTTATAGTTGGCAAGTTTGAAGCCAACACTAGTGAATCACTTGGATGGCAAGTGAAGGATACTAGTAGCGATACTACCATGGACATCTAACAATTGTGATGCAATCATTGTGACGCAAGGAAATTATTCAATAAACACTATAGCGTGTCTATGCAATGAATTTTTGGTCAGAACAGCCACCAGATAAAAGAGATTATTGGAATTACTAAAAGGTGCACCAACTAATGCTTTGTTGTCACATCAGGTCACACCATTGGCTGATATTTGTGTGCAAAATAGTAATTAGATCCACGGGTGACTTCATTTCTCATTAAAACGGCCCAAATATTTGGCTAAGTACTGACACTTTGAAAATACCACTGAGAAATGTCTACACTACAAAAATGATAAATTTTTCAAACTATATTTTTGAAGTTTGCCTTTAATCAAGTCTGAACACTCAAAATATAAACGCTATTTATTTACATTGTATCACACAAATGATTAATTATACTTTCAGGAATGGTAACAATGAAATGCTCAATATCCAACCACGATGTGCCTATCACTTAAATGAAGTGGCTACAAACTTGTTTTGGATTAAAACATCAAACGGTCACTCATAGACTCCACAACTGTGAAAAATTTATTTTTGAAACGCCGCGAGTTTACGATTAGCCATTTGTGTGATATAATGTATGCACAAAAAACGGAGAAGAAAACTCCGTATAATTATGTTTTATAGCAATTTTTTTCATAAGAGTACACGCGCCAAGAGTTTCCACCCCCTTCCCCCCAATTACTAAACTTATGGAGTTGTTTCCTCAAAAACAGACAACTCCTGGAAAATAATTAAGGCCGTAACTATAACTTTCAGCTGTTTCCGGTAAACACATCAACGAGATCATAAGGACTTCTAGGGCTGTAAAAGAATAACTTTTTCCCAAGAGAATTTTAGGTATCGACATTTTGAGATGATTAATTTAACTTCAGTTTAAATAATTTACCGAACTGTTTGTAGACAAATATTACAGATTATTTTAATAAAACGAAATCAACTTTTTATGTATATTTACTAGCGCTACCTGGTCTGGTTGCTGTTCCTAGGACCAAATGACATTTTAGGGAGACAGTCGCAGTCGCCATTGCTCAACCGAGATATTGCTGCATGAATCAGTCTGATATGATGAAGGATTAGAAGCTGGTTGTACAACAAGCAGTAATATACAAACTCAGAACAATGGAGTACGAATGAACAGCACAAATAAATCAAATTAAAATAGATATTGAAAAAATGAGTGAAACAGTACACAGCGCCTCCTGAGTGTTCAATCAGAACAAATTTTATTTGACAAAATCAGATAAATGATAAAACAAGGCTGCTGGCTGCCCCCCAGGGGTGTAGCCACCCCCCAACTTCCTCTTTCGCACCAGGACGCAGATGGTTGATTACTCTGCCATACTGACAAAAACATTTGATGTCACAATGAGGTTGGTGGTTAGATTGATAAACAGAAGTAATTGGCAGCGATGATGTATTGACATTGACATTTACATCTATATAGTCAGTGGCCAGCGAGCTGTATGTATGGCGCACACTGACCTAGTTGATATGCACGGAGCAATATGCAAATACACAAAATATTCCCTCTCAATTTTTCCTTATTCTCTCTCATTTTCCTTGTTGAGCTTTTTCTACAGCTTCTGCAACCTTGTTTGCCACCCAAGTATTGCCTTTCATTCCCCTCCCAACATTCACTCCAATATCTCTCTTTTGATTTCTCTTTTGAACTCAAAGCAATTACCAGCGCAACCAAGTCAAACATCATTAAGTACAGGTTTAAAATAAATATACCACAAAAATAAAAGAAAAAATTGTTTCATCCATTTTGTTATAACATGAATTTGTTACAGGAGCATACCTACTGACTAGGCACAGTGATATAAATATTATTATATCACTGTGTGACTAGGTATACTGACTAGTGTAGTAATTGGAAAAAGGGGGACGATTCCACACAATAATGATTACGTTATCAAAAATAAATGAATCCAGCGATTATTTAGTTTAAGGTATACCGGTGGCCACACTCTTCCTATGGCAGCATGTCAAGTAGGCAAATACAAATAAATATATAAATGATATATATTAGCTTACTTGGTTTTTGGAACTTTCTGCATTATCCTCAATAAAAGGTTCTACAATAGATATAGCATACAGTGTTACAGGCAAATAATGGTCTAAGACAGCTGTTGCTTTCTCACAAAACAGATAGTAATATCAACTGGTACATCTCTAGCATCAAGCAACATGGCTGTAAGAAAGATGGAGAGCAGGAAGGATGTTCTGACAATGGAAAACTAGTCAGTTAGATAGGTAAGAGAGATTTCAGGTGGTTTGTCAGCACTTGCCAGGTGAAATAACACAATATACAAGTCATTCAACTATCACAG
Organism: Cryptosula pallasiana; assembly: GCA_945261195.1. Lineage (NCBI taxonomy): Eukaryota > Metazoa > Bryozoa > Gymnolaemata > Cheilostomatida > Cryptosulidae > Cryptosula > Cryptosula pallasiana. The sequence continues at coordinate 25,063,935 of OX183140.1, read as the reverse complement.
ATTATTGATTATTTAGTGGCTAAAGTATAAAACCAACTGAATACAAACAAGTATTCATACATTGTACAACAGCTTGTAATAGATATATTCCATTTCCTCTAATGTCCACAGATATATCCCTCAGTTGATTGTTGAACTTTTTACTCGTTATATAAACTAATAATAATAACATAACTCAACAAACAAGTTTCGCAAGCGAACAACAAATTAAAAGCAGCTGCTGTCATCTCAATATTGTTTGAATTTTAGTTCAATTTGACTTGATTTTAATCTATGGCAGGCTGTGATAAGTTACTGTTTGTTATAGTGAATGCAGTGTATTGCTATCAAGTTTCCGTTTCATAGTATGAAAACAAAAACAGTACTAGTAACGTATCTGGTCTTGTTTTGTCAACAAAATTATGTAACATGTCTAAGGATATTATGCATTATGATATTTCTACGAAGATAACTGCTGCTGCCTAAAAACATTACCTGGATCAACTGCTACAATCTGCAGTGATCTAACTTTCCTCCAAACATCAAAGAGTTGGATGTTAAAAGAAATCTATGTCTTATCACTGAGTAGAAGTATTCTGACATTGTCTAAGAGAGCTCCTTAGGTAATGCCTCTAACAGTGATTGTTCTGTTACAGTTTGTTAGTGAGGGCAAGTGAGAGAGATATTTGCTACTAATCAAGTGTAGCATTTACTGAGAATATCAAATACCAATTTGATGGCAAGCGAATGGTTTGAAAATTTAAATAACTATTTACCACAGATAATTTATGAACTGATCTACCAAGTGCATGAGTTGACAATACTTGGTAAATTTCCTGGAGCGATCGGCAATTATTATAAAATATCAACCAAGTTCTCACCATTACTACTACAACAAAGAACGGAGCCAACCAAATCAGCGGCAAGAATAAAAGGTACTCACTCTTGTCAAGAATTTGTCTCTTTTTCTTACGCGCACCCTTGTAGTTGCCATAACGGTTCCACGGCGGAGGAGTGTTAACATCGAGTAACATTTTGTCGACTAACAGTAGTTTTATAACGTAAATGCAGAACTATAAAACGAGCGACAGCGGCAGCACTACTGGCTGGTGTTAAGACATCCTCATACACCAGCGAGTCAATAAATCCTGTATCAGTAAATCCAATAGGGTGACTATCCGCAGCACGGAGCAGCTAGTTGCGGTAGTAGTAGTAGTAAGTCATGCAGCAGACGTGTAGTGAGCAGTCGTGTAGTGAGCAGACGTTTAGTGAGCAAACGAGTGACTGAAGGCAGAGCGAGCAGCTGAGAGTCGAATGAGTGAGAGATAGAGCAAACCACACAACTCATGCATATTCTAGTGCAGTGAGATGATTTGATTGTATGTGCAGCAAGCAATCAACCACAGGATACGATTCACACACACACCGCTTCCTGGCCTCACAAAGCAGTTAGTGTCTAAGGCTAACGTCAATACTTCACAATAAAATTAGCCTGAAATCTACATTGCCAGAGAGCGGGAGCTGCAGATGTTGGATTGATCTTTAATTACCAGAGATTTTCATTTAATTGTAGCCTGTATTCCGATGTATCAGCACTGCTGCTTTCAAAGTACAGCCAGGGATAAGCTACTAATACAATTAGAAACTTGGTCTATGTTTTTATTTGGCCAGATCAATCACTCATCCCTAGGTCATAGATAGCAATCAACGTCTTACTAATGACTAAAGCAGCCGTGTACAACAACCAAGTCAAAAATGACCTCCTACATTACAATTGATGGAAGTTACAAAGTGCGCATTAAGAAGACCACAAGCAGCGCAGAAATTAAAAAACCAGCAATCCACCTCTATGACTAATTAAACATTCACTGTCAGTTGGCAGACGCAGCAGCAAATTATCGCTGACTGCTGACCTGTAGTAAACAATTAATCTAAATTCCAAAGCCTATCCAAAGGTGCGCACTAACGCCTCATTAAACTGGAGTTAAACTCTGTAACCGTACTGCAACTGTCTCTTCACCAAACAGCTGGTCAGACAACTCCAAACTAGACACAACTCAAAATGTTTGTACAGCATAAGGACACTTGCTGCAAGGAAAGTTAACGCTGCCTCAAAAGGCTGACTGAATGAGATTGCTAGAGTAATTATTACTGATGGTGTGACTACTGCGTGTGTGACTTAATGGGGGTAATTGGGTCTAGTCTGTTGAATGGTTGAATGTGTAATTACGTTCTGTTGCTCTTTAGCTCATATCTTCTGGCCCCATGACCTACATCTATTTCTAGCCAGTGCATACACTACTTGTAGGCATTGTTTATAAGTTAAAAGTCAAAGTTTATTTAAGATATAGGAGTCAGAGACTTACATAGACTTAGAGCTCTCTGTCCCAAAAGTAAACTCACAATACCGTCCTCTATGTCTATTGCTATCACATCACTTCTCTATATGTCTATTGAGGCAATATATTTCAATTATCCTTGGGCAAACGAGCATCACTCGATAGAATAAATTATTGAGATGTACTCGTAATGCCAGAAGTTGCTTCATGTTATACTTGAGAATGTTTTACCAACTCTGATATGATGTACATATCGGCAATTCAGATTTGATAACACTAGTATGGTGTATTACATACTGTCATTTCTCTGATGCAGGGAATGTACATGTAGTACTACTACCAACTGGTCACAACTATGGAGTAGAAAGCAATAGCTAGGAGGGGAGAGACAACTCCACCTGCATGTACCTACATGCCCAGAGAAGCAATCTACCACAGCTACTAGCACGGATGAAATATAGCAGTAATACAGGCCAGCCCCACCTATCAACCAATTTACAACAATACGTGTGTGACCAAATGCTGTAGTGGCCATTTTGGTCTTTATTTCATCAAAAGACCTTACTGTGTAGCTAGCAGTACACCTACACATACACTGATTGTATCTATGGCCCTAGCAAAACTAACAGCTGTAGATGATATTACTTCCATGTCTATGAAAAGTGTGCCAATCTTGGACACATCCAGTTTAGCTTAACTAGAAAATCTGGTAAAAATGGTTTGCAGACAGATTCTAGTAGACACAGCTGTTTGACCACAACAAACGCTGACTTGGTACACAATATGGCAGTAGTGGTGGTGAAACACACCAGCCAGTCTCTGTTACAGCAACCACTGTGGGTAGGATGATGACCTTTACACAGGGAGATAATCCCATGACCCATAAAGGTCACAGGCCATAATATAGAGAGCAAATGCTCAGCCACCAAAGCCTCTCTCTTACCAACATATATGCCCTGGTCACAAGAGGACCTATAATGAAACTTTACAAGGTGGTCGCTGAAGCAAGCGAATGAAGTCTAATTACTAAAGAAATATTTTTTCATTCACGGCGGCTGAAAATCTTTGGATTATGTAATACTGACGATGCGCCATCTACATAAATTGTAAAACTACATGTACAACGGCATCGTGAAAGCAAACCGCAGTAATCGTGAAGGGCGCGCTTTCATTAGTATATGTTGGCAAGCTCAATTAAACCCGAAATACGAAACTATGGTTCTACCCGTGAACATGATGTTTAATTATTTTTTTCTTAACTGAATAAACCAAATTTTTTTCAAAAAAGGCTTTATTGATTCTTTGAGCTTTCTCAACAATATCATTTTTCTCATATTATTTGCTCAAATTTCCTCACATCAGAATAATAGTCAAGGAAGTCGTGATTTCTCATCATAAATTGAACGATCGACTAAGCTACTTCCAGTTGCATCGCTAAAGTGAAACTGCTAAAGTGAAACTACTCTGCCGGGACCCCATTGATTCGTTACGCCTAGCGATCACTGGTTTCATCCAATGACAGCGCACTGTGCTTTGTGCGCGGGCCTATTCTACTTTACTGCATGATGCAAAAGCATGGAAATTAATTGAAGCAAGGTTTGGATTGGATGGCTTTAATAAATAGCTCAGTTTGACCAGCCATTACTATTCCAATTGTTTGATTATAATTTATTATTACTATTTTTCATTTACTTAAAACTCATTATGAATATAATAACGTAAATAATTAGTTTTTCAAAAAACAAATGTGCTACTATGGAAACCATGTGTTCGTAGTGAATGACCCTGACATTGGAGACCAGCCAATAACGGCGCATAAAAAATAAACCAATTAATGAGCTAATATGGTCTGATGGTCCAACCATGCGCAAACGTCGCAACCGACGAATTTTCCAAACCTACCATTGCTTGATCACAACGAAACCGAAATATTCGCTCGGTTTGCTCAGCAACGAACTCGCTGGGCCTGGAAAAATAGCTTTGTTAACAATTTCGTCAAAGATTCGCTCTCGGGTGACCAGGGCTTTAGCCAGTTTATGACACTTTTATCCGCATTGCTAGCAGTTGGAGTTATCTTCCTTTTTATGAGTATTTTGAGAAATTGCCTGTGTGGTCTGTGACCCGGTACAGGATGATATTATTATTTGCGCTAAACCTGCCGACTATGTTATGAATACAATAGAGCTACACAAATGAAATAGAGCTATACCTTTGTCGAAAGCCCCATTAGTTTGTCCAGTGGTAACTGGTTCAGTATCTTCTCTAGGAGTACCACAGGACTGCCTTAGTAGCTTGTGACACTTCTTGTGTACAGTCAGTTTACAGTTGACACATTTATAGCCCTAGACAACAAATGTCATGCTATTAGTGGAAATGCTAACATGAGGGCCTGTCCATCCCGGCAGCAAGGCAGCAGCAAGGCAGCAGCAATGACATTGCCTTGCATTAGCAGGCGTGTAAAGTGTATTTTATAATAAAGAAAAATCAATCGACCAGTTCCAAGCTTGGGTGAAACATTCAGGCCAGCTGTAAGATTAATAGCAATAATATTAATGATGGAAACAGCATTTCGTTGATTTAATTAGTAACTTAGTAGCATTAAAACATGCTAACTATAAACTGGTTGATATTCTGATGTAATGCAAGGAAGTCAAGGAGAGATAATTTAGGTTTATCACAAAACACACGATGCATAATACTGTTATATAAAATATAGATATAAGTATTTTTACCTGACGTCCGAGACCCCAGATCTTGTCGGAGCAATAGGCACAAGTAGCTCTCTACAAGCAAAGAATAAATCGATTGATAGATTTATTGACATCTACATCTATAAACAAACAAATTTACAAATATCTAGTAATCTAGAATGTAGCGAGCACTCATACAACTAAATAACTTTAAATCTCTAGAAAATAGTCCATGTCAGCCTGCATCCTGAGCCTAGTTGGTGCACATAACAATGTAAAACCAGTTAACTGTAACAAGCAAAATTTTAATCGTTCAACGAACAATTTCTTCCATCCATGGATGCTGGATACTTTATTTCGGCGCCTGACTGTATATAAAAAAGTTTCCATAGGAGGTTTTCAGGGCCCTCTCCCCAGATATAGCAAACACTGCCCAGCCATATAATGTAACTGATTTGATACTAACGAATCTAAGCTGCTGGTAATTAATTATTGCAGCAATGAAAAACAAATGGTAGTTTTTTTTTAAACAAAAATTCACTTGGTTCTTTTTTATTATTTATCACTAACTAATAATAAATAATATCATTTATTGAATGATAGCGAATGGGCTACTAAAATCGCTTGTCACCCCACAGCTTTCCTTGCCAGCCAACAACTCTGTGATATTTATTTCATATATTTATTCCTTAATATAAGAAAATAATAATAAAAACAACTAGCAACGCTACTCGTCTAAACTGCACTTAACAGCACACTGACTGCAACTGCCTCTGTGGGCTTGGGTTAACCGACGGCGCTCAACTTTGAGTCGTGGAAATACATGCCCTTGTCGCCAATTATTTGTGGTAGCAAACCGCAGAGAATTGGCGATAATTTGTCATGATATGGAAACGTAGTAAATGTTGGGTTCAGTCAACATGGCCGAGTAAACCAGGACACTTCCTGTCTGTTGCTAAAACTTATTGATTAATAGAGTGAATACAACAATCAGTGTATTACAGGATGTAGTATAACAACCATGTACTTATATCCATTTTGTGCAGGCATGGCAATATATCCAGCTCGGAGAAAAATGCCATGCGCTGTGCTAAAAAGCTATGTTATAAATTCAGATGTATACGTAGCAATGCGTGCTCAAGAGCTGACAACTCTCAAGTCAAACCCAACAGAATTGATACATAACTTTGACAGTCATTTGAGTTGACCAACATTTGTAGAGCCAACGACTGCGTACAATGCACAGCGTGTCCGTATGAGACTATTGTGTCCGTATGAGACTATTGTGTCCGTATGAGACTATATCTAGTAGCTTACACTGTATATCCAGTAGCTTACACTGTATATCTAGTAGCTTACACTGTATATCCAGTAACTTACACTGTATATCTAGTAGCTTACACTGTATATCCAGTAACTTACACTGTATATCCAGTAACTTACACTGTATATCCAGTAGCTTACACGGTATATCCAGTAACTTACACTGTATATCTAGTAGCTTACACTGTATATCCAGTAACTTACACTGTATATCCAGTAACTTACACTGTATATCCAGTAGCTTACACGGTATATCCAGTAACTTACACTGTATATACAGTAGCTTACACTGTATATCCAGTAACTTACACTGTATATCTAGTAGCTTACACTGTATATCCAGTAGCTTACACTGTATATCTAGTAGCTTACACTGTATATCCAGTAACTTACACTGTATATCTAGTAGCTTACACTGTATATCCAGTAACTTACACTGTATATCCAGTAACTTACACTGTATATCCAGTAGCTTACACGGTATATCCAGTAACTTACACTGTATATCTAGTAACTTACACTGTATATCCAGTAACTTACACTGTATATCCAGTAACTTACACTGTATATCCAGTAGCTTACACGGTATATCCAGTAACTTACACTGTATATCCAGTAACTTACACTGTATATCTAGTAACTTACACTGTATATCCAGTAACTTACACTGTATATCTAGTAACTTACACTGTATATACAGTAACTTACACGGTATATCCAGTAACTTACACTGTATATCTAGTAGCTTACACTGTATATCTAGTAGCTTACACTGTATATCTAGTAACTTACACTGTATATCCAGTAACTTACACTGTATATCTAGTAACTTACACTGTATATCTAGTAGCTTACACTGCATATCTAGTAGCTTACACTGTATATCTAGTAACTTACACTGTATATCCAGTAACTTACACTGTATATCTAGTAACTTACACTGTATATCCAGTAACTTACATTGTATATACAGTAGCTTACACTGTATATCTAGTAACTTACACTGTATATCTAGTAACTTACACTGTATATCTAGTAACTTACACTGTATATCTAGTAACTTACACTGTATATACAGTAGCTTACACTGTATATCTAGTAGCTTACACTGTATATCTAGTAGCTTACATTGTATATCTAGTAACTTACATTGTATATCTAGTAACTTACACTGTATATCCAGTAGCATAGCCAACTGCCGCTCGCAGTCAAATATACATATTTGACTGCGCAATTTGCAGAATTTTGCATGAATCGAAAGGGTATGCTATATCAGTGACTTGGTGTAGGAAACAGGAAACAGGATATGCTGGAGTGGAAGAGTGAGCTATTGACTCGCTTTAGCAATGAATGTGTAAGTCTTAAACCCTTAGCACTTGCAAGAAAAACAAAACCCAGTAGAAAAGTTTTTCTTACAACTAACAAGTTACTAAATATTGCGTCTGATAACGATAACAAGCTCTATGCTCTAGCACACATACTTGCCAGCAATGCTAGCCCATTGCAATAGAAGTTTAGCAATAGTGTACATAGTTGGTAGCCATTACCGATGACTAACCAAAGGCTGACAAAACCCGCCACACACTCGTGCAACACTGTACTTGAAATAGGTGACGCTAGTAAAAACACACAGAGAAAAGGTTAGGTTGGGGTATAAAAAAGAATTTGAGAAAAAGCGCTAAAATCGAAAGAGGAACTTGCAATTCAAACCATTGCCAGCTTTCACATAAAAACATTGCGAGCAAGAATTTTATCCCATTGCAGCTGCTTCATGCATAAACAATTAAATGATCAGCCAATATAATGAAACATTAAACTATCGATTTAGCATCAGACAAAAATTACGTCTCCCCTGATAGCGTGTAGTTGTGGCCGCATGGAGTGCAAGTATACATTAGACTGTGCAAAGTAAACTGTAGTGCATTAAATGAATGTCAAGGTCAAGTACGTAATGTCTAGCGTACAGCCGTACAGCGCGTGGCTGTATCACAGCTCTTACCGTATTGAGCAGGGAGAACTATAAAAGAACCAATTTCACAACCTCAGTTCCCTTTCCTACACAAACTGTAATGGCAGACATCCTACACTGGGTCTAATGGCAGACATCCTACACTGGGTCTAATGGCAGACATCCTACACTGGGTCGGAACTGGCAGACATCCTACACTGGATCGGAACTGGCAGACATCCTACACTGGGTTGGAACTGGCAGATATCCTACACTGGGTCGGAACTGGCAGACATCCTACACTGGGTCGGAACTGGCAGACATCCTACACTGGGTTGGAACTGGCAGACATCCTACACTGGGTTGGAACTGGCAGACATCCTACACTGGATCGGAACTGGCAGACATCCTATAATGGGTTGGAACTGGCAGACATCCTACACTGGGTCGGAACTGGCAGACACCCTACACTGGGTTGGAACTGGCAGACATCCTACACTGGGTCGGAACTGGCAGACATCCTACACTGGGTCGGAACTGGCAGACATCCTACACTGGGTTGGAACTGGCAGACATCCTACACTGGGTTGGAACTGGCAGACATCCTACACTGGGTTGGAACTGGCAGACATCCTACACTGGGTTGGAACTGGCAGACATCCTACACTGGGTCGGAACTGGCAGACATCCTACACTGGGTCGGAACTGGCAGACATCCTACACTGGGTTGGAACTGGCAGACATCCTACACTGGGTTGGAACTGGCAGACATCCTACACTGGGTTGGAACTGGCAGACATCCTACACTGGGTTGGAACTGGCAGACATCCTACACTGGGTCGGAACTGGCAGACACCCTACACTGGGTTGGAACTGGCAGACACCCTACACTGGGTCTAATGGCAGACATCCTACACTGGGTTGGAACTGGCAGATATCCTACACTGGGTTGGAACTGGCAGACATCCTACACTGGGTTGGAACTGGCAGACACCCTACACTGGGTCTAATGGCAGACATCCTACACTGGGTTGGAACTGGCAGACATCCTACACTGGGTTGGAACTGGCAGACATCCTACACTGGGTCGGAACTGGCAGACATCCTACACTGGGTTGGAACTGGCAGACATCCTACACTGGGTTGGAACTGGCAGACACCCTACACTGGGTCGGAACTGGCAGACATCCTACACTGGGTCTAATGGCAGACATCCTACACTGGGTCTAATGGCAGACATCCTACACTGGGTCTAATGGCAGATATCCTACACTGGGTTGGAACTGGCAGACATCCTACACTGGGTCGGAACTGGCAGACATCCTACACTGGGTCGGAACTGGCAGATATCCTACACTGGGTCGGAACTGGCAGACATCCTACACTGGGTTGGAACTGGCAGACATCCTACACTGGGTTGGAACTGGCAGACATCCTACACTGGGTCGGAACTGGCAGACATCCTACACTGGGTCGGAACTGGCAGACATCCTACACTGGGTTGGAACATTTCCGACAAGCACTGAATATTGCTGCCAATGATTCATCGGAGGCAAACGCAATGAGATCCAAGTTGTTAAAATAAATCACAAGGTTGGAAACTAAAAATTTAAATGATGTAAACATGACACGCTTTCTAACGAGCCTATATGTATTTTAATATTCGACTTGAATTTTTAGCTCAGCAATTATGAGGTTAAGTAGAAATTAATTTACATGCGAACTGAATTAGTATAAATTTAATTTTTTTTATGTAATAATAAAAAAATAAGTATGGAAGTAATTCAAAAATGAACGAGGGCACCAAAGTTGTAAATGATTTTATGAACTTATTATTTAATTACATTTTCGGGGTGAAAAGTGCAAGTTTACCACAACTTATGAAAAAGTGGGTCATAAAAATGAAATCAAAAATGATTAATTATTAAAAAACTGATAGATAAAAAATTATAAAAAGTTACGAGTCCGTCTCGCTAAGCCTCGTCAAGCCCAGCTACATTTGTCACGTTGATGTCGCGCATTTCAATATATCATTAATATTCCAAGTTGTCAAAAAATTTTCACAAATTTTTTTTTAAAATGTTTGATTTCAATTATGAAAAATCACCAAATATGGCTATATGTGTTAGTTTAGCCGATATTCAATGCTTGTCTAGGAATAAACAGAGTAGGATATATATAAACTCACTCGGCTAAACCTCTTCGCCTGAAATAGATGACCGTTCACTCGATAGAACTTTCTCCATTTCTTAGCACCTCTCCTATACATATTACGATCTTCTCCTAGACATGGCAATCCAGGAGTTTCTGGCACGTTAGGAAACACTAAAACCACAAAGAAATGATAAAAATAAAAAAAATGATTTTTAAACTCGCTGAGTACCCGATTCTATGTCTATACTCACAAACTTTTGATGAAGAGGCGAAGCAAAGTAAATCATAGAATTGTTTGCCGATCATGTTACAAGACGAGGTTACATGACTACAGTTTTTAAAGCCGACTCAAAATGTGCCAGCGGAGCAGCACCAACTTAAAGCCTCTGCCGGCATAGCTAGCCAGCCTCACAGTATCAAAACAGTAATTACTAAAATCACATGCGCACAGAATTGAGGCGATGGCGCGGGTGCCAGCCGATGCGATAGACATAATAGCATGTGTAATGATGTTTGATAGACGGAGCTCAGGTTATTGATTGATATAAATAGATAGAACTTTTAATATTCCCTTGATTACACCAGTGGCAACACAGTCTATCTTAGCACATCAACATATAACTGTATGTCACACGCCAGCAGCGTGCTAGCTGTACTCTCTGTTTTGTACATACTTTCGGCAGGAAGAAGAGACACGGCAGTGTGTTATGTGCAGACACATCACCGCTGGTCACACCAAAACAGTAACAAATGTCACAAAAACACATCAACATGAGTGACTGTAGGTTACGACTGATTCGTAAACATGGATGTAAAATGTTAATGGCTGTTGTAGGCAATAACAAGTTAGGTGTTTGTGAATATCGGAGTTGTCCTCTCACGCTGACTCGCACACAAGAAAATGTTAAATAGACATGGATATGTGCAGAAATACAACACATAGAGTGATACACCGACATAGAGTGGTACACAGACATACAGTGGTACACAGACATAAAGTGGTACACCGACATAGAGTGGTACACCGACATAGAGTGGTACACAGACATACAGTGGTACACAGACATAGAGTGGTACACAGACATAAAGTGGTACACCGACATAGAGTGGTACACAGACATAAAATGGTACACCGACATAGAGTGGTACACCGACATAGAGTGGTACACAGACATAAAATGGTACACAGACATAGAGTGGTACACAGACATAGAGTGGTACACAGACATAGAGTGGTACACAGACATAGAGTGGTACACAGACATAGAGTGGTACACAGACATAGAGTGGTACACAGACATAGAGTGGTACACCGACATAGAGTGGTACACAGACATAGAGTGGTACACAGACATAGGGTGGTACACAGACATAGGGTGGTACACAGACATAGAGTGGTACACAGACATAGAGTGGTACACAGACATAGAGTGGTACACAGACATAGAGTGGTACACAGACATAGAGTGGTACACAGACATAGAGTGGTACACAGACATAAAGTGGTACACAGACATAGAGTGGTACACAGACATAGAGTGGTACACAGACATACCGTGCACAGTAAGTTCCGGGTCTTTGTTCAACTCATATAGTCTAATAGACTCCTCTAGCTCTATCTGAGATGAGATGGTACAGGGATCACCTACAACCCATAAAAAATATTTACCACCTGCGTCTAAATAGTTACACTAACAATGGTATTGTATTACAGATATACAACTGTAGTATATACTACACTATATCACATCCACATATAGATATACAACTGTAGTATATACCACACTATATCACACCCACATACAGATATACAACTGTAGTATATACCACACTATATCACACCCACATATAGATATACAACTGTAGTATATACCACACTATATCACACCCACATATAGATATACAACTCTAGTATATACCACACTATATCACATCCACATATAGATATACAACTGTAGTATATACCACACTATATCACACCCACATATAGATATACAACTGTAGTATATACTACACTATATCACACCCACATATAGATATACAACTGTAGTATATACCACACTATATCACACCCACATATAGATATACAACTGTAGTATATACTACACTATATCACACCCACATATAGATATACAACTGTAGTATATACCACACTATATCACACCCACATATAGATATACAACTGTAGTATATACTACACTATATCACACCCACATATAGATATACAACTGTAGTATATACTACACTATATCACACCCACATATAGATATACAACTGTAGTATATACCACACTATATCACACCCACGTATAGATATACAACTGTAGTATATACTACACTATATCACAACCACATATAGATATACAACTGTAGTATATACTACACTATATCACACCCACATATAGATATACAACTGTAGTATATACCACACTATATCACACCCACATATAGATATACAACTGTAGTATATACCACACTATATCACACCCACGTATAGATATACAACTGTAGTATATACCACACTATATCACACCCACATATAGATATACAACTGTAGTATATACCACACTATATCACACCCACATATAGATATACAACTGTAGTATATACTACACTATATCACACCCACATACAGATATACAACTGTAGTATATACCACACTATATCACACCCACATATAGATATACAACTGTAGTATATACTACACTATATCACACCCACATATAGATATACAACTGTAGTATATACCACACTATATCACACCCACATATAGATATACAACTGTAGTATATACCACACTATATCACACCCACATATAGATATACAACTGTAGTATATACTACACTATATCACACCCACATATAGATATACAACTGTAGTATATACCACACTATATCACACCCACATATAGATATACAACTGTAGTATATACCACACTATATCACACCCACATATAGATATACAACTGTAGTATATACCACACTATATCACACCCACATATAGATATACAACTGTAGTATATACCACACTATATCACATCGTATGCCAACGGCAGAATTGTGTCTACGGTCTCAGTTTGTTTGTGATAAACATCAACAGCTGATAGAAGTTGCAGGAAAAACATTCTTATAGCATTTTTATCAGAGCGGGTAAATTTACATCAAATCTGTTTAGGAGAAAACTGATTTATTTGCAGACTGATTAATAAAAAAAATCCTAAATCAGCCATATATGGAAATGTAAAACAGACATACAAAACTATAATCAATAACAAAAATAATCTCCCTAAATGTAGGATCGGCTAGAAAGAGAAAGTTTGTGTCAGAGCCAAGATTTGGGAGTGACAATCACATCTCATCCGTCTTTTTCTAAGCTTCAACTTCAACCAAAAATAGTTCATGTCAATGAACAGTGCCAACGTGGCTGCCAGTTGGCACTGATAAAGGCAACTAATTGTGAAATCATTTGTGGGTGGTGTTGAAATATGTCAAACCATCGATGCTGATGTAAGGCAAAAAATGACATACACTCATTGATGTGAAGAATGTGGTACACGGTCTGTTGGCTTGTCAGAGTGAAGGGCTACACAGGGCGATGTCTGCCATTGAAGGAATTGGCGACACATCTGCACATCGACAGGCTTGATCGAAAGCGCAATAATTATGTTGATCTGTGCCTGATGCTGAAGGCACATTGGCGAACTACGATTGGCTAAAACAAGCCGTGTTTACAGGCTCACCAATTTTTTTTAACACATTTCTGCTAGACAAAAACAGTCTTAAATTCCTAATAAATGCTCCGGTTATAAAATTTGTGTGTCGACCAATTTGCACCGAAATTCCCAAATTATTCCGATATAGTGAGGGTTGCTCATGATAAAGTTTGCAGTTTGCAGTCAATTTCATATGGCACATAGAATGATTATAAAAGATGATCAATAATGGCAATAATAATAATGTTCAAAGCATGCCAGCATCGAACACTTTTTTGTTGAATTTTGGAGTATTAAAATCTTAAGCAGCAGATTTATAGAATAAATAACCCTCTAGGCCTTCTCAGTGCTGATTTACAAACTTGTCAAAAATCCATTGGCCTCACATGCTCGTCGCATCAACTGAAATTTAGCTTACTATAATTCCATTGATTGCTGAGTACGTCATCTTCGGATTGTGGGCGTGGTCAATTATAATAAATAATAGTAAATTTATATAAATGAAGTTACCCGTCTTCGTTTAAAATGAAATCTGATTGGGCAATTCATTTAGTCTTAGGTCTACTGAAGGCCATTGCAGCAGGAATAAAGAATTCTTATGAAGACACCCCATCAAATTGGTTCTAAGATTTAATGTTGGGCTTTACTATAATGCGCCATATGCACTCTGCACACATAAAAACGGAATTAGTGGTTTTGGTCTATTATATGGACCCAATTAGTGCATACGCATCATCGTACACAAAGTCATATTTGTTTGTTACGCACACTTCATACGTGATAAATGGCAACAAGAGATGTTTGCAGGATTTGTCAGTTGGTCCAATGTGATCACAATCACATGAATTATCTATTACTCTTTCCATCAACGGGATAGAAAAAGATTGTGTTTGTTTTGGTGAGTTAGGGAGCAATCAATGGTAGTAATACAAGAATAGGCACAAGTGAGTATGTAGAATAATAATAAAGAAAATAAAAAGAAATAGCGGGATCTGATTGGCCAAATAAATACTGTACAGGAAATAAATAAAATATACTTCCGATCCAAATATGACGTAAATTTTAAGCAGTGTGAAAATTGGCGTACATTTCTGGAAGAGGGTAGTTTGCAGGCTTGTAGATGAGCACTGAGTAGGCCTAGAGGGTTATTCAATACATCAATCTGCTGCTTAAGACTTGAATAATCAGAAATTCAACAAAAAAGTGTTCAATGCTGGCATGCTTTAATCAATTTGGAGACACTTGTGGTCTAGCTGTTAAAATGCTTGCACTTCAATCCAGGATCTTGGGTTCCATTCCCAGCACGGTCATCTGTGAGTGAGATATTTGATTTCCAATATGCTCTGCCTGGTCGGATATGGGCACGAAAATAACGTGGTCCCTAGTTTGATTGCAGTCTCCATAATAACTATGGAGTCATGCTGGTAAAAGATCCCCATCTGCTTTTTCGGAAGAGTAGCCGGTATAACGGCGGGGATGGGTATAGGGTGCTGCTCACACAAGCTCCACTTATGAGACCCATCTTTAGGGTTGCCCACGACGCACAGCACAAAAAAAAATAAACAAAAATAAATGATAATAACCTGATGATTCATTATCAAACAACTCCAAAAAATAAATAAGAATGATGAGTGCTGCTGTGAACGAACAGACATACACGAAAGCAGCTGCGTTTTTTATTTCTTGCTATGATTAAATGGGTCGCAGACAAAAATAATTATTTTACAAAAAAATGTTATTTCATTGGCAGAAATGAAACAGAGGACAAAGGCATGTTTCATGCTGTATGCTCGGCTAATTCAAAATCAGCTTGCCGATAAGCGCCAGTACATCAGCACGCTACATCGGCCTGTATAGCCACTAACCGATCGTAACAATCTATCGCCAAGTACATTGGCACCAAAACATCTGTCCAGTGTAGCCAAGCCTTGATATACAACACTTAGCCTACCTTCCTCATCCACCCATTTCATAGTGAAGGGCTGTCTTTCATCAAAGCTGCAGATATCTCTCATTTCAGAGCATAAGGCTTCATAGCTTGTATTACTGGATATCTCTGTCACCATAACCTTTCTGCAGAGACCATAATATGTCATAAACAATAAATCTTTCGTTAACTGTTAGCTCATTATATCACTAGCATACATTCTAAATCATTATACAATAACTACACTACTTGTGAGCGGCCAACTCCAAATAATTCACAAGAAAACTAGGAGTTATTTTCTCAAAAAAGTTGGGGAGCGTAATAAACAGTGTATAAAGTTGGCACACGGTAGAAATAGGCAATCCACCATAATGGATCTATATATATATGGAGAACTGAACCTTTAGGTTACAAGGGAAAAATGGTAACATTCAACTCCGGTGAAATTCTATGGCTTGTGCGCACAAATTAAATGTTGTTGCCATTTTATTATTTGAAAAACCGTTGAAAGGTAACACTGGTAGTGAAGGGTAACACTGGTAGTGAAGGGTAATACTGGTAGTGAAAAGTAACACTGGTAGTGAAAAGTAACACTGGTAGTGAAAAGTAACACTGGTAGCAAAGAGTAACACTGGTAGTGAAGGGTAACACTGGTAGTGAAGAGTAACACTGGTAGTGAAGGGTAACACTGGTAGTTTTGTTGGTTTTAAAAATACATAAAATTGCAGGGGGTGAGATCAATAAAATTTTGAGACATTCATGTCAAATAATCATAAATCATTCTATAATATTAATACATAAATAGACAACTACTTACAAAATAAAGCATAGATATGCAGTTTATGTATTAATCACTGTAAAATATATTGCAATATAAACTAATCACTTCATTGATTTAAACCATAAAAAAATACATAAAATGTAATATTTATCTATTGTTGTCGCTATCAGCAGCTGTTTACAACATTTAATAGATATACGTTTTATGATAGCTTGAGATCATTTAAATATATAACTACTTCGTACTTACTAACGACTCACTAACTACTTCCTAACTACTTACTACTACTTACAACTACTTACTAACTACTTACAACTACTTACTAACTACTTACTACTACTTCCTAACTACTTACTACTACTTACAACTACTTACTAACTACTTACAACTACTTACTAACTACTTACTACTACTCACTAACTACTTACTACTACTTCCTAACTACTTACAACTACTCACTAACTACTTACTACTACTTACTACTACTCACTAACTACTTACTACTACTTCCTAACTACTTACTACTACTCACTAACTACTTCCTAACTACTTACTACTACTTACAACTACTTACTACTACTTACTAACTACTTACTACTACTCACTAACTACTTACTACTACTTACTACTACTTACTAACTACTTACTACTACTTCCTAACTACTTACAACTACTCACTAACTACTTACTACTACTTACTACTACTTACTACTACTCACTAACTACTTACTACTACTTCCTAACTACTTACTACTACTCACTAACTACTTCCTACTACTTACTAACTACTTACTAACTACTTACTACTACTTACTAACTACTTACTACTACTCACTAACTACTTACTACTACTTACTACTACTTACTAACTACTTACTACTACTCACTAACTACTTACTACTACTTACTAACTACTTACTACTCCTCACTAACTACTTCCTAACTACTTACTGACAACTTACTACTACTTACTACTACTCACTAACTACTTACTACCACTTACTACTACTTCCTAACTACTTACTAACTACTTACTACTACTTACTAACTACTTACTAACTACTTACTACCACTTACTACTACTCACTAACTACTAACTAACTACTTACTAACTACTACTTACTAACTACTTACTACTACTTACTAACTACTTACTACTACTCACTAACTACTTACTACCACTTACTACTACTTACTAACTACTTACTACTCCTCACTAACTACTTCCTAACTACTTACTGACAACTTACTACTACTTACTACTACTCACTAACTACTTACTAACTACTTACTAGCTACTTACTAACTGCTTACTAACTTCTTACTAACTGCTTACTAACTACTTACTAACTACTTACTACTATTTACTAACTACTACTTACTAACTAGTTACTAACTAATACTTAATAACTACTTACTACTACTTACTAACTACTTACTAGTAGTAAGTAGTTAGTAAGTAGTAGTAAGTAGTTAGTATGTAGTAGTAAGTAGTTAGTAAGTAGTAGTAAGTTACTACTACTTACTAACTACTTACTACTACATACTAACTACTTACTACTGCTTACTAACTACTTACTAACTACTTACTAACTACTTACTACTACATACTAACTACTTACTACTACTTACTAACTACTTACTACTACTTACTACTACTTACTAACTACTTACTACTACTTAATAACAACTACTTACTACTACTTACTAACTACTTACTACTACTTACTACTACTTACTAACTACTTACTACTACTTAATAACAACTACTTACTAACTACTTACTAACTACTCACTAACTACCTACTTAATACTTCTCAACTAGTACTAATTACTTGCTTACTAATTCTAAAAAACTATCAGCTTAATACATGCATTAAGCGTCATAACTGTGTTATGACTCCAAGGTTAAGAAAGTTGTTTGAGAATACAGAAGATGACATGACGAGGAACTCTTCTCAATACATATTTTTAGATACATTTCTTGCATACCTTGTTAACTTCGTCAAGAATGAAAATGTTTTCTATTGTATCTCTTTATGAGAGAAACCGACATTCGATATTGCTAACTTTTAATGGTACCATATTGTTGGCCAAGTTAAATATACATACAAAACACTAAACACAAGAACTCTCTAGAATAGGCTTATTTCAGTGGGTAGAAAACATCAGTTAATGTTTTCTACAAGTGATAACAAATATATACAAAGCTGTGATACGGCACAAAAACAAAAAATAATGTCCGTCTCCATGTAAAAATAAACCGACAATGCAGATAGAGTTGCCTTTGGTACTAATAACGAAAGTTTTAAAATATGTCAATTTTTCTACAAGAAATGGGTTAGTGTTTGAATATATCGGCTAAAAATTTCCAAGACTATCCCAACTTTTTTAAAACATAGCAGAAGTATTTTTTGGTAGACTTGAAGTTCGTTGATGGGATAGATAGATACTAATACTTAAAATTTTTTACTGTAAATGCACACAAATTACTACATTTGTACTTTCACCTTTGCCATTCCGATGAATTTTTATTGCGCTACAAATTTATAGTCACTTACACTTCATACACAACTTTCAATCTTATCTCAAGACCTCCTTCTTCCGCCATCTTCTGCACTTTTAATTCTTATCTCTTGTCAACTTTGTCCAAAAATCCTAAAAGCAGTAAGTTGTAGGTGAGAAAACCAAAATAAATTTAACACTCTCAATATGCATAATCTCGAAGGAGGGATAATTTCAAGCAACACAACAAGTTTTATCAGTGCTTTCTTGTGTGAACATTCGCAGGTTTATTTTTATTTTTACTCCGATTCCAAGTTATTTATCAAAGAAATTTAAAAAAGGTTATTTTTGTGTTCCATTTATTTTAGACGGCTAGGCCTACTAAATTTTTTACAACAGCAGCACAATAATATAATTTAATTACTAATTTTTTACAGCAGGAAGTGGATTGTGGGACACAAAGCTAATAAGAGTATTCGCGACCTCCGTTCGCCGAACACGTTGCAATAAAAATGATCAGACGGCAATAAATTTAATCAATAAATAATCATTTCGTTCGGAACTCGTGGGTCGACAAAAAGTAGCTCACTGAATAAAAAAAATAATCAGCAAGTATTTATATTGTTCGTAAGTCGCGAATGAAACTGAACACTAAATAAATAATAATGAGCGAGTTGATTTTTTCATTTTCATAGACTGGTTTTATATCCTTGAAAAATAATTCAAAATAATTGCAAGCGTTCAAGATTTACTAAATTGAAGGGCAGCTTGACAAACTATTCAGGTTTTTAGCAGTTCAAATTTTATTATTTTCGTGATTATTTTTAAAATCTTAAAATTTTTGGGAGTTATCTCCTTTATGATTTGTTCGGTAAACTATAACATTTCATTGAATATTATGATGTTCTAATCTAATGTTCCGTTGCATACGCGACATAATGAATTACGAACACCTATCATTTTTTGTATTTTGTTCGACGAACAGATCGCGAATACTCTTATTGAGTGGAGAGTTGTCACTAGATACCAAATGGGCCATCAGATTGTACCATTTGCTTTCAATTAACATTATGCTGGAAGCTTACCAGCAGACAAATGGAGTTCCAAGATTCTGGGAGAGCTAATAACTATCTAAGGAAGGCAAATGCTCTCGTTTACAAACATGCGTTTAATGTATGCAGTAATTATTCAACGCTCATGTAATATGTCATAATAGTTGAAAACGTTGACCCAAAGTTATTGTGAAAACTAATCACACACTGAGCCATTTGACATTGCAAATAGGTAATTGACATGTTCCATTCTTTGCAGTGAGTGTATGTGGATCGATGATCAATTTCGGCCGAAGGTAACCCAGTGAGTAATTATTGAACAGCAAGCATTCTCTTGAATTTCAGAGACACCTGGTGTCTGCCAAGGCTCAGTATTGAGACCAGCACTATTTTGCGCACCAGCATTTTACTTCATGTTTTGACAGGAGGAATTAATCTCTGGGCTTTTTATCTACATCAAGATAGTTTGACTGAAAATCAAATTATACGCAAAGTGGACAAGGTAGAACGCTAACCAATCACAAAACATAGTGTAAGTGCATGGATTACATGGCCAATAATGTAGGCTGCCATTACTCACTTCAGGCCCCTCATTGTTTTATAATCTGTAACGCAGCATTGCTCAAAAAATTATTTGCCCGGAACCAGAAGAATAAACCAACATGGTTATATTTTCCCAAAAAACACTGAGCCTGCAAAGGCGTTAACTCCTGCAAAAAAGACAACTCTGTTATATCCCATCAATATCACAATAATGATAGTATATTAACGTTTTCAGTAACCAGAGAGTTGTACTGGTAATTTGAATCGAGAAAGTTGACTCTGTTTCGACACTATATCAAAATGCAGCTAGTAAGATACGTAAGCGGCTGATGAATGGCAACTGTAAACCTTTCTAGAGCTATTTGAGGCAAAACATAATTTATGCCCACGCAAGACGCCTAGAGGCACAAACACCACATACAACAGCAAGTGTGCTCACATGTTAAACTCTGATATACAGAGCCAATTCTGCAAAGATGAGAGCTCCTCTGATTTACATCCATTAAGCACACATGCACAAAAGATCCAGATCTACCACAGAGATGTAGAGAATTTGATGCTAGACCTGAAGAATAACAAATCATATGGTCCTGACCACAACAGAAAGTGCGGTTACTCAACACCCCCAGTCTATAAGTAAGATGCCTGACCTCAAGAATGGCGAGCTCGAAAAAAAGTGGAAAGCAGAACATGTAATCCCGTTACACAAAAAGACCCAAAAGACAACAAATCTAATTATTGGCCAATATCTCTGACAGGCATATCACTCAAAATGATGGAGCATACTGCTTTTATCATCAAAACAAGATCTGACACTGTCCTACACAACTGGCAACATGGCTTCAGGAGAAGGCTCTCCTGTGTCCTGTGAAACCTAACAAAGCACTACCCCCCCCCCCCCCCACCATGTAGCAACACTTGTTGAGCAGTCTTCCATCACCCATGGAGTTGTGCTTGATTTTAAGAAAGCTTTTGACAACGTACCACACAAGAAGCTGATGGAGAAAATTTAAAGTGTCCCAGCAATGAATCAAATACTAGATGTGTGAATACAAGATTTATTAACAGGAATAATGCAATGAGTTGCTCTTAAGAACACACTGGCATACAAGCTTGAAATAACCTAAGATGTACTTCAGGGTTTGGTCTTAGAACCAACACTATTCTCGGTCTAGATCAACAAATTGTCCAGCTCAATCACATGTAGCGTAAGTTTTACGCTGACAATGTCTAATATACGCAGTTCCCAACAATAGACATGACGATAAGCGCTTCCGAAACCACATCAACTTGCTACATGTGTGATTCACAAAAAAAAACAAAAGAAGTGTGAGGTAATGCTGTTCGCAAACAATTCCCCAACTACACTATTGGCAGCTCTGCTTTAAAATGTGTTTGTAAGACTACCTATCTCGGTGTGACCATGCAATCCACTCTGAAGTTTGATAAGATAAGCAGAGCCAATCAAACACTAGGCCATATTAATTAGCACTTAACAGAGCTCTAGAAAAAATTAAGTTGCTGGCTGATAATTGTAACAGCCTCTGAAGACCAGTGATTGAATACATTGATGTCTTATGGGAATCGGCTGACAAAAGGGACGAAAGTGAAAAACTTTAAATTGCTCAAAACGATGTAATCTGCTTCATCAAAAATATAAGGTTGATGCGGTACCACCGAGGCATACAGACACTTGGAGACAAGAGAGCGAATAACTGACTGACACTGCTAATGAAAGTACTTTCAAGTGAAGAAAAGCATGCTACACTATTCACAGCATACGATGAGATAATCAGTGATGGATCTCAGGATACTGTGACAACCAGAGCAGCCTTCAGAAGTAAACCAAGATGCAGCTATGCTTTCACACAGTTACACCATTACTGCTAACTGCCTCGCTATGTCCAAGATATGAGGTGAGGGCTCATTCATCAGCAATCCCAAAACATTTAATTACTGGACTTCTGTGCATCTACTATTTCTAAATCACAAAAAATATAAATGCTAAAACTTACACTCTGAGGCAATTGCTAGACTAGAGCGTCTATCCTTATTGAGGTAAAAGTAATGTAAATCACAATAAAAAATCACAATTCCTCTGTGAAATCATCATGTTTAGTCAACCAATACTATTTACCAACATCATGATGATAATAAAAACTAAGTTTTCTATTCGTACTATTAATCCATCATCGCAATTATTTAAAATTTCATCATCAATGACATGTTATAAAAAAATCATGATCAGGTATTTTTACTAATTATTATTAAAAAAAAAAAAATAATAATGGTAGTTATTGCCATGGTGATCGAAGTAAATCTACAATGGAAAATCAATGCCAACCAAGGCCAAGAACAATTCAACTCTTTGGTAACTGTTGGTGGCCCTAAAACTGGCCATTGTGGGTGTAAGCATCCTGCTCAGAAATAAATGTCACAGGTGTCATCCAGAGCAATGTCATCTGGAGATGTCGCAGACACAACCTTTGATGACATTGCCGATGCTGGGCTAGCCCTTGAGGATGGTGGGGCTGGGCGCCAGATGAGTGGTGCACCAATGGCTTTATGGAAGGCCACCGGAGATGCCTACCACTAGAGAAGGGCGAACGTTCCCTAGAGTATGACTGATTTTTTGGGGTGTGCTCCTTCGGTGGTGGCTCGGTCTGAGTGGAGATAGTTCGGGACAGATACTGTCATTTATGCTCAGCCTCCTGCTCTTCAGAGGTAACATACATCCCAGACTGATTGTGCCATGACCTCTTCATCTGTTTAACCTCTCATGTTTAGCCAGCTCACGCAGACCTGTACAGGTAAAGTTGAACTAGTAACAGAAAAACATTTTGCTGCTAGTGACAGTGGTTCAGCACCCGTAAACATTTATATAACAGTAAAGCCTGCGAATCAATCAAGGACTCATAAAAAACGGGAGCTTTATAAACTATGAACTAATTGGACAAATTCGCATTCTGATGCAATTATTTCCCATCAAATGTTATTATTTTATTTATTACTACTAATAGTTGTGAACTTGTTTGGTGAGCATTAGAGAATTATTATAATATTATTTTATCAGTTCTGGTACAAATATTTTACTGCTGACTGTTGTCAAAATTGAGTGAAGTCGACCAATTAAATTCTGCTCCAATCAGAGTCAAAATTTTACTGCTACTACTATATAAGCCTGTAAATTTTCCATTTGTGCCAGAGTTGGCGATGAAACAAGTTGTGCGCTAAACTTTAAGAATTCTGCATCTCTCAACCCTAACTGTGAGCCTCTGCACCCACTCTACTATGTGGCGGTTATAAAACCTATGGCTCATAGCAGTTATGCACTTACACTAGTTTAGTGGGGCAAGTTTACATGTTAGTTGAGCTGGACTTGTAGTGAATAGGCCTCTGCACCCACTACACTACGTGACAGTTATAAAAACATACGCCTCAAAGTAGTTACTACATATAGACTAGTTTAGCCGGGCAAGTCTGTTGATAGTGCAAGTTATTAGTTACATCGACTGTGTCACTGCGAGTTAGTTGCTGTTGATTAAAGCTCTGTCTGTATTACTACTATTATTACTAGGTGGTGAATAATATTACTGAGGCAAGTTAATTCATAAAAAAGGATTTATTCTAAACCAACGAGGCCTATTATCTGCCCATTTGCTAATATTCAACCAGGCCTGTTTTTGATCCCTTCGTAGATACTTAATTGGGCCTGTTATCGGTCCTTTGGCAGATATTAAACCCATACCTGGTGTTTTCTCAGACATTCAACTAGGCCTGTTATTGGTTCTTTTGTAGATATTCAACCGGGCCTGTTTTAGGTACACTTGTGCGCACTATTCTGTTGGACCTGTTTTGGGGTCAACTACTAGTGCACTGGGCATAATTTTACTTCATCATCACGGTCGATGAGTAGTAACATCATGACCATTGTTTTTAATTATTGTAATTAATAATAATAATAATTAATAAGTGTTCATGTTGTTACTACTTACTCATCGACCATCATGTTGACATCCTTATATCATCATCATCATACATTTGTTTGATAATAATATATTATTATACAAATTTAAAAGAGTATTAATAATGATAACAATAATAACAAACAATAACGCAATCATAATAATATATTTATTTTATTTATACGTAACATAATAAATAATAATTATAATAAACAATGATGAGTATGATGATAATAATTATTATTAATAATAATTTATTGATAATAATAATATAATGGCTATCATCAATCAATGAAAGAATGATGATGACTATTATTATTTATTTAATTATTATTGATTGATTATAGCTAAGAATTTGAAATAACAAATTAAATGCTACTACTAAATTCTAATAATTATAGTAACAAGAATAATTAATTAATAATAATGATAAATAACAATATTATTATTATATGATTATATTATCATAATAATAGCAATTAATTATTCTTATCAATCATCTAATAATAATAATTATTACTAATAACTAATTATTACCTTTGAATACCTTTGAAGGCTTCGAACACTCAATAACCGTAAATGTATAGAGAAGTGCCTCATTTTGGTAACAGTGTACAATTTGTTTTGGCTACAGGGGTTACAGCAATTCGCTGTTAATTGGTCGATTATGGGGTTACGGTAGTCCTCCTTTTCAGGGGGTTGGACTACAGTATCTTGTTTTCAGATAAATGCTGTGTTCTGTTGGTTAATGTGTGTTCACTTTCGTGTCTCTAATGGTTCAAAGTAGAAACCTACCATGGTAGACTTGTGAGTTTGCATAGACAGACGTCAGTTCACCACGGGTAGCAGATCTAGTGGTCATTGTCACATTTTGGCGATCTTTGGTTATTTCATCATATGCCATTGAGAGTGACGAATTTCGTTCTTCGTCCTGCAGAATTTTCATCAGGAGAGCAAGTCTGTGATTTTTGCATCTCTGTTTAAGAGGTAGAAGACCGAGTTGAGAGCACCCCTCAGTTACACTCTCACGTCCTCTCAATCTGGATATGAATCTGACAGCTCTGTGCTGTATCATCTCTAGAGAGTCACTGTCTTTGGTCAGGGATGGGTCCCACACTGTGTCGGCATATTCCAGTATTGGGCGACACAGGCTAATGTAGGCTAGCAACCGACTATCTTTGGGGGCTTCATGCAGTATGTGCTTGATTGCTCCCAGAGTGTTGGAGGCTTTTTCTCTCTTGAGCGTCATATGTTGGTCAAACTTGAGGTTTGATTGCATCACCACTCCTAGATACGATGTCGTGTCAGTCCATTCCATCATAGTTTCTCCAAGCTTGTATGATGGTCTTAAATTCTGATCCCCGAAGGCTATGACTTTACATTTCTTCCCATTGAATGGCATCTTCCAATCTACAGACCATTTGTGTATTGCATCTATGTTGCTCTGAAATCTCATAGCGTCCTCTTTTGTGTCAACAGGCTGATACAAGAGTGTATCGTCAGCATAATTAATAATACAGACTTACACTGCAGTCTACTTTCAGTGAGAGGTCGTTTATGTAGATCGGGAAAAGTGTGGGACCTAGCACTGACTGAGCCCTGTGGAACCCCTAAGGTCACCTCAAGTTCATAGAAAGACTTTCTCGTGATCACTACTCCTGTGATAATCTAACGATGATAATAATAATTACGATGATTATTATTTATTATTAATTATTATTTAGCTTTATTATTATCGTTATCATTGATTGATTATTATTATTATATTATTATCATTATTTTATTATTATTTATTACTATTATAATTATTATACTTATATATTATTGTGCAATACTATTATTATTTATAATTAATATTATTTATATATATATATATATATATATATATATATATATATATAATATATACATATAATAATAATTATACATATATATTATTAACTTATATATATTATTATATATAATAATTATTATAATAATATTATTATCATAATAATAACTATTTATTATATATATAATAATAATATTATAATATATTATATAATTTAATAATTCATTCTATAATTATTATAATAATAAATAAATAGTAACAAATAATTATCATTGTTGAATGAAATGAATCAATAACCATCATCATCAATGTACTCATCAACGGTCGTTTATGTAGGCCAGGCGATAATAATAATAAATAATGTTCTTCTTTCGAGCCATGAGATGACGACGGAGCAATAATAATAATAATAATATATTATTTTTTTTACCCGTTCCCTGTCATTCAACAGGAAGATAATAATAATAGTAGTGTTGCAGTAGTAGTAGTATAATAATAATTTAAATATATATAATAAATTTAATACTGAGTATATATATATATACATACATAATACATACATACATACATACATACATACATACATACATACATACATACATACATACATACATACATACATACATACATACATACATACATACATACATACATACATACATACATACATACATACATACATACATACATACATACATACATACATACATACATACATACATACATACATACATACATACATACATACATACATACATACATACATACATACATACATACATACATACATACTACTACTACTGCTACTACTAACCTGATTTCCCTTTGTCAAGGGTGACTCAGTGGAGAGCTCTGAGTCACAAGGGTCACGTGATAAAATATTTACCTTTTATGGTTTCAAGTTTAAGTATTTTTATTAACTGGTTGGAACAAAATTTATGGAATTTTCTTAAGAGTAATGTATAAGTTGGTAAAAAAAATTGTCATCAAATGACTCGGTTACTTCCGGGTATTTTTTGGGTTCGTCGCAATAAACGCAAAATAAAAAAAGTTTATTAGCAGCGAAGAATTTCTAAACCGGTCATCTACTTCTTGATTGTAACTTGAAAGTTTTTTTGGGAAAAGAGCTGCTCAATAGAAAATTCTGCCGATATGGTAAGATTGAGACATATTGTCTGTTTCACTGCAACTTATTGGTTTTCTTTCGAATCCAATGCAAAAACAACAACACACACAGTGACAGTCAGTCAGTGACACTGTTCTGAGACTGTTGTGACTACTAGTACTACTACTACCTACCTACTTACTACTACTGTAACTAACTATTATTATTAATATTTATTATTATTATTACTACTACTAGTAGTACTAGTAGTAGGAACTAGTACTACTACTACTGATAAATATTGAATTTAACAACTACTACTACTGTAACTACTAACTACTATTATTATTATTATTATTATTATTTATTATTAATTATTATTACTACTACTAGTACTAGTAGTAGGAACTAGTACTACTACTACTACTACTACTACTACTACTGATAAATATTGAATTTAATTAATAATTAATAATTATTATTAATTATTAAGTTCAATATTTATCAGTAGTAGGTAGTAGTACTAGTTCCTACTACTTACTACTAGTAGTAGTAATAATAATAAATAAATAATAATAATAGTTGGTTACAGTAGTAGGTAGGTAGTAGTACTAGTAGTCACAACAGAACAGTATTATTATTATAATTAATAATAATAATTATAAATAAACTCGAAAAAGCATAATTTTAATAATAATTAATAACAACAATAATAATAATAAATAATACGTATGTATGTAGTTGTTAGTTAAAAGTAAGTATTATTATTGTTAAACTTATTTGTTATTTTTTTATTATTATTATTTTTTTGAGTTTATTTATAAATATTATTCTTAATTATTAACTTCAATATTTATCAGTAGTAGGTAGTAGTACTAGTTACTAGTACTACTAGTAAGTAGTAGTAGTAGTAATAATTACACAATCATCATAATTAATAGTGATGATAATTTAAATTACTACACAACACTGTGACTATACTACACACTACCGTAATCTACTCACTCAGTACTCCCTAGTAGTAGTAGTAGTAGTAATAGTAGCTGGATCTGGAATCAATATTGTCTATTGTTATATAAATAACAATTAATAGTATATGGACCCCAATTAGGTATTGTGCGCACTAAGCATTCATTTTTTTGATTGGACTAGTCACTAGTGAAACATTTCAATGATTTGATTAGCCAAGCGTACAGTCAATACCCAAATCATATGCACAGTCTGTTGCAGTTGTTATTATTCTGGTAATTATGTTATTATCGCTGATCATGGGCATCACAGATATACCTCGACACGCAGGACCGGAAGCAGCACTAGAAGATAAAATGGCGGTAAATCCTGAACGTCACTGATAAAGAAAACTTCAATTAAATCTTACACTAGTCACATGTTAGGGCTGGCCAGCCAGTAGGGTTTATCTAGAAAGATACCACAACATACAGGTACATACTAATATTTAGTATTACTGAATATTATAGCTTACGAATACTACATGGTGGCAGCGAGAGGAGGACCTACCTACGGATTGATTTGGTGACCTGTTGTGTTGAACCTGTTGTGCTTGCAAGCACTCTGCTTTACCTGTACTCCTGAATTGTCCTAGTGTTTGTCTTAGTATATTGTCTGTTGTGATGGAAGGCTTGGGATTGTCTCCTTCAGAACTGAGGCTTGATGGGAATCAAGCTGAGAATTGGAGGCGTTGGAGACGCTTGTTTGAAAACTATTTGGTGGCCATAAATTCGGTGACTGGACCTGCTGATGGAGATGGTGTATTCCCGGCTGGGAATGGGGCGATTTGGCTGCGCCAGATTGCCATTCTTCGTCATTGTATAGGGGAGGATGCTGTGGAAATTTTAGATCAATTTGAGTTTGATGCCACAGCTAATCCTGCTGAGAATAAAGATAGACTGCCAGATGTTCTGGCAAAATTTGAGACATATTTCAATCCACAATGAAATATTC
Source organism: Cryptosula pallasiana (assembly GCA_945261195.1). Lineage (NCBI taxonomy): Eukaryota > Metazoa > Bryozoa > Gymnolaemata > Cheilostomatida > Cryptosulidae > Cryptosula > Cryptosula pallasiana. The sequence continues at coordinate 25,034,120 of OX183140.1, read as the reverse complement.
TGTATGAATGGTACATCTTCATGTCGTTGACCCAATCGGAGTGCGAGCCTGTCGATATGTTTGTCAAGCGGCTGAGAAGACAAGCTGGTAAGTGTGAATTTGAAGGAAAGAGAGATATGATGATATTAGTTCGTTGTGTGTTTGGAATCAAAGAAATACGGCTCAAGGAAAAACTACTTCAGAATAAGAATATCACTCTTGCTAAGGCCATTGACATGATAAGAGCATCTGAGGTGACCAGACAGCAGCTCGCTGAAATATCGACCGAGAGAACTGTGGCCGCTGTGAGGAGCTATGATAAGCATCCTAATACCGGCCAGATACCCCCCCCCCCCCTCTGGCACCGACAAAGATAGTTGATTGTAAGTTCTGTGGGTATGATCACACCCGAGGTAAGTGCCCGGCCTATGGGCAAGAATGTAGAAACTGTGGTGGGAAGAACCACTTTCAGAGGAAATGCCAAAAGAAAAAAGTCAACCTCGTCTCGAAGTCTTCCGTGATGGGCATGAATGATCTGTTTGTTGGGATGTTATCAGACGAAAATGACATTACCAATGATTGGTTTAAAAGCTATAGTGTTTCTTGTGGCAGGAAAGTCATGGAGATTAGGTTCAAACTTGATACTGGTGCCCAAGCTAATGTCCTTCCCCTCAAACAGGCCAAGGAACTGCAGGCTGCCATTGTATCTAGTGAAGCAAGATTGCTTACATACCCGAATGAAATACTAGATAATGGCGGAAAAACCAAACTCCAGTTGAACTCGAACAATGAAGAAAATAGTCTTATCTTTGAGCTTGCTGATGCAGATGTTGTGCCAGTATTGGGCCTGGAAGCTTGTGTGAACCTGGGTATTGTAAAGAGAGTGGACAAAATCAACAATCAAGCGATCCTTGATGAATATGCAGACTGCTTTGAGGGCATCGGATGTCTAGCTCGGGAACACTCTATCAGGACTGATCCAGAGATAAAACCAACCATTAACCGGGCAAGACGCATCCTAATCACAATGATTGATAAAGTAAAGAGTGAGCTAGAGAGAATGGAAGAGAATGTCATCATCAAAAGAGTCGACCAACCGACAGAGTTGGTCAATAGCATGGTTGTGGTAGAGAAATGCGATGGGAGCATCAGGATAGGCTTGGATCCCAAGGAGCTAAATAAAGCCCTGCTACGAGAACACCATCATATACCCACTCTAGAGGACATTTCATTCATGTTCAGCGGAATGGAAGTGTTCACAATAGTAAACATGAAGAATGGATATTGGCATGTTCCTCTGGACCGCGAATCCCAGCTCCTTACAACATTCAATACGCCTTTTGGACGATTCTGCTACAACAGGTTACCCTTTGGTATCACTTCCAGTGCTTAAGTGTTTGAGAAACGTGTTGAAGAAGTGTTCGGTGATCTGGATCTACCAGCTATGACCTCATCATAGCTGGTAGAAACCAAGATGATCATGATGAGAAGCTAAGAAAGCTACTACAAAGAGCGCGAGAATGCAACGTCAAGTTCAACAGAGAAAAGATTCAGCATAATCAATCTGAAGTACACTACCTAGGCCACATAGTTTCCAAGGATGGATTGAAACCTGATCCAGCAAAAGTTGAGGCCATTAGAGACATGCCCTGCCCGCTGATAACGAAGGCATACAGGGTGGGTGGCAGGATGGGTACACTAAACTTCTTAAGGAGTTATATACCCAACATACCCAACATTACCCAACCAATAAGGGACCTATTGAAAGCTAACACACCATGGAACTGGGATGCCGAACAAGATAAAGCCATGCAGCAGATCAAAGATATATTGACGAATGAACCTGTCCTCAGGTACTTCGATGTTAGTAAAGACATTGTACTACAGGTTGATGCTTCCCAGGGAGGTCTGGGTGCAGTCCTTCAGAATAGTCAACCTGTAGCATTCGCATCAAGAGCTCTCACAGAGACTGAACAAGGGTACCCCCAAATAGACATAGAGCTACTCGCCATTGTCTATGGTTGTGAAAAGTTCCACACCTATACTTATGGCAGGGATATAGAAGTACAAACTGATCACCAGCCGCTAGTGTCTATGGTACAGAAGAACCTGAACAAAGCATCCCCTAGGCTTCAAAAGCTATTGATGAGGCTTCAACGATATCAGATAAAACAAATAGGCTATGTGCCCGGCAAGTATCTATACCTTGCTGATACCCTGTCTCGAGCATACCTACCGACATCGACAGTGAACATAGAAGATGATGTTGTCATGATTCACTGCCTCCATTTGGAGGATTCTGCTATGAGAGAACTAGTTGAGGTCTACAATGAAGATACCACCATGTCCATGCTCAAAACAGCTATACTAGATGGATGGGAGTGGCCCACCAAAAACATGCTCCTCCAGAAATTCAACGGTACTGGAACTGCAGAGATGAACTCTACATTCAAGGTGATCTGGTAAATCGTGGAGAACAGCTGGTGATTCCCAAATCTCAACGTCGAGAATATCTGAGAAAGCTGCATGCGGGACACTTGGGCATGGACAAATGTATAGACAGGGCAAAACAAAGTGTTTTTTGGCCTGGTATGGTGCAAGAGATTCGGCAACTTGTATCCGAATGTTCATCATGCCTCAAGTTCTCTAATCATCAACAAAAGATGCCTTTACTTCCACATGAAGTTCCAAGGCTACCTTGGAACAAGGTTGGAATGGACATATTGGAATTTCAGAATCACAATTATCTAGTTGTTGTAGATTTCTTCTCACATTATCCGGAGCTGAGAATGATGAATGGTAAAACAGCGAGGGACGTTATCATGGCACTAAAGTCCATCATTGCTGTTCATGGAGTGCCCGTAGATGCTGTTGCTGATAACATGTCTTTCGGTAGTGAAGCCATGCGCCAGTTTGCTAAAGAATGGAGCTTCAATATCACCACATCAAGTCCGCACTATCATCAATCCAATGGCATGGCGAAGAGATATGTCCAAACAGTCAAGCAGTTCTTGAAGAAGGCGTCTGACTCGGATATCTACCAATCATTGTTAGCCTACAGGCAGACACCGATCGCTGGTCTACCGATTAGCCCATCAGAGATGCTTTTCAGCAGATGCATAAGAGGCCCTTTACCCTATACCAAGGAGATGTTGAAACCTAGCGTGCCCAATGCCCGAGAATACCTACTAGAGAGACAAGACTCGCAAAGGAAAGCACATGATAGTAAAGCCCGTGACCTGAAGCCGTTGGAAGAAGGAGATAAGGTTGTGGTTAGAACTGATGATGACTCGCAATAGACAGCAGCTAAAGTCATTGCAAAGACGCCGCACCCCAGGTCATACATTGTTGACACGGGCAGAAATGAGCTGCGAAGAACTCGGTCACACCTGAAACCGATAAACCAAGCCAACGAGTCCACAGTTGAGGACACTATAACACTGGATGACACTATGACAGCAGATCAAGCCCCGTCTCCAGTAAAAGTGTCTGAGACACCAAGGCGTAGTGCAAGGTCAAACCGGAGCACCCTGCCAGCGCGGTATGAGGGATTTGTAATGAACTAGCTTCTTGTTTGTATAATTAATTAGCTTCTTACTTAGTTGTAGTTATCGTTCTGTTCTGTTGTTTCATTGCCTGTCCAGCTGGAGCGAACTTTTGTGTTTCAACACTTCCGGGAAAGGAAAGATGTTGCAGTTGTTATTATTTTGTTAATTATGTTATTATCGCTGATCATGGGAATCACAGATATACCTCGACACGCAGGACCGGAAGCAGCACTAGAAGATAAAATGGCGGTAAATCCTGAACGTCACTGATAAAGAAAACTCCAATTAAATCTTACACTAGTCACATGTTAGGGCTGGCCAGCCAGTAGGGTTTATCTAGAAAGATACGACAACATACAGGTACATACTAATATTTAGTATTACTGAATATTATAGCTTACGAATACTACACAGTCAACACTTGAAAGAAGGTTTTTGGGCTATTTTTTCAGTGTTATTAAATATAGGAATTTTTTACTTTTAACTGAAAGAGCTAGCTGAGAGTTTCAAATTGATGTATGGCTATTCTCGGTAACTATCTTTCCCAGCAAATTTGAAGCTATTTCCTGCGCTTTCTTCATTGGATGCTAATGAAGAATTGGCAAAGTGATGACACAACATGACGTTACACACAAAGTATTGAAATCATCTTTGAACAGGTGTATCTTGAGAATGGCTGTATTTGCAGACACAAAATTTTGCATGTACCGTCATTACCCTTAGTTCTATGGATAGTGTGCAAATCAGCCAAATTCAAGACTTCATCAATATTCATGCACAAGAGCTTTAATTGGGAGTGTCGTATTTTCACAAAAGAATACTTGAAGGTGAATATCACTCTAGCTTTTTGCTTTGTGTCAACTCCATTGATTAAAAACAAATGCGTACAAGGTTTTATATCGGCCTAAGTATGCATCCGAAATATGGGACCCGTTCCCAGATGAGTATATAGCTAGGGCAGAACTCATGCGTGCGTAGTGTATATAAGACAACAGGATTTATATGTAAATTCGTCCCCCACGGTTTTTTCAATTTTTGAAATATTTCTGCGTGGCTAATTTTTTAATAACTTGGGGCCAGAAAATGCTAGAAATAAAATTTAAGAAGGTATCAAATGGACACAATAAACCGCACAGGTTAAGCCAATAATTGCATTGTCTTCATAGCTGTGGACCTCAAAAATAACGGGTGGAAAATGCTTCATAAACCTGCAATTTTCTATTGCGCCATGGGCCCCTTAGACTTCAGTATATGTCATTCAGATTCTCTGTTATTTTACCGACCCAGTGGTATACTATTTATCCTCGAGCAATCAGATGATGTAGACAAAACAATTTATTTACTGGAGAGTCACATTCAAATAATTAAAAAAAATTATATAAAGTACCGTTAGCTAATTAGCGTGACGGATGGTCATGCGTCACTGATTTTGCATCACCGCAACAATACCATTGTCAGCAATGCTTAATTACTGGGACCATTGTTTTTTTTAAGCAAAAGTACTTTTTCTCAATTACTTTTCTGAGACAACCACTAGTGTGACACAATTAATTTTTGCGCCATTGGATGGACAACAAATTTTTGTAAATGCTGATGCTCTATTTGAGAAAAAATAGTCAAAATAAAAATTGCACTTGTGCTAGCTAAAGCATGTTGATGAGCTGATGATGCTGCAGAACAAGGCAGTTCGTTCTATATTAAATATTGAGGGAGGATATGGAGAAACTAGTGGCAAAAGTTTATTAGGATTTGCAATACTGGCCTTCGGAAGAAAAACCAATGAATTTGGATGTTTTCTCAAAACTTGCAAGAACCAGAAAATCTGTTATAGGGCGTTTTTGCCGTAGTCTGATTTGAATATTCGATTCTCAATACTCTATCACAGTCTAATGCTACATGTACACATAGTGACAGCACTAGCAATTTTCTTTAGCAATAGGGGAAATCCCTCCTCAAAATTGCACAACTTTTCACCACTGCCCGTTTTTAAGCAATTCTGGTCTAACTCACTGTTACAAGATATAGCTACAAATTATTTTGTGTTCTTTGATAGATCGGGGCAATACTGAAGTTAATATTGTTGAAAACAGTTGTATGTCATTTGCACATTGTGATTGGATGGCAATATTGGCATATGTTTTCAATTTGGCTTGACTTGGTGAATTATGAAAAGATAAATTAATTACACTTAAAGTGATGGAGATCTTTTGCTTGTCTGCTTGCCTTTAAGCATTTAAATACATAAGAATCTACATACTTTACGCATCAAGATTGACTACAGTGTACATTATGCATGTTGAAAACCCTCACAGAACTTCAGCCAACTATGAAAAAAGAACAAGGTTTCCGAGCTGCTGAATTAAATTATCAACGAGTGTCTTTACTAAAAAAAATCATTATTATTGATTTTTTTGCACAATCCCCTAACATTCCAAAAAGAGAGATAATATTGTTATGGAATTAATTGAAATATCAGATGAAAGGTAATTAAAAGATTATAATGCACCGTATTGCAATAGTGAAACCTGCTGAACAGAAACAGTTAAATGATTTATTATGACCAGTTTGGAATTACAAGTAACTTTTTTAAAAAAAATATCAGCGTTTCGGGATCGATCGATGGATAATACATATTTGTGTTAATTACTACATGCTAACGACAAATGACAATCGGTTCAGTGCCCAGATTCATCATTTTCTTAGTTCTGACATAGTTTTTGACCAAGAAAGCTTCCACAACCCTGGTGGCCTTGGTGGTTCTGTTATTAGGTAACACTATGAGGGCATTCAATCTGAAAACAATAAAGCTTATATACATCAAGCATTTTCCATGCATGGAAAATTCCCAATATGCTGGAAGTGGAACATGAGTTTTAAGCTTTCTTGAAAAAGTATGTACTATGAGTTTTAAACAATACTGCTCACCCTACAGCACGACATCATCAAACACTAGCAGTTACATTAATTATGAATTGTAAAAAAGTACAATAATTCTAATAATAATAATAATGACACTAGTCACTAATATAGATTTTAAATATTTTATCTATGAAATTAGATAAAACAACAATACTCATTTTAATAATAATGATAGCGACTTCTATTATTACAGACATGATTCTTGTTATCAATTTTATTATAAAGTGATGATAGATAAATAGTATAATAAATAACAAACCGCACAATATTAATTATTAATAAGCAATCATAACATGAATATCAAAATTATTCCAACAACAGGTTACTAATTCACTATTAATAATTCAATTAGTATCAGTTTTAAAAATAATAATTACATAATTTATATCATTTGTTATTAATATTTATTATGCATTCATGGGGCATATATTTGGTTGTTAAAATATCAGTGATAGATTTTGTATCTTTTCTTCTTCATTGCGAGTGTCGCGTACACACGTCCTCAAACCACATCAAGGTAATCAACTATTTGTTTGCATAGTCTTCAAATGAAGTAAACAATAAGATAATGTGTATCATACAAAGTCTGTCATTCTATCATCACTTTCTGTCATCACTTTTTTGTCTCCATCATCAAAGGAAAGATCCCATCATCCTGCCAACAATTGTGTTTTTTTGTTCCAGTTGCTCATTTTGGCGATGAATAATGCATCTAAAGAAACAAATAATTGATGAGTAGAACAAGCTCTTAACATGGAAATAAATTTATTCATTGTTTTAAAATTGTGATGGCCTAACAATTTTCATCTCCTAACACTCCAGAACAAAATGAACCTTCTAACTTTTGGAGTCTTCCCCTAACATTTTTAATCCCTGAGTGTTCATGTATTTCGGAATGCTAAATATGTCAAATTGGTCCTTAGATAATAATTCAGCATTGTAGATCAATTTTGAGCAATGTATATGCATAGTTGGTTGTGCTTGTAAGCAATTTTATTATAATATATTGAAAAAGTTGGATATTTGTCTAAAGCAACATCATCAAATGGTAGCTCAGTAGGCTTTGCTTTTTAAATTTTAAAGCATCTGAATGCTTTCAAAAGCATTCTCTCGGAAAGCTCAAACCGATTTCTAGTTTGTTAATAGCTGGTAGTTCTATGTCTAAATAAATGTATATCATGAAATTTATGGTAAAATAATTAAAAATTCGTTTTTATCATTACAATAATAAAACAGCTTTCTTTTTATTTATAGGTTTTTTCTGTGCATTGGTTATCGTTTCTGTGATATATGTTTTTCATGAAAGTTGTAAAGAATATGAGACTAGTGGTATTTTGTTTAGACATTGCAAGAAAGCTCCTGCTTGTAAATTGCTCATGTCGTTTGAATTTTTCAAATCCATCTGAATTGTTTAAAAAGCATTTTGGTGATCAGAAAAAACGTGGAACTGGTTGCAAGATTTTCATGGCTGTTGGACACGAAAGACAGTTTTATGGCACAAAATTTTGTATAGCCATGGCAATATTAGTTCACTAAAACCACTGAGCCCATGTTGTGATAGAGTTTATCAGGCTATTCTGTCGATTGATAACGATCTAAAAAAATAGCCTGTAGACTAGTTCAGAAACGCTGGGCCATTGTAGCTACGTTTATTATACATTTGATTTTTTTAATTTAATTAGCGTTTTTTAGTGTAGTAGAAATTTTATTGTTGTATTTTTAGGAACTATTGCAATACAATATGTTGAACATCTTCAAAAGACATTTGATCTGTGTAATTTGATATACAATAAAATACATTTGGCTGTTATAGATTATCGTTGTAGCATATTGATCCTTTTTATCAATAATTGTTATTTGTTTCAGTATTAATTGTTCTTATGCATACAGATACCCTCTTTCCATATATTACAAAGATGGAGTTATATTTCTTACCAGCGATTAATCTTCTCTAAATTCGGTGTTGAGTTTTAAGGGCTAATAAAATACTGATCTCAACATACCAGAAACATGCAAAAGACCTCTCACCCATTATGGTTACTTTGTGCTCTTTCTATTTATCTGCAAAGTACACCAAATATCAAGCTTGGGTCAATTGATATTGTGAAGAGAGTCAGACTATTGAGTTTTTGTTCAGTTGTTGGCCATAAGAGATCACTGGCTATTGGAGAAGTTTTAGCTTACAGGAACTGATAGATGTATGTGCCAACAACAGAAGATTTTTGTAGGCTTTTATGAGTGGTTGGTTTGAAAGAGAATGCAATAAAAACTCAGTAACAATATTATACCAAGTACAGCAATAATATACCAAGTACAGCAATGATTTACCAAATACAGCAATAATATACCAAATACAACAATGATATACCAAGTACAACAATGTTATACCAAAGACAGCAATAATATACCAAGTACAGCAATGATATACCAAGTACAACAATATTATACCAAATACAGCAATAATATACCAAATACAACAATGATATACCAAGTACAACAATATTATACCAAATACAGCAATAATATACCAAGTACAGCAATGATTTACCAAATACAGCAATAATATACCAAATACAACAATGATATACCAAGTACAGCAATGTTATACCAAAGACAGCAATGTTATACCAAGTACAACAATGATATACCAAGTGAAACAATGGTGTTCCGAGTACAACAACGATATACCTGCACGGTGTTGATGTTTTCAACCATAATAAAAATGTGTTGTAGGCGGAACATCAGCTTGACTGTGCATTGGATTTGATGAGGCGTTTGCCACCCCAGCAAATAGAGAAAAACTTGGGAGACTTGATTGATCTTGTACCAAGTTTATGTGAAGATCTCTTATCATCCGTTGATCAGCCTCTAAAAATTGCAAAAGATAAGCAGAGTGGGCGTGACTACCTGTTATGTGATTACAATCGGGATGGAGATTCATACAGGTTGGTTTAGTTTAGTTGTGTCATAGCCACTTTATACTATAGTTATGTGTGATGTATGTAATAGTTTAGTTGGTGTCATAGCCACTTTATACTATAGTTATGTGTGATGTGTGTAATAGTTTAGTTGGTGTCATAGCCACTTTAGACTATAGTTATGTGTGATGTATGTAATAGTTTAGTTGGTGTCATAGCCACTTTATACTATAGTTATGTGTGATGTATGTAATAGTTTAGTTGTGTCATAGCCACTTTAGACTATAGTTAATTGCAGCGTTTAATTTCATTCATCATTAGTTGCTACTCTTATCTATGTGAAGAGTGGGACATCTCAATACTGGCCAGAGTTAAATCTAGAGACACAACCTACAGCTATTATACAGATATAATTGAGTGTGTCCATAATGCGTTGTGTTGTAATTTGTGGGTGTTGGTCAACTTCCGTGATTGTTGAGTTGAACTTTCTGTTGAAAACTTACTTTGCATTTACAACTGTCAATATTTCTACTATATGTAGTGTATTAGGTATTGCAATATATTTATGTGGTTAAGTATCATGAAAGAAGTAACACTCACTCACTCAATATGAAAAAGGGATTTCGTATCACTCTAGCATTGCAAGCATCTATTACCTCTTCCTACATTATGGACCTTTCTGTCGTAAAGATTCATGTACACTGTAAGTTGTAGTATACTGTAAGTTGTAGTATACTGTAAGTTGTAGTACACTGTAAGTTGTAGTATATTGTAAGTTGTAGTATATTGTAAGTTGTAGTATACTGTAAGTTGTGGTACACTGTAAGTTGTGGTACACTGTAAGTTGTAGTATACTGTAAGTTGTAGTATATTGTAAGTTGTAGTATACTGTAAGTTGTGGTACACTGTAAGTTGTGGTACACTGTAAGTTGTAGTACACTGTAAGTTGTAGTATACTGTAAGTTGTAGTACACTGTAAGTTGTGGTATACTGTAGGTTGTAGTATACTGTATGTTGTAGTATATTGTAAGTTGTAGTATACTGTAAGTTGTGGTACACTGTAAGTTGTGGTACACTGTAAGTTGTGGTATACTGTAAGTTGTAGTACACTGTAAGTTGTGGTACACTGTAGGTTGTGGTATACTGTAAGTTGTGGTACACTGTAAGTTGTAGTACACTGTAAGTTGTAGTATACTGTAAGTTGTGGTATACTGTAAGTTGTGGTATACTATAAGTTGTAGTACACTGTAAGTTGTGGTAGGCTGTAAGTTGTAGTATACTGTAAGTTGTGGTACACTGTAAGTTGTGGTACACTGTAAGTTGTAGTACACTGTAAGTTGTAGTATACTGTAAGTTGTGGTACACTGTAAGTTGTAGTATACTGTAAGTTGTAGTACACTGTAAGTTGTGGTACACTGTAAGTTGTAGTATACTGTAAGTTGTAGTATACTGTAAGTTGTGGTACACTGTAAGTTGTAGTACACTGTAAGTTGTGGTACACTGTAAGTTGTAGTATACTGTAAGTTGTAGTACACTGTAAGTTGTGGTATACTGTAAGTTGTGGTATACTATAAGTTGTAGTATACTGTAAGTTGTAGTATATTGTAAGTTGTAGTATATTGTAAGTTGTAGTATACTGTAAGTTGTGGTACACTGTAAGTTGTGGTACACTGTAAGTTGTAGTATACTGTAAGTTGTAGTATATTGTAAGTTGTAGTATACTGTAAGTTGTGGTACACTGTAAGTTGTGGTACACTGTAAGTTGTGGTACACTGTAAGTTGTAGTATACTGTAAGTTGTAGTACACTGTAAGTTGTGGTATACTGTAGGTTGTAGTATACTGTATGTTGTAGTATATTGTAAGTTGTAGTATACTGTAAGTTGTGGTACACTGTAAGTTGTGGTACACTGTAAGTTGTGGTATACTGTAAGTTGTAGTACACTGTAAGTTGTGGTACACTGTAGGTTGTGGTATACTGTAAGTTGTGGTACACTGTAAGTTGTAGTACACTGTAAGTTGTAGTATACTGTAAGTTGTGGTATACTGTAAGTTGTGGTATACTATAAGTTGTAGTACACTGTAAGTTGTGGTAGGCTGTAAGTTGTAGTATACTGTAAGTTGTGGTACACTGTAAGTTGTGGTACACTGTAAGTTGTAGTACACTGTAAGTTGTAGTATACTGTAAGTTGTGGTACACTGTAAGTTGTAGTATACTGTAAGTTGTAGTACACTGTAAGTTGTGGTACACTGTAAGTTGTAGTATACTGTAAGTTGTAGTATACTGTAAGTTGTGGTACACTGTAAGTTGTAGTACACTGTAAGTTGTGGTACACTGTAAGTTGTAGTATACTGTAAGTTGTAGTACACTGTAAGTTGTGGTATACTGTAAGTTGTGGTATACTATAAGTTGTAGTACACTGTAAGTTGTGGTAGGCTGTAAGTTGTAGTATACTGTAAGTTGTGGTACACTGTAAGTTGTGGTACACTGTAAGTTGTGGTACACTGTAAGTTGTAGTATACTGTAAGTTGTAGTATACTGTAAGTTGTGGTACACTGTAAGTTGTAGTACACTGTAAGTTGTAGTATACTGTAAGTTGTGGTATACTGTAAGTTGTGGTATACTGTAAGTTGTAGTATACTGTAAGTTGTAGTATACTGTAAGTTGTAGTACACTGTAAGTTGTGGTACACTGTAGGTTGTAGTACACTGTAGGTTGTGGTATACTGTAAGTTGTGGTACACTGTAAGTTGTAGTACACTGTAAGTTGTAGTATACTGTAAGTTGTGGTATACTGTAAGTTGTGGTATACTGTAAGTTGTAGTATACTGTAAGTTGTGGTACACTGTAAGTTGTAGTACACTGTAAGTTGTAGTACACTGTAAGTTGTGGTACACTGTAAGTTGTAGTATACTGTAAGTTGTGGTACACTGTAAGTTGTAGTACGCTGTAGGTTGTAGTAGGCTGTAACCTGTACAAGTTAGGTCATACTATTCACCAACTGTGTAGGTCCCCATGGAGTAACACCTACGAGCCTCCGATGGACGAGGAAGGGGCGATGCCATCAGACAGGCTAAGAAAGTTAGAGATTGAAGCTAATGATGCGTTTGACCATTACAGACAATTGTAAGTTTGTGTGAAATGGGACAGCCTGCAGTGGTGCGAGATACCTTACGGGAGTAAATAGCATGCTAGCATCTCCACCGATGATAGCATACAATCTCCTAGATACCTGCTCCAGCCTGCAATCTTGTAACCATTTAGGAGTTGTCAATAACATCAGTTTCTTGTAATCTTCATTAGAAATGGCTATCTGAGTTCACATTAGCGCGTGTATTATTACATGCAAAATGGTCCCACCAACTCTGCTAATCGTTTTCACCTTCAATGAACTTCAGTAAAATGGGTAAATGAAAAGGCGTAGGATATGAAAAAGGACGCTGGGTCTGCGCTGTCATAAGGGTTGGTTTGTACGTCAGCACTCTTGTTATATTTGGTTGTTGTGTGCAGTCACTACTTAGCTGGTTTTCTCATCTCAACTCACTCACTCTTTGGTACTATTCATTTACCAATTTGGATCTTTTCTTGCCTGTAGCCAATTATTTGTAGTTGTCTGCTCTTTGTACACAAGCTGAAGAGAGAAAATAACTGCTATGTATAGCCAATTGTTCTGTCGAAAAATTGTAGATATTTTGAGGGTGGTGTATCGTCGGTGTACCTTTGGGACCTCGAGTCAGGAGGATTCGCTGGTGTAGTTCTTATAAAAAAAGCTGGAGACGGCTCCAGGAAGATTAAGGTGGGTTGTCATGGGCAGGTTGGTGAGTTGCAGTAGAGTTTCCACCATCATACTCTCTGTCCATTCATCTATATGATATAATTGTTATGTTGGTCAATTGACATCACATTTTACGTACAAGTTGCAAGCAAGGAATGAAATATGATTTAATTCCAGTTGAAGATTGGCAAATTGTTTTGGCCCGTGAAAAACGTGAATTAACGGTGCCTATATGGCTATTCACTGTTTTTTAAATTGTCCCTTCATGTCTTTTTACATTTCCGTGCAGATACACTGGTCCGCATTTTTCAACCGAGTATTTTTTTACCACAGATAAGCTGTTGGGATAGCATACATGTAATTGTTGTGACTATATACAGAGATGTTGGGATAGCATACATGTAATTGTTGTGACTATGTACAGAGATGTTGGGATAGCATACATGTAATTGTTGTGACTATATACAGGGATTTTGGGATAGCATACATGTAATTGTTGTGGCTATATACAGAGATGTTGGGATAGCATACATGTAATTGTTGTGACTATATACAGAGATGTTGGGATAGCATACATGTAATTGTTGTGACTATGTACAGGGATGTTGGGATAGCATACATGTAATTGTTGTGACTATGTACAGGGATGTTGGGATAGCATACATGTAATTGTTGTGACTATATACAGGGATGTTGGGATAGCATACATGTAATTGTTGTGACTATGTACAGGGATGTTGGGATAGCATACATGTAATTGAGGTGGTAGAAAAGTCGGCTGGAAGGAACGCCCACTATAAGATAACCTCTACGGTCATGCTTTGGCTGCAAACAAACAAAGAAGGTTCTGGAAGCATGAACCTCAGTGGCAGTCTCACCAGACAGGTTGGTGCTTTCTCTTATGTTGTTGGAGTTGTCTACTTTTCATTGCAGTTGTTACTGTCTGTCGTATCAAACTTGCAATTTTTTTCGTAGCTTTGCTGACACGAGGTGGTGCAGTTGGTGTAATAAACATGAGTGGCTGGTCATGGCTGTACCAGTCATTCATTATGGCAAGGTTGTGAAAAGTTTAGTTTTTTTTTTTATTTAGCAAGAACAAGATGCTCCTCTCGGTGAAGCTCACTCGCACATAGCCAACATTGGACGTCTGGTTGAGGTGAGTTGTCTTCTCAATTTATACTTGCATATTTATGTTTGTAGTTCAGTTAGTAATGCAATGTGTGAGTTGTCTCCCCATCTATCTTGTGGAATGCTTCGCAATAACATTTTTTTACTGAACTAAAAAATGAATTACAATAAAGCCGTGTAATAAATTACAGTAAAGCCATATAATAAAATACAGTAAAGCCATGTAATAAATTACAGTAAAGCCATGTAATAAATTACAGTAAAGCCATGTAATAAGTTACAGTAAAGCCATGTAATAAATTACAGTAAAGCCGTGTAATAAATTACAGTAAAGCCATGTATTAAATTACAGTAAAGCCGTGTAATAAATTACAGTAAAGTCATGTAATAAATTACAGTAAAGCCATGTATTAAATTACAGTAAAGCCGTGTAATAAATTACAGTAAAGTCATGTAATAAATTACAGTAAAGCCATGTAATAAATCCGTTACCTCCCATTGTTTATGCTTCAATTACATGTTTGTTTGCTTGTGGCCTTCAGTGTTGTGTCATAGTCAATACCCATGGAGCTGTGATCAATGGATGCTCCCACGCTTTCACCATATGCCAAGTTTGCCTGGCAGCTGATTACATGATGCCTGCAGTGGTGTGCGGCAGCGTTTAGTGGGCAGCATTTAGTGGGCGCATTTCAATGTAACTTGCTGAGTTGTACAGCTAGCGGCAGCCCACACAATCTGTTCTACAATTGCATCTGTGTCTATATATAGTCCTTGTATAACTTGGTTACCGCAGCACTTCTGGGTCACCCTCTTGTCTATATTTACTTCTCGTTTGTCTCACCTCTGACCTCACCACCATCGACAGCATCGGCAGCGTGTCTCAAGCACCTCTCATTCTCTATTTATAGGATGTGGAGAATCGTATGCGTAACACTCTCAATGAGATTTACTTTGGCAAGACGAGGGATATCGTTCATTGCTTGAGATCGGTTGAGCCACTTCCAGACCAGGACGCTCAAAAGAAACTTCAAAATGACCTTGCAGCAGCCTTATCTAAGCGTGCCCATATTAACTAATTGCTGTCAGCAGTTGTCTCCCTCGTCTAACTCTGAGCATTAGCACATTTCTATACTTGATTATACACATAGAGTTGTACTAGTGGATATTTCATCATGCAATATGATAGGTATTTGTAATTGATTTCTTACCAGTTTTTATATATTGTATTTTGCCAACGATCGTTCCTAATTTATTCCACTGTTTGCAACATCAGTAGATGCTTCGGTCTAAGTCGGCACCTGTCGTCTAAGTCAGCACTTGTTCACTAAGTTGTCACCTGTCGACTAAGTCTGCACTTGTCGACTAAGTCAGCACCTGTTCACTAAGTCGCCACCTGTCGACTCTCGTCATTTGTACTCCATTACGTAGAGGCAGCCATATTGTGTTGGACATGTTTTGTTGCTATGGTATAACTTGTGTTATAGGAAACCTTGCCGTTTGTTTTATGCAACAAACTTCAATAAACATTCACACGAAAGCCTGGCACTTAGGCTATGTTATTGGATTGCACCTTATTGCTCATTTCCATATCTGCCTCTTTCCATAACATGTTTTACTGGCAACAGTTGGCACTGTATGTAATTATGGTTAGTTCTCTTGGATATCCAAGAATACTACAAGCTTTCAAAGTCTCTGGTGTGAAACAACGAGCCTTCTTGTGTTTTGTACCAAGAAAAGCCAGCACATATCACATGTTTGTCTGAATATAAAAATATGAACTGTAGTTAATGTTCAGCTGGTTCTGCAACTTCTTCCTACAAGTTTAATTTTTTTCAGACGATGATATGGACTTCACTGTTTGACAACAATTGCTTTCTAAATTTCATTTACGTGAAATGGCATTTTAATATTTTCAATATATTTACCTCACTAAACAAAAAAAGACCTAAAAGAACCAATCAGTAATGATTGAGGTATGTAAAAATCATCAGTTAGTAGTTTGACTAGATGGTTAAATGGACAGAAAATGCATAATTGTCATTGTGTGTCAAATCGTTTCTGATCTCATTGTTGGCATAAAAAGTAGTATTAACTAACTGAATGACCCGCAAACTAGGATCTTGAGATCTGTTGTTTCACAATCGAATGTTTTGTAACACAGCTTAGCCCAGTTTTATTGAATCTTGGCTGTGTTGGGCTTTTATTATGAACAAACCACAAGCTGTAGATGCGCAGTTCCTGGTAGTCAATGGACCGTAGAATCCTTTAAATTTGAGAGTTTTTATGAGCAACTTTTTCGTTTGGCAGATGTCACATGACGCAAGTAACATGATCTGAGCCAAGGAACCGTTGCTAATTTTTAATAAGATCTTTCACGAGAATAATAAGTGGAACTATCGGTTTGAAAATACAGTTTTTTCTATCAGTTATTGCATTTGTTTTTTTTACAACTTTAAAGAGCATAAAATGTGCAAAACTATCAACCCGTGCCATAAATTTTTTGTTTGAGAAAAATAAAAAATTTCTAACAGACGTTAAAAAAATTAACGCTGCATGTACATACGGCGTTGGGAGAAGCTTCTCACAAAAGTTGAGCAATTTGCTAACCAAATCCATTTTTCAGCAATCAGCTTGCTGTTACAAACTACAGCCGGCAAAGTGTTATATGATCATTGATAGAGCGAAACGCTGCTTTCGAAATGATATTATTGTACATATATGGTAGTACGACATTTGTGGGTGGTGATTGGTTGACCAAGAAAGTGGTTAGCGATTTTTTGATCTCAATCAAAACCTGCGATAAAATGCTAGCGATTACCTTGGCGACTTTTTTTAAAAAGAGAAATTCTCAATTGGTCGACTCAATGGCCAGACTATACGTACACGCAGCACCAGTCCATAAAGTAATTGTCTGTTTGGAGTTGAATAGACAACTTAGGGACTTCTTGGGGCTCTCCAATGTTAACTAATTAGTGTCAGCAGAGCACAAGCACTGCCGACCCATTGCTGTCCACATGGCACACAAGTGCTGCCGACCCATTGCTGTCCACATGGCACACAAGCGCTGCCGACCCATTGCTGTCCACATGGCACACAAGTGCTGCCGACCCATTGCTGTCCACATGGCACACAAGCGCTGCCGACCCATTGCTGTCCACATGGCACACAAGCGCTGCCGACCCATTGCTGTCCACATGGCACACAAGCGCTGCCGACCCATTGCTGTCCATATGGCACACAAGCGCTGCCGACCCATTGCTGTCCACATGGCACACAAGCGCTGCCGACCCATTGCTGTCCATATGGCACACAAGCGCTGCCGACCCATTGCTGTCCATATGGCACACAAGTGCTGCCAACCCATTGCTGTCCATATGGCACACAAGCGCTGCCGACCCCTTGCTGTCCACATGGCACACAAGCGCTGCCGACCCATTGCTGTCCATATGGCAAGTGCATTTTGGGTCAGGTCTCTGGTTGTTGCTTTAGACGAATGAATAATCTCAGATTTTCAGATTTACTTCAAGTGATTTGAGAATTGAGAAATAGTGAGCCAACATGGTTATTTCTAAATATTTTGGTAGGCGTTTTAGCCAATTTTTAAATAAAAAGAAGTGATAAAAACCAATCAAAGCAAATAAAAACCCAAAAACATTTTTAGACGATTTGTATTCTTCAGCAAACGCATGGCGACTCGCAATGGTAAATAGTGTTACATTCGCAGTTTCCATTTGAACAGTTTATAGTTTTAATACTTAATATGAACCAGATCTCATAGTGGATATTATTATCAATGATTATATATAGTTATTATATATAATTGTTGTTATTATATGTTATTTTTGCTATTTCTAATATATTATTGTTTTTATATATATACTATAATCAACTTTTTGGTTTTAATGAATTTAATAGAAGAAATACAATGATTTAAAATAAAGTGGTTTAAATTTTGTTTACTCGAAAAATAACTTTCAACATTTTGCATCACAAGCCTTTGTTTATACTCAAATGAATAGGTAAATCGTAAGTAATGCCAGTATGTATAATGCACACATAGGTAATGCCAGTATGTATAATGCACACATAGGTAATGCCAGTATGTATAATGCACACATAGGTAATGCCAGTATGTATAATGCACACATAGGTAATGCCAGTATGTATAATGTACACATAGGTAATGCCAGTAGGTATAATGCACACATAGGTAATGCCAGTATGTATAATGCACACGTAGGTAATGCCAGTATGTATAATACACACACAGGTAATGCCAGTAGGTATAATGCACACATAGGTAATGCCAGTATGTATAATGCACACGTAGGTAATGCCAGTATGTATAATACACACACAGGTAATGCCAGTATGTATAATGTACACACAGGTAATGCCAGTATGTATAATACACACACAGGTAATGCCAGTATGTATAATACACACACAGGTAATGCCAGTATGTATAATACACACACAGATAATGCCAGTATGTATAATGCACACATAGGTAATGCCAGTATGTATAATACACACATAGGTAATGCCAGTATGTATAATGCACACATAGGTAAGGCCAGTATGTATAATGTACACACAAGTGCTTTCAGGTATTTCTGTCGATGTTTATATTACACATTTTGTCATGTGATTATTTCAATTTGATATTGAATGCAATTTGGTTGTAAGCCGATCCCTGGGTGTGTTTAACGTGCGTTAACTGAATTTTATGAGGGGAAAAAATAAAAATAGATCAATTTTTGTCGTCGACATCAATTGTTGCATCAATACGTGACAAACATTACTAAAACTAACCATCAATATAAATTAAACTTTGTCTTTTAATTGACCCTGACAAAACTGGACCACAGTTCAACTGATAATGGGCCATTAGGTTTAATTAGTGGTCACAACAATATTGGCTGCTTGCCAAGCTGCGTTATCTATCGCTGGCATATTTCACAATAATAGGCGCATTATATATGTGATGTGACATGCGGATAGTCACTGAATACATTATGCAACAGTATATAAAGCAGCTCTCAATGGTATCCTGTTAATTGCATGCAATCCGCTGATTAGCCAACGCACAACGACCAACACACAACGATGAGATCTGAACGAAAGTTTCAATTGTTATTTCTACTGTCACTGATACAGCTTGTTACAGCCAACTATTATGGAAAAAGATATTACGAAGGTTAGTAAATATTTGTATCTCACTACATCAATTATTTGCTCACAAACTCAATTGGCTGGGAGTCTATGTGTCTCTATACATTCATAGATGAGGCAACAGAAAGGCAAAAGGGGCGTACGATACTACCATTGCAGACACCTCCTTCACAGACACCTCCTTCACAGACAGATCATGTGACAGCTAGTTCGTTATATAGAAATTTCTTGTTAAAACTTATAAAGCAGGGCATTGCCGAATTATACGGAGTTACCTCAGAGCACGGTGAGCCTTACTGATATATCTATGTAATTTTAGGAGCGGAACTCTTCAGAACTTGAGCTAACATTTCATTATGAAAGGTAGCACATTTCCACCTCTTTTTAGAAACATTATTGAAAGAATCTTTAGTGCTGGATGGTATTTATAATATTCGCGTTTTCTTGTTATATGTCGACACAGTTTCCTTGCCCACTCAGTAAATATTCAGTATATCTATTTATAACCACTTCTTTTCTCTCTCTTGCAGTTACACGGAACAATAAATTAGCAAATTCAAAAGAAAACAAATTGAATTATTTCACATGACCAGCTGACGATGGTGTCGGAAGCAGTAAAGAAGCTAATGATTGCTCAGACACCCACAGAAGCACTATAATCTCGTTAAACGACTCGTACAGACTCTCTCCATAGTTGTACCACGGTGAATAGGAAGTGTGATACACAAGGTACTTGGTCTAGCATGCCGAAGTGTCACGCAATAAGTACAACAAACTTGTATTCTTTCAACTTTGTTATCCTCCGTTTCCTTTGTAAATATTTTTATAATGTTATTTTATTGTGACTATATTTATTGGTTCAACCAAATACAGCAGCAGAGACAATGACTAGTCTTCATCAAAAATGCACAGAAACTGTCATAGAAAAAGGTGGTTTACCACAGCTAGAATATATAAATGTTACATCATAGAAAAAGTTGTTATAAAATAATTGATTCAGACCGAGTTTTATTGAGCCGTTCAAGTTTTTTTCATGTCCTCAAACCCTTTGGGCTTTTGTATTAATTAAAGTTAAATTATTTCATTGTACTAAGGATTCGGAATCTTGTTTATAGCATTTTGTGATTATGAGGTTTTGTTAAAAATATGACGTTATAATAGGAAATTGAAAATTGTGTTTCAAATTAGAGCCACACCTCTAAATACAACAGCGCTCTTTATGAAAAGTGGGTTTTGTTCGAAATGTTTTGTTGTTTACGTTGTTTAATTAAAAAAATTAAAGTACATCGTGTGACCGATTCAGCTTTTATTTTAGAGTAAAGATTAAATAAAAAATTAATAAGATTAATCGACAATCAAGAGACCTGAAGAAAATGGGATTACATTAAACTGTTGTAGCGAAACGTATTTTTTCTGATTTACGTATCTAACAGTGTAATTTGGCAGTTGAACGTTGATGACACCAGAAGCCAATCTGTCATTGAAGATTTCACATTGAGACATACAATCATGCACAGATATGTAATATCTACTAAATACCAACGCTGTGAATGTTTATAATCAAGTTTCATATCTCAAGTAATTACTTGCATTTCCTGTCAGCAACTCGTCACCTACAGTTGACATTGATTATGTAGCAAGAAGTTTGCTCACATTATATGATGTGACAAAACGCTGTTGCTGTCCAGGAGAGTTAACGTATGAGTGGGGGCAGCGTATACCCTCAGCGTAATATTTATTGCACAATCATTTGAACCTGCTGTATATGGTAGCACAACGCAAGTCCACATGTGACCGTACTTGATTAGTGCTGAGATAGGTAGAACCTCTGAATGCAAAAACCGCACCAAACTGGGAAAAAAACTCTGAAAATGCCGAATGTTAAAGTTCATATTTGGACATCATCGTTTGTCACAAACAAGAAACTGCTGCGCTGTTAGCGCAGGAGTTTGAACTCTTGATTAGAATTTGGTGAAATAACCAGCTGAGGAAAATGTCACAAGAACCCAACTGTTTGGTAATTTAGGAATCGTGTCATAATATTCTTCGAAGAAACGCGTTGTGAAAACCTTGAGCATAATAAAAGTTAGCAGCTGTCGGTTGGTTTTGTTCTACGAAACCAAATCTTACAAGTTACTTACTGATACATGTATATATAACCTTTTTATCAACTGGCAGGTGAAGCTATTAGCAAGTACAATGTCTGTTTTGAACTTGAACAAAACCAAGAGCAGTTTTAAAAATATTCCGACCCAAAAAGGCAGCCTGCAGTATTATTGTATAGCAAATGATGTTAATTTACTTTAACCATATATTTTGGGTATATTTTGGCTGATCATACTTGATTGTCTAACGAGTTGAAAAAATAATTTTTAGGTCAAAATTCACATCATTTTTCAGAAAAACGATTTAATCCAAAATATGTGAAAGCAAAAAACATTTTGGTGCGATGTTCCATGGCATGTGAAGGGTGACAGCTTCACTATAAAATTTTTGATAGCTGTTTGAATATTGTTTAGTCTTGAAAAGCTGGTGTAAGCACATGTTGAACAGTACGAACAGTCAATTAGACTGAGTGGGTACAATCATAGAGGATAGATGGCAAGTCAAATGTCAAGGAAACTTCAACTCTAGGATATTCAAACTAAATCTACTTACCAACTTGAAGAGAACCAAAAATCGCTGCAATCGCGCTAATGGCCGTTTCTTACAGAACTCTTCTCACGATATCAAAAGGTTCGATCAACTTGAAGAGCTCGAGTCCGCTGCAGCACGCACTCAATTTTTGCCCCAAGTTTATTGTAAAAACCAGAATGGGTTAAAAAATTCATCATTTTGACCTTCACTGATGGGCTTTTGAGCAAAAATATGCCAATACCACTAGAATCCTGTCTCGTTTTGTCACAGATGTGAGTAAGTGGGCGGCAGCAACAATATCCTGCTACCAGGACTCCTTCATCCTGAAACTTACATAAAAAAACACGAAATAGCGATGTCTACGGCCAGCATGCGCAGTCTAATGAGTGTATATTCTTACCCAAGGGAGCAGGTACACTCATTAGCACTTGTGTAACTAATAGCTATATTCAGGATATATATTGAGTACTTCATACGCATATACATCTTATCCGTGAGTGAGCATCTGTGCCTGCCTGCCCATCAGCAATAAAAATTAAACCAACTCAGTCCGAAACCAACAAATCACCAGAGAGACACAAAGTACTGCTGTGATCTATAAATACTGGCTAATTAACGAGTAGATAGTCATGTAACACAGTCTATTTTTTCTCTTCTACATGTGACTAAGGCGACATTCCTACATGTCACACTCACCGCTATGGACATACCAGTGGAGATTTATGATATAAGTTGTTACACTTGGAAAGGAACATTTGGGAAATTTTGGTTTGCAGCTCTGAAGGAAAGAGACCAATGACCTGTCCAACTATGCTCTGCAGGGAGTAGTTTGAATGAAATTAAAATGTTGTCCCTCACGTATACAAATGATGCTGCGTGCCAAGTCAGCGGTATGTAATTTAAGTCATCAACTTTTGCTCTAAACAAACCAGAGCAGCAGTCAGTTGATAGCACTAGAAACTGACCTAACAAAGTCCATTCAATGCCATCAACTGGATTATTTATGTCACCGAGAGTGTGTGAACACTATAATGCAACAAATTAATTTTTATTGTTAACAAACATTTTACCAGTTTAAAATGTGTGATTAAATGACAAAAAAGTAGAACGATATCTATGATATAACGCATATAAATGACATTTTACAAGAACTCCTATGGTATGTTTATAACATGACGGAATTGCTTGCCAATGCTGTTGAATGTAAAATGAAAGTTGCTTCCACAGTTGGATCACTTTTCACCTAATTAACGGCCAACGATTCCAAGTACTACATGTATCTATCAAGTGAAAATTATTCATTATAAGGAATCATTAACAAGTCGCCGATCTACCATTTCTCAAAAGTGATATTTAAGTGCTTTTTAATAGACTGTTAGGTCAGAGTATTTCTCACTCATTTGTTGTTTTAGCACATATACTGACGGTAGAGCCTGTCTGGCTTTCACTCAGAGCTCACATCGACAGACAAACAACCCATCTCAATAATTGCCTCCTACAGAATATCAATCCTTATCAATAGAATTTATTCATTTTCATAAATTACGCATCAAAAGGAGACACAGCTTGGCAACAGCTGACACCAGCCCGCTGGCCGGCAGACAGCATCACAACAAACAATTGTCATCACTCACGGGCTAATGGCCTGCAACCATTCAGATTAATAAAAAGTTTTCACAAAATGATTACTTTTTAGAGTTGCATAGGTGTTAACTATAATTTGAAAGCTGTGTACCTACACAACGACAATCCTACTTGTGCAACAGCATTATTGATTTTAGAACCAATAAAATACGTCAAAATTATGAAATCAATTCACGAAATGCTCGGTAACAGATTTTGTGAATGCTTCAACCAATCACACGAAGTGTATCGGAATGAGCGTTTGTTATTTAGAACTTACATACAG
The DNA here is from genome assembly GCA_945261195.1 of Cryptosula pallasiana. Taxonomy (NCBI): domain Eukaryota; kingdom Metazoa; phylum Bryozoa; class Gymnolaemata; order Cheilostomatida; family Cryptosulidae; genus Cryptosula; species Cryptosula pallasiana. The sequence goes on along the minus strand of OX183140.1, from coordinate 25,010,134 downwards.
CTACAGCAAACCATCTCAGAAATATCCAAAATCGTCGAGTAAAACTTCCTCTTTCTACACAATAGTCGACATACTACAATTGCCTAGGTTTCCTATTAACTATGGCCTAACAGTTGTTCAAGAGATGGGGTGTACATTTAACACCCAATCTCAACATTATTCAAGGACACAGGCTATCTACAGAAAGCATACAACGGAAGTGGCAGCAGTGAATGGTTACAAACAGACAATGTTCTATCCAATGGCGCTGCGTCACCCAGTTATACAATACAAACATAAGTCAGCCTGCGCACATCAGCTGCCGGCAGCGTTTGATATCACATGACCTAAAACAGAAACAAGTAAATTGCAGTCAATAGAAGGCAACTCTAGTTGGAGGAGGAGACAACTTCATATAATAGTATGCAATAATGCAAAATTACTCATAATATCTACTGTTAGGATAAAGTGAAGACTAAATCATAGCTGATGATTGACCGGAGAAGTAAATGTCTAACATTTGATTAGAGAAAGCAAATGTTGCCGCTTGAGCTGGTGCGTAGGTACAAGTGGCTAGTGTCAACATACAACAATAGAAGTTGTCTCCTCTTCATTAAATTTGACTGTTTACAGAGCATGAAATGAGATGAAATCAAAGAAGCAATTGAGACATAAAATATATTTAGTAAGATAAACATCATTTAACAGAAATAATATGATTAATTTACGTAGAACAGATATTGTCTACCGATGTACTCAGTCTACCGATGTACTCAGTCTACTGATGTACTCAGTCTACTGATGTACTCAGTCTACTGGTGTACTCAGTCTACTGGTGTACCCAGTCTACTGATGTACTCAGTCTACCGATGTACTCAGCCTACTGATGTACTCAGCCTACTGGTGTACTCAGTCTACCGATGTACTCAGTCTACTGATGTACTCAGCAACCACAAGACTGTTTATATAGTTGAATATTTGACTATTCGATGACATATTTTAAAAAAAACCAATGATGCAGATTACACCTGCAGGGGTGGATAACTCCAGGCAGGCAAAATGAACAGTACAAAATATCATCCACTCAATGCAATACTTTTGAGAGATGAACTCCAAAAGAGGACTTTGAATCTGACATGTCGAGCACAAACTCTGCCCTGACAACTACTGCAAGCTGTAACAAGTAAAACATATGGAGTTGTCTACTCACTCTGTTTAGGTATATATATTGGCTCATTATCCGCTAAGGTCACATGATGTAACTTGCCATGAAACTTGTAGCGTATGTACAACTTCTTTTCCTCCCCGTAACAAGGGTCATAGAAGCCCGGCATGTCCACCTATAAAAGACTAGAGCTTGTAGCTCATGAGCTTAAACTTTAACCAATCAGCAGTGATTACACAGACAACCATTTTACCCATAGGTCTGACCTTTGATACATCGGAGTGAACTCTGAGAGAAGAGTCCTTGACCTGATGTTGTAAAGGTATCGTTACATTAGCAACACAGTCATCCGAGCTTTCTCCTCTACAAATCACAACTGCATGTCAACTGAAATAGAGAAGAATGAATACAACCCAGAAAGTTCTGCATTCAGCTGTCAACTTACGCCTGGTCTACGCAGTGTAGCCGGCCATACAAAGCCTTCACAATAACCAAACCAGACTTTGCCTCCTCTTGAGAGATGATCTGTTGGACGGCGTTACACATGAGCTCCGCCTCATCAATGGCTGCCAATCGCCTCTTCTCCAAATTCTCCTTTTCTTCCTCTTTCTTTTTCTCTCTCTGCCTGTTACCCACAATGCAGCAGCTGATATAGATTCATATATAGCCAATCACAGATAATCATGCTGGAAGAGTTAGACGTTAGACAGTTTGATACTTGACTGAATGACTTTGTTATATCAATTTGACAATATAGATACGACTCAGTCGATTAAAATATCATGATAGAAAACCTGCTATGTAACTAGTTCCCGGTTGCAAATAAAAATCACAAAAAAAACCACAAGTAATTTCAAAATAATTAATTGAATTTGGATTAATTCATAAATCATTAGAATATTTGTCAATTCAAAGTTAATTGAATAACTTATAAGTTATTCTGATTTATTATTATTTATGACATATTTGCTCTTCTATGTGAACGGCATAAAAAGTTCGAAGGTAAACTACATCCAGCAATCTATCGGTCCAAGAATGGCCTCACACCAATCTTTCTCATTTTGCTTCAACAAATTAACACCTAGTAAAAGTATTACGACTCTTATTTCCATTTTTGAGTGACTCCGAGGTCTTAACAAAGACCTACCATTGCGGTTTGAATAACAAAAATACCATAATCCTTAGACTGAAGAAATAAAATGCATTAAATTGTCCAGTCGATAATATTATAGATGCAATTGTTAACAATCATTGCATCTGAAAGGGCAGAGAAAACAAAGCCAACGAATACAGGAAGTACTAAAGCAAGAAACAAGATGGAACGGAATAACTACTGACCGAGCCAGGCTGGAAATATACAAACAGAATATAACAAGCAGAGATTGCAGTTGTTGTAGGTTACAAGGTCAAAGGTTGAGTAACGGCAGCACTTACAGCTGTCTCTGTTTGCTGATGTAGGGAAATATAAGCAGTGCTTTGGCGGCAGCATAGACTAGAGTTGGTAAGAGCAGACCATAGATAGTAGCTGTCGGTTGTATCTCATTGCACAACTTTATGGGTATCACGTACTTCTGTCTGCCTCTCATCAAACTATAAACAAACAAACAAACAAACAAACAAACAAACAAACAAACAATACTGCTTTGTATAGAACATATTTGACTGAATCAGTTGTCCAACACACAAAGGTTAACCACTCTATTCAGGTATGCACCAGAGAAAATCAACGAAACTTTATAAACAAATCAGGTTTGAGTTTAGTAATAATTGGCTGCTTGTTCTCATACAGTCTACATCTTCCCTTTCTCTTCCCTTTCTCTTCCCTTTCTCTTCCCTTTCATATTGCAAGAACAATTCAGCAGCCAAAATTATCGAACATACGTTTTTTTAATGAATCAATTTACAAACACAAAAATTGAAAAATCAAATTTTTCTTATTTTGTAACTCGCAGACACTAACGGGTGTAGCAATGCTGATAATATAATATTATTGTTAAATAGGAAATAACAACACAACAATGTTTTTCCTGCACTTTATGCCAAGGACGTTTGAAAGTTTTGCAAAGTATTTTCTAAATAAAGATGACAATAATGGGCTTGGCAAGCAGATCACAAGTTCTAGTACATGTAACACACAAACAATATCTATAATTGACAGACTTTCAACTCGTCACTAAAAAAAAATCATATTTTGTCCACCTCGGAGGGTTTATTTTAGGGTATTGCACACAAGAGACCAACACAATACTATATTTAGATGTGCCAGCACAACACCTTGTGCGTCTAGCCATCTATATATATATCTGCTGACACAAAATGAACTGCTGCCTGTACAGGCATCTCAGGCAATGCCTGACCTTCTTCAATAACTCACTAAGCTATACTGGAGACAGTGCAAGACAATTAGTACACAAGTTGGACTACTGAGTTTTTCTAAAAATAACTATTTACTTGAGACAAGAAAATAATGCCTGTGCTTTCAGTAATCCGTTAAATTTTAATTGCAACAAAATTTTTAACTTTGAGTATATTCTAACATATCAGTCTCAGTGTTACTATATTTTATTCAAAAGGCCAAAGACAGCAAATTTTTAGCAAATAAATCAAATAATTCCATTCGGTCATGTTTAGTTGCTAGTAAGTCAACTATTATGTAACCCTTACTTCCATGTGACAAGTTTACAAAAACTCCAAGACTAGTATACAGTTTAAATACTGAATAATTTCAAAGATTCAAATTAAGGAAAAAGAAGATGAGCATATTTTAACAATTTCATGTAGCCTGTTCATTGGCCATGGAACAACCATAGTAATTGTACATAAATATTATATAACTAATTGTAAAACAAAACAAAGTGAAATAAGTAAAAACATTTAAAAGTTTTTTGAAATTAAATGAGCGCTGAACATGTATAACTTTCTAGCAGCATCAGACACATTTTGTGTAGAAAAGAGAAGACAATTCTAAAATTGAGTGCGGGACAATGTTGGATGCATCACGTCTAATGGTGGGCCTTTGCTGAATTCGACGATTTAGTAACAGAATTCTGTTTTTCCTTTGAAGAGTAAAACGCTATACGGATACTAGCTTATGGGATCAGCCTGAAGGTTACCTTCAAGGTGCAGTAGAAACAGTACAATGCAATCACCAATTTCCATTAACTATGATTAATTTTAAAATGTTAATCAAAATTTGTAATCATTTTTATTTTGACTGTTTTGTTTTTACAAGTAATTTACATCAATGCTGCCGTTGGGCTGAATAGCTTTCAATAGTTAGAAACTTGAAAATTAATTTTTGCCTCGAAAATATGTAGCAGAGATAAATTATGTCTGGGTTAGTTAGCCAGCCACTCAATGGCCCGAGTCACCCAGTGCCGCGAGTCACTCAATGCCCCGAGTCACTCAATGCCCCGAATCACTCAATGCCCCGAGTCACTCAATCCACCGAGTTGTAGAACATGAGGTTTAGGCCTTGACTCCAGCAGGTTGAATGATGTTTACAAGGACGATATCCAACCAGAAGCGCTGATCAACTGCACACAGTAGAAAGAACGACCAAGAAGGAAGTGAGTGCTATAAAATGAGACCTGGAAGGAGAGAGAGAGATAAGGAGACCAAACAGACCTGGAAGGAGAGAGAGGGATAAGGAGACCAAACAGACCTGGAAGGAGAGAGAGAGATAAGGAGACCAAACAGACCTGGAAGGAGAGAAAGAGAGAGATAAGGAGATCAAACAGACCTGGAAGAAGAGAGAGAGAGATAAGGAGACCAAACAGGCCTGGAAGGAGAGAGATAAGGAGACCAAACAGACCTGGAAGGAGAGAGAGAGATAAGGAGACCAAACAAACCTGGAAGGAGAGAGAGAGATAAGGAGACCAAACAGACCTGGAAGGAGAGAGAGAGATAAGGAGACCAAACAGACCTGGAAGGAGAGAGAGAGATGAGGAGACCAAACAGACCTGGAAGGAGAGAGAGAGATAAGGAGACCAAACAGACCTGGAAGGAGAGAGAGATAGATCAGGAGACCAAACAGACCTGGAAGGAGAGATATAAGGAGACCAAACAGACCTGGAAGGAGATAGAGATGAGGAGACCAAACAGATCTGGAAGGAGAGAGAGAGATGAAGAGACAAAACAGACCTGGAAGGAGACAATAAGTGAGAGAGAAAGGGAGTTGTAGAGGACCGGTCAAGCTCAGCAAAACGATTTATTACACGCTCTATTAGATGAGCGGGAGGGTGGTTGGAACAGGAGTTTACCAAGAGCTCAGGTATTGATGCTGGTATAATATAATAGTTGCAGCAATACAGGTTATTGATATTGTTTGTTCAAATCACAAATATACGTGCTCTATCGATAAATGACAGAGCAATATATATCATAGCAGCTACTAATTGCTAAAGTTCACTGCCCTGATCAGCTAGCCAAGTCTCAAGAGAGGCTCCATTAAACACACATCACCTTATATAGACATTACTCTATTATTGTATTATGCGCTACAATAATACACAGTCCAGGCAGGATGTCATCGTTTTGTGCACATGTACTTATATAATACATATGCTGTACTGCACAAAGGACAGACAACTCTATAAAGCCACTGGAAGTACTCATTTGGTAGCCTTCCATGTCACAGCAGGGTAACAGTGCCATAGTTTGGGGCGATAAAATGGTGATAAACCACCGATTGTCTCTCATACACCAGGGCTAAGGTTGGTAGCCCTAATTTACAGTCAACGGCTACTGAAACTGGGTTGATGTAAAATATATTTTAATTCTTAAATAAATAGTTTCAAACGTATTTTTTATGGTTGTATTATGTAATCCTGTTCAGCCCATATAAAATAGAAAAGTACATGTAGCTGTTCTTGACTAATGTTAGGTTCATTCAATAATAATTTTATGATTTATTCACTATTTAATTGTGTATCACACTATATTATAGAAGGATGCTAAAATCCGAAAAGATGATGAAGAAACGCAGATAGATAATTGTGACAGTATCTTAATGCATCATTATGTTTGGTAAAAGTAAACCTGGAAGGCAACTGTGTCATAATTTCACTAAAATGCTAATCATAATTATTTTAACTGCAGGAACCCAATAAACGAGAGGGTCAATCAGCATCGCTATAATATTTTCTACGAAATGCTCTAAAAGCTTAGTGCTGTCGGATTTTGTTAAACGATAGCAACATTCAATAGCACCAAACTTTCACTACAACAATAACAATACACCATCACTACAACAGTAACAATACACCATCACTGCAACAGTAACAATACACCATCACTACAACAAGAACAATACACCATCACTACAACAGTAACAATACACCACCACTACAACAGTAACAATACACCATCACTACAACAATAACAATACACCACCACTACAACAGTAACAATACACCATCACTACAACAGTAACAATACACCACCACTACAACAGTAACAATACACCATCACTACAACAGTAACAATACACCATCACTACAACAGTAACAATACACCATCACTACAACAAGAACAATACACCATCACTACAACAGTAACAATACACCATCACTACAACAGTAACAATACACCATCACTACAACAGTAACAATACACCATCACTACAACAGTAACAATACACCATCACTACAACAGTAACAATACACCATCACTACAACAAGAACAATACACCATCACTACAACAGTAACAATACACCATCACTACAACAGTAACAATACACCATCACTACAACAGTAACAATACACCACCACTACAACAGTAACAATACACCACCACTCATGAGCCATTAGTCTCTAGCAACATTCAATAGAGCTACGCTGTTTTCACATGAACAGCTAGTTGTCGCTGAAGTTCTCTGAGCTCAGGCTTGCCGACTTCTCAGTTGCCAATGATGAACGTCAAATTTGACTTCAGTTTATTGTTGATTCGGTGTCAGAGTAGCTTATATAGAGTTGCCCTCTCCTGAGTGAGACAGTTCATTAGCCACAAGTGATGACCCTGTAGGCCCTCACCCCCTCCCCTCACTCTCACCCCCCCCCCCCCACAGTAGTTCTGCAATTCTGCAAACAGAACAGGCATACATTTAGTAACGACATACCTGATGTTTAACTTGACCCCAAAGTCGCTGTCCAGCTGTAGTATTGTGTTACATAACATTTGTCTGGAGGGAATGTCTTTCCTAAATCCCATACTCATCTGGTACTTGGAGAAGGATACCCTGCAATGGGTACAATGTACATAGAGAGAGGATAGCTCCGACCGCACTAGACGACACGCACGCACACACACAGGCACAGAAGCTTATTTTTGATGATAGAAGATATGCGTAGGGATTAAATGACAGACAATATAATAGCCTAAAGGCTTGGCTACACTGCACCGATGGTTTGATACCGATGTGCCTATGCGATGGTTCGTGGCTACGTGGAGGTGGCTACACAGGCCGAAGTAGTGTGACGATGTACTCGAGCGCATCGGTGAGCTGCGACTGAGCTAGCCAATCATACGGCACAAAGTGCGGGTTTTTGTCTGTTTCATTTCCGATAATGAATTATTTGTTTCCCTGATATAATAATCATCACAATAAAAACAACAATAATTGAAGAACAATTTCATTGTAATGTATGGCTGGTCTTGTTCACCATGAAAACATTGCTTTAAAAATTTTCTTTACGGTTCATTATTAAATCTTCCCGATATTATTGTGATTATTCATTAGTTATAATAATAAAAGTAATAAATAAATGATGTATTAATAATGAATTTTATTTCATTGTTGTACTTGTTTTAATTTTAATTATATTTATACTCAGTGATGTTGAAATTGTCAATTAACACTGTTCTATGAACCTTGTAAAATTAATTCACTATTCAAACTTTATTATTATAACATGATGTTAGTGATAGTTCCTTCGGATTTTGCAGTGGATGCTTGTTGTTGACAAAAATTCTAACGGAAATGTGTTGTAAATGGTTAAACTTGATGAGCTTGACAAAATATTTTGTTTTAACCAATCAGAGAACGCCGATGTTTGTTCGGCATCGGGCATAGACCAACATGTTGGTTATGCTCACGAACAGGCCACACGATGTGCCGAAGTGGACACGCCTGTCGGGAACACCCATCGCAAGGCCTTACGATGCAAAACATCAGCCTGTGTAGCCACTCCTTTAGGAAACCACATCATTGAGGGATAAAAACTTGGTTATTTTATGGGCAATCATCGATGCATCAAGGTCAGTGAGAAATAAAAATGTCCTTGACACCAGAGTGTGAATGAGCGGGGCTTGAAGGCACTTTCACCAAGTCAAACAATGAAGCTTTCCCTTTCGTGGTTTGAGGCTTGACATACCTTATATTACAGAATTCATAGGGAGACGCGGTATGATAGAAAAAACCTTCTCAATAACAGATAGAAAAACTGGTGTTGCTTTAGCAATAGCATTGCCATAGACATGGTAGAAAATCGCTATGTTTATGATTATAATGTGAAACAACGGTGCTCAAATGACACTGGTCAATGAGGCAATTACTAGCGACTTGCAGTGACGACCACTGGCGTAGTGTATACTGAAGCATCTTCGTGTGGCTGGTACAAAGTTTTGTGAAATTGGTTCGTTACAAGAGCTATACCGTTATACATAGAGTTATACAGCTATACATACATAGAGCTATATTGTTATACATAGAGTTATATAGTTATACATAGAGCGATACATAGAGACAGAGATATACACAGAGTTATACATGCAGATGTGGAGTTAAACAGTCATAGAGTGATACAGAGAGACAGAGATATACATAGAGTTATATATGCAGATGATGAGATATACACAGTCATAGAATTACACATAGAGTTATACACACAGCCATAGAGTTACTCACATGGCACGTAGTTTGCACCTGACCTGGTGGCTAGGTATAGACTTGACAAGCTCCACAGAGAGGGCGTGTGGTGATGGGCTAGCCTCAGAGAAAGCTAGACCAGTTTGTATGGAGGAAGTGAGGCTATAGGTGTCAGCACTGTATACTAGGGCACATTTGACTGTCTCTGACATGCCTATACTAGCAGATATCTCTGCCCTCAACCTCTTGGACAGCTGCTGACTGTATGCTACACAATATCACTTGGTGTTGTACGAAACTGAGTGCTTTTAGGATCGAACAGTGAAACTCTGTTATAAATTATATACGTGTAAGTGTGGGCAACTCCAAGAGTGATAAATCAACTACACAGGCGATAAAACAAGTGGTTTTACTACCCCTTGAGTGGTTTTATATTTCATACAACGCAGGGGTTTATTTTACTGCCCATGGATGGTAAAACAACACCATGGGCAGGGGATGAGTTGCAAGAAGAAAGATAAACCGATAGTATAAGGTGACTTACTGCATGCACCCCCAGGGATGAGCATGTCTTGTACAAGGTCACAGGTAACGCTTCCACTCACCATCCTACAACCAAACAAAACAGCTCAAGGTTAGACAAACATCAAATCGAGCATTGGCCGAACCAAAACTGGCCAGAGTTCCACAAGTCCAATACTGACTAGACCTACTAGCTACAGCACCAAACTTGAACCTTGTCCAGATCTAATGTTGTATAGAGAAACCAGTGACAATTACAAGTGAGGTCGTTGACCCGTCGCCATTGCTAGCTAACAGGTCCAGTCTCTCACAGGCAGTTCTCTTACTTTGGAGGGCTGAAGAGTTGTTCATCATTCAATCAACTCCTCAAAGACCAACTAAGTATGTATGACAGAACTAGTTATTGATTCCACCAATAATTAAATAGGTCCACATATATATTTAATTTCTAATTATAAAAATTGTATAGTAAAGAAACGGAGATGAGAAACTTCTACTCAATCGATAGAGTAGTTTATTTTGCCTCAAGACAAAACCTTTATAATATACAGCTAGCAAACAGGAGAAACTTATAAAAGGGAATAGAAGGGAATGTGGTAAAGAAAAAGCAACAGTGAATCAGCTGACAGCAAAGTATTTAGTGGTATACAGCAGAAGCAAAGTATTTAGTGGTATACAGCTGACAGAAATCATCTTTCACTCAGCAGAAATGTCGAACAGCACAACAACAGCTGTCCATGGAGCAATGAATCACTCAACGGTAAGACAAGAACTTGATGAGCAAAAAATGCGAATAACACAACATATAATACAACGCTCGAGACCATATGCAAAAGGGACAACTTCCCAATATAAACACCATGATTTTTGTTGTCGTTGCTAGCAGTTCATTTCATTATAACGACTAGTAAATTATTTGAGTAAATAATGAAGATTAATCTCCAAGGACAGATTAATCTTCCACAACTGTTGAATTTTTAGATCCAGATTTGTCAAAAAGGAAATATGGGATTGTCATGAGTTGAACTACACAAAAAATAAAATGGATCAGAAATCCTTCAATTAGTAGATGTTTTTAGCCGGTATTTTTTAAAATTTCGCACGGCTGAAATGTAACGAATGAATAAACGAAATTAAAATACAAAAAAGTTATAAACGTTAAACGTAAATAGTTTTAATGTATTTTTTATTGATTCTACAGGTGGAGTGTTCGATGAGCCAAAGTTGTATGTCCCTGAAGTGTGAGGGCCTAGATACGGACACTTGTGGTCCAGTGTTTGCGCTGGTCACAATCAACCTGATTGGAGCGTTTATACTACCAGTGAATGCTGTGCACCTGATGGTGGTGAAGGACACTCCAGGACTGCTCCGTACAAACCATGGACGAAGCGTTTTTTGGTAATTGTATATACAGCACACTGGAGTGGAGAGTGGAATAGTATTTAATGACTAAAATATTGAAGTATTTCGTTATCCCATGTAATCGATTCCAATTTTGTTTGTCGGTGAAAAAATTTGACAAAATTCTAAAAATTTTCAGCTCAAAAGAAAAAGTGTGAAATGAGAATAGTACCAAGATGAGTACCGACACTAAAGTCACACGGGTTTCTTGTCGTTGGTTCTATTAAACTTGTATAAAACAGCAAATACTATTGCAAATGTAGAATGAGCTTGATAAGGCAACTCCCTAACAAACTACTAGTGTTTCCAGGAATTACAGATCACGCAACTTTTGTACTTCTACCAACTTTTCACTTTGCGGTCCTGACTGATTTTTGCCATTCATATTTAAAGTGTGATATTTTTCTATAGCCTTTTCCAGCAGGTGAAATGCCAAAGACTACGATTTCAAATTAACTTAAAACGGGCATTACATATATATTCACTTTTTAAGGTGCTGCGATTGTGAAGAGCTGTTTGCGGTGATTAGTAGCTATTCCTATTACACACTTTCTGCTATAACATTACAGTGTGGGCATCTTTGACTTCCTGCTGGGAGTAAGCGTGATAATAAACAGCAATTGTCCAATGCAGAGACTGCTGATGACATCACAGACATTGTGTACCATCAGCGCCTCCGTCACATTCACAGTAGTCACTTGCTCCCTGTTCTGTTTATTCGCCATCGCTATTGATAGACTGAGGGCCTCTAGACGGTCTACCTATAAAGGTAACCTCAAGCCAGCGACAGTTAAACAATGGTGAGTTTTCCATTAAATTGCTTTTGTCACCTTGTACATTGCACTTGTCACTTTGTACATTGCATTTGTCACTTTGTACATTGCACTTGTCACTTTGTACATTGCACTTGTCACTTTGTACTTGTCACTTTGTACATTGCACTTGTCACTTTGTACATTGCACTTGTCACTTTGTACATTGCACTTGTCACTTTGTACATTGCACTTGTCACTTTGTACTTGTCACTTTGTACATTGCACTTGTCACTTTGTACATTGCACTTGTCACTTTGTACATTGCACTTGTCACTTGTCACTTTGTACATTACACTTGTCACTTTGTGCATTACACTTGTCACTTTGTGCATTGCACTTGTCACTTTGTACATTGCACTTGTCACTTGTCACTTTGTACATTGCACTTGTCACTTTGTACATTGCACTTGTCACTTTGTACATTACACTTGTCACTTTGTGCATTGCACTTGTCACTTTGTACATTGCACTTGTCACTTGTCACTTTGTACATTGCACTTGTCACTTTGTACATTGCACTTGCCACTTTGTACATTGCACTTGTCACTTTGTACTTTGCACTTGTCACTTTGTACATTGCACTTGTCACTTTGTACATTGCACTTGTCACTTTGTACATTGCACTTGTCACTTTGTACATTGCACTTGTCACTTTGTACATTGCACTTGTCACTTTGTACATTGCACTTGTCACTTTGTACATTGCACTTGTCACTTTGTACTTGTCACTTTGTGCTTGTACTTTGTACATTGCACTTGTCACTGCAGCAAAAGCCTTCCTTCGATTGAGGTATTATCCTTTAGCTGGGATATTCGATACTCATTGAAATGAAAATTTCAATGTGTGACAGCGAGTTGAACCTAGAAATGGCAACTCAACAAACTCATTTTCTGTAGCTGAAACCTTGAGGACTGCAAGATACAAAAAAATTGGCACAATATTACGACCCACTAGACACTAGAAAACTCCATGCCGAGTATTATTTTTGAAACGCGTAAGTGGATAAAACAAGCTGATTTATTCATCAAAAAGATTTCATACTGGTTAGAGATCTACTCCATGCCAAATGCAGAGAAAATCACAAAAAGGTAATAGAGTGATTTATTAAGTTGAAGTGAAAATAAAAGAATAAAACATTCGCTGAAGCCATCTCGTGCACTCGAGAAATACAATTTTTCAACTTGTTGGCAGCAATAAATATATAGGTTTATCATAAGAAAATGTTGTCATCAAGTCTATCTACTAATAATATACAATATAATATTGTACAAATAAACATTTGATGAACTAAATTAACCTAACTGATTATGGGAGAGAAATCAAAGCAATGAGTTTCGTACATAGAACAATAAATACATCAGTTTAAACGTCTCTGCATAAACATCATCCTTCTACCCCAGTTCCATTTCCGCCGGTCGTAAATTGTAGATCGGCAGGAGCGGTTCCGTGAAGAATTGTGCCAACTTCGCAGGTCCTTGACAGTTTAGCATGTTAAATACTTCTTTCGTACCGCTCGCCATTTCCACAAAATTCTCAACTGTGATTGGTTAATAACAAACAGCGAGTTTACTTGAAATTTCTGATTTTTTAGCTAGGTTCATAAAGGTAGAGGTACCTCTATGGTGTTACTGCACTTTCGTTACTTGCTCAAATTATTTCAATAAAACAATAACGTATTAATTAATTATGATAGATAAATAATAATAACAATTTAATTATAATTTACAAATAATATTATAATTATAACATATAATTATTAATTTAATATTACAATAGTAATATATAAGTACTAATTTAATATTATAATATATAAATGTTAGTATATGATTAATAGGTAATAATATATTAAAAAATAATTATTATACAGAAGTAAAAATTAATAACTGCTGTGAATTGCTTGCCAGAAACTGTTTTACACCCAACCCACATGATATGGATACTAGTGATTTGATTGGCTGCTGAACGGTGGGTAGTTACGTGTGAATAAGGCAGAGGTGGCCGATAGTAATCTGCTCTTTCCACGAAAACGGATCAAAAAACAGTGCAGATGCAGAGGCCTTTATAAAAACAGTCTTGTAGGAAGAACGGAGTCAGTTTCACAAAAACAGTCTTGTAGGAAGAACGGAGTCTGTTTCACACAAACAGTCTTGTAGGAAGAACGGAGTCTGTTTCACACAAACAGTCTTGTAGGAAGAACGGAGTTTGTTTCACACAAACAGTCTTGTTGGAGGAACGAAGTCTATTTCACAAAATCGGTGTAGTGAGTAAACAATTGGTAAAAGTGATTGACTGCAGTTTCTCTCCCGATATCCACAGTAGAACCAACCAACTAACCTTTTGTATATGTACATTAGTGAGCCCTAACATCTAAATATCATTTACTTTATACCAATACAGAGGTAGAGTATATATCTATATGCAGCCCACACACAGAGCGACGCCCACCCACACTGAGAGATATTGAAAGCTCCATCTATTATTTATGTCTGTACAAAAGTACATGGATAGTTGTTGAATTGGTTTTAGTGAAGGTCAAAAAGATAATCAGGTGACAAGCAGTAATTGGTGCCTAATTGGCTTGTACAAAGTGTCACCACACAGATCTGCTTTTCTTATCACTTCACGCAGTGGCAGCGGCTTAGGCAGCAGCTTGCAAATGTTGTCAGATTTGACTGCTGCCGTGAACCTGATTTCTATTTAACTAATTGTAGCTCAAAGCTAAGCAGGAAACACAGGAAAGACCTACTAGCTACAGGTGTAATGGTTACCACAATAATTGTGGTAGCATGCACCCAACTTGTGGATCTATCCACAGCCCAATTCATAGATGTAGAAATACTTCCATGTCGCACCGGGTAAGGATAACTCTATGACACATAAAATAACTCAATAAAAAAATTGAGTGCAATTTATCGCAAATGATTAGAGCGACTTCCCACATTTTAAGACTTGAGATTTAGCATGAAATCAGCGAATCAAAATAATATAAAGTTATTTTTTCCAGTCTTCAATTTTCATTTAGATCATAATGATCTTTTGCTTCTAGGACAATCATTATATAAATATAGCGGTCAATACAGTTTTGCCTCGAATTGAGAAAAATTTAGGAAGTTGTCCTCTCTAAGCATATAAATAGACAAAAATCAATAGTAATCATGTGTTAAAAATATTTGATCTGTTTAGCACTGTGCTTGCTGAACAGAACTTTTCAATATCAAATCGAATCATTTTTTAAAAAAAACTAGCGCATAATCAACAAGGGTAAGCCTGCTAATTTGTACCTACAGGTAATGCTTCTCGCATAGAAACTACCACTGCAATAATTGACGTTAACCATGTCTTGTTTTTTTTTATGTTTGATAAAAGCTCTGTGGATTTGGTTGGCAGCAATGAGTATTTAATGTAGTGTGTGGCAGCAATGAGTATTCAATGTAAAGTGTGGCAGCAATGAGTATTCAATGTAATGTGTGGCAGCAATGAGTATTCAATGTAAAGTGTGGCAGCAATGAGTATTCAATGTAGTGTGTGGCAGCAATGAGTATTCAATGTAATGTGTGGCAGCAATGAGTATTCAATGTAATGTGTGGCAGCAATGAGTATTCAATGTAGTGTGTGGCAGCAATGAGTATTCAATGTAGTGTGTGGCAGCAATGAGTATTCAATGTAGTGTGTGGCAGCAATGAGTATTCAATGTAAAGTGTGGCAGCAATGAGTATTCAATGTAATGTGTGGCAGCAATGAGTATTCAATGTAATGTGTGGCAGCAATGAGTATTCAATGTAATGTGTGGCAGCAATGAGTATTCAATGTAGTGTGTGGCAGCAATGAGTATTCAATGTAGTGTGTGGCAGCAATGAGTATTCAATGTAAAGTGTGGCAGCAATGAGTATTCAATGTAATGTGTGGCAGCAATGAGTATTCAATGTAAAGTGTGGCAGCAATGAGTATTCAATGTAATGTGTGGCAGCAATGAGTATTCAATGTAATGTGTGGCAGCAATGAGTATTCAATGTAAAGTGTGGCAGCAATGAGTATTCAATGTAGTGTGTGGCAGCAATGAGTATTCAATGTAATGTGTGGCAGCAATGAGTATTCAATGTAATGTGTGGCAGCAATGAGTATTCAATGTAAAGTGTGGCAGCAATGAGTATTCAATGTAATGTGTGGCAGCAATGAGTATTCAATGTAGTGTGTGGCAGCAATGAGTATTCAATGTAATGTGTGGCAGCAATGAGTATTCAATGTAAAGTGTGGCAGCAATGAGTATTCAATGTAAAGTGTGGCAGCAATGAGTATTCAATGTAAAGTGTGGCAGCAATGAGTATTCAATGTAAAGTGTGGCAGCAATGAGTATTCAATGTAATGTGTGGCAGCAATGAGTATTCAATGTAAAGTGTGGCAGCAATGAGTATTCAATGTAGTGTGTGGCAGCAATGAGTATTCAATGTAGTGTGGCAGCAATGAGTATTCAATGTAATGTGTGGCAGCAATGAGTATTCAATGTAGTGTGTGGCAGCAATGAGTATTCAATGTAATGTGTGGCAGCAATGAGTATTCAATGTAGTGTGTGGCAGCAATGAGTATTCAATGTAATGTGTGGCAGCAATGAGTATTCAATGTAATGTGTGGCAGCAATGAGTATTCAATGTAAAGTGTGGCAGCAATGAGTATTCAATGTAATGTGTGGCAGCAATGAGTATTCAATGTAAAGTGTGGCAGCAATGAGTATTCAATGTAATGTGTGGCAGCAATGAGTATTCAATGTAGTGTGGCAGCAATGAGTATTCAATGTAATGTGTGGCAGCAATGAGTATTCAATGTAGTGTGGCAGCAATGAGTATTCAATGTAATGTGTGGCAGCAATGAGTATTCAATGTAGTGTGTGGCAGCAATGAGTATTCAATGTAATGTGTGGCAGCAATGAGTATTCAATGTAGTGTGGCAGCAATGAGTATTCAATGTAAAGTGTGGCAGCAATGAGTATTCAATGTAAAGCATTAACATAGTCTACATTAAGTTGAATTCTGTAAGTTATCAGACTGATGAAAAGGACTACCACAATGAGTTTGTTTGAAGCAATTTGT
Organism: Cryptosula pallasiana; assembly: GCA_945261195.1. Classification (NCBI taxonomy): domain Eukaryota; kingdom Metazoa; phylum Bryozoa; class Gymnolaemata; order Cheilostomatida; family Cryptosulidae; genus Cryptosula; species Cryptosula pallasiana. Next base: position 24,993,299 of record OX183140.1, on the reverse strand, counting down.
GGAAATGCAATTGCAAAAATACAAATTTGGGCAACATTGCATTTACGCATTCCTTAGAAATAGATACTGTTGGAGTGATGTAGTAGAGACAACTGATGACCGGTCGTTTTGAGTCAGCGTGTAAAGCCGTGGCTACACACACCTACGTTTTGTAGGAATATGACGAAAAAAACGTTTCGTAGCGTCGCTCTGGTGGCTACACACACAGATGATTGATCACCGCAACGCTACGGCGTGTCCAGTGAGGCAAAGAGGACTTAATTATTGAAAATAATCAATGTAATAACTATAATAAATATAAATTGTAATAATTAATTGATTATGATATTTCTTTATGATACTAGATAAATAATTTATTATCTGTGATAAATAATTAAAGTTTATAAGTAATAATTAGTTGTTTATAAATAAACAGTAACCTCTTTGATAAAAGTATTGTCGGCCAATCAGTAATGACCAGGTCAAGGTTAAATTATAAAAAAGTTCACTGGAGTCGTCAAATTTCATCCCTATATTTTATCCAATCGAGAGTAGTTATTTAATAATAATTGTCCAATCACCAAAGCGTCAGGCAAAAAACGTTTTAGTAGACCAACATGTAGGTCTACGAAATTGAGCGTCTTTTTGTAAAAAAACGTCGCTTGCAAAGAAAAAAACCGCGTTTTTTACCGCATACCTACAAAACGTAGGTGTGTGTAGCCACGGCTTAAGGCATACAATGTAATGCTGCCACAGTTTGACTAGACCATAAGTATAATGTATTATTATTGAGACAAGCAATCACAAAATATCGCCAATCATAAATCACAGTCTGTAAAGGAATACATGAGATGAATAGAGCTATCGATGAAGAATAACCAGTGGGCAAATGAAAAGGTCAACCTTGGATTCATTAACCAACGTCAATGACCAGTTCCATTGTGTATTCCCCACATCCATTTAATACATTTCTATATGACTGGAGTCAGTCCCTGGGACATGGCACTCTAAATGGTTAGACAGAAAACTTTAGCGCTCCGTAATCTAGTGTGGAAATCAATAGCAGACCGATCAGAGCCAATGGCTACATGACGTAAAGCGTACTTTTTACAACTCTCTGAACAGAGTGAAATTATAGTGGACATAATCTAATGAGCGAGGAGAGCATGCGTAGATTCTACCACTTTTGTTTGATACACTTACAATAAGAGTAAAACTTGAATCGTTAAAACTTGCAATTGGTTTCACAAGAACGAGCGCAATAGTGTCCTTTTCTATACATACTCCAACATTCATTTCTGTGACAAAATAACTTCAATCATCATTTTAATACTAATATTATAATAATTATTACATAGTAGTTATGTAATACTGAATACAATTGAAATAAATAATGCGTGAAAGATGACACACGGCAAGTGTACGGAAATTATTTTAAGAAATAAGAAATGGTGTTCTGGCAATTACATGCATTTTACCAACCAAGCAGGCTTTGTAAAAACCAAATTGAGGATATGTCTATACATAGTGATTGCTTTTACCTTTCTTATTTATCCAACCTTTACAGACTTATGACTTTTCTGTTTATTGCTACAGCGATGTTATATCATAAAAACAAAGTTTTTAGGCGTAGTGAGAGTTTAAGAGTAAAGTAACGCAACAGTGTTTGTTTTCTAATGACAAGAAAACCTCTGACTGTTTGACAGGTTTAGCTCATGCGTGGTAAGAAGCAACTTTCATTCCTACGCAACGATAACCTTTCAGATTCTCATATCGGTACCAATAATAGGAATTGGTGCCTGCTACTCCGCTATAGTCTATGTATTACACAAGAAAAAACATACACGTAAGTGTGACATGTGTTTTTTGATGTATTTCTATTATTAAGAATGACACAATAATTTATTCTTATAACTGACGCCTGTCTTACAGTGTCAAACATCTTATAACTGACACATGTCTTACAGTGTCAAACATCTTATAACTGACACCTGTCTTACAGTGTCAAACATCTTATAACTGACACATGTCTTACAGTGTCAAACATCTTATAACTGACACCTGTCTTACAGTGTCAAACATCTTATAACTGACACATGTCTTACAGTGTCAAACATCTTATAACTGACACCTGTCTTACAGTGTCAACATCTTATAACTGACACATGTCTTACAGTGTCAAACATGTTATAACTGACACCTGTCTTACAGTGTCAAACATCTTATAACTGACACATGTCTTACAGTGTCAAACATCTTATAACTGACACCTGTCTTACAGTGTCAAACAAATCGAGAGCCAGTCAGAAGTTGAAGAGTTCCACGCTAAGCGTAGGCCTGCTAAGCATCAGTTCCACGCTTTCCTACATACCCATCATCATCGAGTATATTCTAGAGGAAGGCCACTACTCGTCACCAGGAATTGCCACCACTGTGTACATAAATGCATCACTGCTCGCCAGCGCTGTAGCCAACCCCCTAGTATATGCTGCGTGTAGCAAGGACTATAGAGCAACTCTGAGCAAACTTGTATGGAGGAGATTTAGATCACAGGCTATTCAACCATCTTATCCAATGAGAGCGGAGAGTCAGACACGCCCCTCGCCGCCATAACTGCCGGAGTTGTTTGCTTATGGTTTGACTTTTTTAAATTTTATTTTGTGTTAGTTAGTGATTTGTTATACAGCCAAGACACAGGCCATATGCATACTTGTTATACAGCCAAGACACAGGCCATACGTATACTTGTTATACAGCCAAGACACAGGCCATATGCATACTTGTTATACAGCCAAGACACAGGCCATATGTATACTTGTTATACAGCCAAGACACAGGCCATATGTATACTTGTTATACAGCCAAGACACAGGCCATATGTATACTTGTTATACAGCCAAGACACAGGCCATATGTATACTTGTTATACAGCCAAGACACAGGCCATATGCATACTTGTTATACAGCCAAGACACAGGCCATACGTATACTTGTTATACAGCCAAGACACAGGCCATACGTATACTTGTTATACAGCCAAGACACAGGCCATATGTATACTTGTTATACAGCCAAGACACAGGCCATATGCATACTTGTTATACAGCCAAGACACAGGCCATATGCATACACCGTCTCCACTAGCATTACATACATTGTACTTCACCCTAACACTTTCTTCATTAAGTAAACATGTCTACAAGATTGCGATTATTTTAGTTATTGACGTTATGTTGTTGTAAATTAATTTTCTAACACCTTTATGGCACTGCAATTGCGTCATTATCACCTAGCCTACTTGATTTTACGATTATTTCAAACAAAAACAACAAAAAAATTGAGTTGGTTTTACATTTTAGTAAATGTTGTAGTGAAATGACCAAATTGTTTTTATTAAGTCTTAAATGGGTATGATATGGTGTGGTAGGGTAGGGTGTGGGATGGTATGGTAGGGTGTGGTATGGTAGAGTGGTGTGGTGAGGTAGGGTATGGTGTGGTAAGGTATGGTGTGATATGGTGTGGTTTGGTAGGGTATGGTATGGTAGAGTGGTATGGTATGGTGTGGTAAGGTATGGTATGGTGTGGTAAGGTATGGTGTGGTAAGGTAGGGTATGGTGTGGTTTAGTATGGCATATGACAGCAAATGCAACACAGTGCACCACTCATAAGTCTATACACTCGTACCCAATTTCCAGGCAGAACAATTTAATATATAATTAAACGAATGAATGAAGATGTATACTTGTTGTCCAGCAACCAACAGAACAACAGAAATAAACATAAACATACACACCTGTGTCTACTGATCTGTTTAGATACTGCACAGGAGAGCTGATAGGTGTTTCCCAGCACCAGTCCAACATTACTCACAAAACCATAAGGAAAGAGCCGACGCCACACACAGGAAAGTGATCCAGCACTTCGGTTTCGGCTCTCAAAGTTCATAAACAGAGAGCTGTCGACGGACACTTGATCCTAAACAAGAGAAGTATTTTGTGTGACAAGATGGAGTGGATCTGTACATTACTATAACGCGTTCATACCAATGGACCAACTGAACATATCAACTTTCAGCAGTCGCTAGTCAAATGTGAAACAGTAGCTTACATGTATGAGACAATGATAAGATTTCAATAGCACTACATGTTGCTTACAGTGGAGACAATTAGCTATATCTAAGCTATAATAACTTGCAACGCATACATCACCTCACGAGGAGAAAACACCAAATAAAACTGTATGAGGAGACAACACCAAATAAAACTACATGAGGAGACAAGCCAAATAATTCCAACAAGTTGTGGGTATTAGCTGAACACTGTCAAACCTATTTCAAGCTATAGAAAACCAAACATATTTAGTAGAGGGAATACCTGTTGGCCTATAGGAAAAGTAAAACCCTGCCGAAGTCTCATTTTGGTGCAGTCAATGGCACTGAGCTGATCCAACCAGCTAATCTCTTCCTCCTCATCACCATCGTAATAGTCTGAGTCAAACACACTGCACATGTCTAGGTGCACCTCAGACGTGGCCTGCGAACAATGCAACTGATATTAAAGCTTCGTAAGAGCAGCCATCAGACAACATACAAGGGTAAAACCTTCAAGTGTCTAATAAAAGATAATTCTGAGCCGTTTGCAAAAGTCAATAAGAATTAAATATTTTTTACAACAAGTTTGACAAAATGGACAATTCATTAGAATCAGAGAGCCTACCGTTTTATAATAATAGTAAACACGAGCCATAGGGTAACCTAACAAAGACATACGTATGGGTTGTAGCTATTCATCTCATCCTGAAATCGCTTGACCTCTAACAATCTCTCATACTCCTCAATGATCTCTTGTGAGGATTTCATGTCCCGTTTAACCATCTATAAAACACAGTAGTAGCAAAGCACATTGCTATGTACGTCACCTCAATCTAGATCAAGCAGCAGCATTCATTTCCACATGATAACTCCATCTGACCTGCTGACTTTCAAACTCCTCCAGCCCCTTCTCACCGAGGGCATCATAGATTCGCCTCAGGTGATCATCACAAAGAACTGCAACAAAAGCTGACAATAGTTATTTCAATCTCGAGTCAAAATGTAATATTTCTCACTGTGGGCTCAATTTGAGCCCGTGAAGTCCCAAAAATTTATTCTCAAGGAATGCATTACAATAACATACGTAATAAAGAATGACTGAAATGGGTTGGTAATGAAATGGGCTGGTTACGAAATGGGTTGGTTATGAAATGGGTTGGTTACGAAATGGGTTGGTTATGAAATGGGATGGTTATGAAATGGGTTGGTTATGAAATGGGTTGGTTGTGAAATGGGTTGGTTGTGAAATGGGTTGGTTGTGAAATGGGTTGGTTGTGAAACGGGTTGGTTGTGAAACGGGATGGTTGTGAAATGGGATGGTTATGAAATGGGTTGGTTGTGAAATGGGTTGGTTGTGAAATGGGTTGGTTGTGAAATGGGTTGGTTGTGAAATGGGTTGGTTGTGAAATGGGTTGGTTGTGAAAATGGGTTGGTTATGAAATGGTTGGTTGTAAAATGGATCGGTTGTGAAATGGATTGGTTACGAAATGGGTTGGTTGTGAAATGGGTTGGTTGTGAAATGGGTTGGTTGTGAAATGGGTTGGTTGTGAAAATGGGTTGGTTATGAAATGGTTGGTTGTAAAATGGGTTGGTTATGAAATGGGTTGGTTATGAAATGGGTTGGTTATGAAATGGGATGGTTATGAAATGGGCTGGTTATGAAATGGGTTGGTTGTGAAAATGGGATGGTTATGAAATGAATAAATAAAAACAACAAATCTAACTAGTGCAAACTTGTTATGGAAAAATGGAACGAGCAGCTCAGCACTAAACTGTTTTAGCAGGTTTTTAAAACAAGCAGAGAAAACTTCTGTCACGTGAAATACTGTAACGGGTTGCTCATAATAATAGTTAAAAATGGTGCAAGTGCCTAAGGTCTATGCACTCACACTGCGGTTCGGCTCTCATGTCGGTAAAAGGACAATAAAACCACTCACAAGATTTACTACTCTGTCGATTTATACAAAAAAACAACTTATGTCCGTGCATTAGCCACATTTGTAAGCAGTAACATTGCAGTTCTTAGACCTACCGTCTCTGGCTCTTTTGATACGATGAAACAGATTCTCAGCGGCATTCTTAGCAGCAGGAGAAATGTGCTTATCTGGGTGAAACTGTAGGCTCAGGCGTTTATATGCAGCGTTTATTTCAGCAGTGGTTGCCTAGCAACAATATCTGACAGGTTAGAGCAATATTAATGATAAAAATTAAGACAAAAGCAGGAAGCCAATACACATCTCTGCTCAAGTACCAAAGTGCAGGAAGATGGTCACACCACCACAATTACTGGTGTAACAAACTCATTTGTTTAGGGTTTAATTTGAGTGTATTTAATTCAATTACAACTTTTTTAGGTTGGACGGTTCAACATTTTTATACGGAGTTGCCCTCTCACCAGCAAGAAAATATCTTTAGACGCAACCAATGCTGACCTAGATGTAATTACTTCCTGGAGAGGCCATAAGTTACATACAGCTTTGAAGTGAGTTTTGAAAAGTTGGCTTGTTTACATCTGTTTGCAACCCAGATATTGGTATGGTGCAAAGGTTTGCTAGCCAGATATTGGTATGGTGCAAAGGTTTACAACCCAGATATTGGTATGGTGCAAAGGTTTGCTACCCAGATATTGGTTTGGTGCAAAGGCTTACAACCCAGATATTGGCATGGTGCAAAGGTTTACAACCCAGATATTGGCACGGTGCAAAGGTTTACAACCCAGATATTGGCATGGTGCAAAAGTTTATTTTTATAGAAAAAAATATTGTTCCCAAAAATTTGAAACTTGTGGAAATTTTTTCTTGATTCAGCATTTTTTGTACATTGCTGGTAAATTTGTTACTGCGCACACACCGGCTTTCACATGACAATGTTCTGTGGTCAAAATCTAAAAAAAACAGCGCATAATTTTTTTTCATCAAACATAATTTCTCATTTTAAAATTGATTAAACAATGTTTAGTATACTTTTAAAATACTTTGTGATTTTTACGCAAGTGATAATAATTAAAAATACCCACCAATTACTGAAAAATAATTCTAAACATCCTAATTAGCCACAAAGATTGAAAGGGAAAACTTCACAAGAAAGTCACAACTACTTGTTGAAACTCATTCTATTGCGCAGGAATTTGGTGTGGCAGCTGATTACCACTGTGATAGCGCCATCTAAATGCCTCTAGGTTCAAGACCTTGTACTGACTACTTTTGTCTAACTGGTCACATCAGAGTACAGCATGCAGCATGACTGCCAAAAGGGTGGACAGCGACTGTGTCTGGACACCTGCCTGTTTACCCACTGGCCGACATCACTATGTTGAGCCCAAGGGTTGGCTAGAGTAGTTGGCTGTGTTGAACGCTGTGTACGTTGCGCAGAGCATTGGCTTTTGCAGGCAAAAGTGCAACAAGAGAAAGTATAAGTAAGCTCCAGTAGTTGAGTGCTTTTGAGTGCACTTGTAATCTCTCCCTCACACATTGAGGAGAGAGGGGCAAGAGCTCGCTTTTATTTGCTATCAAACCTTTGTTCAACAGTTTTCATAGCCTCGCAACAAGGTGTATAAAAAAGAGGCTATAAAAATACAATATACTTGGAATAAATTAATCTGGCAATAAATTGTAGCAGAATAAAATGTAAGTGCAAGTTGTAGTGAACACAAAATATAAATGTAAACAATATAAGTTTTAATTCAAGATTGTGTTGTAGGTCGCCATCTTGAAAGAGTGCAGGTCGTTTCCTGTACAATATAATATTATAATGTAGCTGCCACTCACAGATATTCCATTTTGTTATCTTTGGAGCCATGGACCTCAATAAAACTACTGTATTTTGTTTGATTTTAGTTAGCTTCTGCAATAGTCTTACAATGCACAATGATAAAACAACTCTACACTCGGAGTGCGCATCGCCAAGGCTCATTAATTCATTCCTTATTTCAGACCTGTCCAAATGTTTTTCAAAAAGGGCCAAATTCCAAAATTGCTGTCACACTGAGGACCAAATTTAGCCTCTTTTTTCAGCTTGTTGCTATTATGATTGGTAGAGTACTTGGAGAGTAGTGTTCAAAAGAAAAGTATATTTTACTTACGTAATATACATACATGTATAATACATATATCGAAACAGAAATGTATCTATATCAAAAACGAAAACTATCAACTTACTGTTATAGTATACATATGCAAATAACAGTACAGTTGTATATTTACGTATCTATATAATTATTGATTTAAAGTTCTGGTTATGTATTTTTTTATGAATCTATTTCATGTAGTATTAGAGTTTTCTTATTTCAACGGGAGATATGAAATGCCTTCTTTCCTGCCATCACCATCTCAATAACAATATCTGTAGCTTCAACACAGTACATTCTCAAAAACTGTTATGAATGTTCTGGGTTGACATATGATCTGAGCATGGTCTTGTTGTCATTCAGTCTAGAGAACACAGTTTCACATTTGTAGGTAGAACCAAAGATGGTTAACTGCTTCCAGCTAAGCCAGTTGTAACTGAATATCTCTCAATAGGAACATGCGCTGACGAATAGAAAACAGGACTTGTTCGCTCCAATTCTGCAGCATTTGCTTGGATGTCACACAAATCTAAATGCACTCTGTGTGCATCTATCCTAGTAAATTATTTTTTTAGCCAAACTTTCTACTCTCCATTCACTGAGGCATTCATGGGATTGCTCAAAAATTGAATAATGGCATCAATGTTTTCAAACTCCTGAAATCGACACGTAAATTCAGTTTGTACTTTGACGATGACTAGCTGAAATCTTTCAATAACACCGTTCGTGTTGTTTGCAATATCCCACTTTTGGATAAAGCCCTTCAGTGATGAAAAGAAGTTCTGCTCTTTTTGTAAAATCATTGGAGAAAACCTCAACTTTGCATTGAATGGCTCAATAGACATGCGAAACTTCATCACAATCAGTCATATCCTTGCATCTTTAGGTTCACAATATTCATGCGTTCAAAAAATCTACAAGAAGTGCCAGAACACACATATTCCTGGCTGAACGAAGAAATTCCCTGTGCTCATCACCAATCTCATGTGCATTCAGAAACAACAGAACCTCTGGTTGCAGCTTCCATGACCTAGCTTACACGTGGCCCTTGCCAAGCCATCTGACTTCATTATGCGTCAGCAGATCTTTATGTTCAGCGCTACAGCTTTCCAAGAGAGTTTGTAGCTGCCAGTGTAGAAGTGCTGATTTTGCTTTCAGAATGTTTATTAGTTATTTTTGAGAATGTCATGACAGTTTTATAGTTCTTGTCAATTTTAGCATAAAGATCCAATTGATTAATAATACAGTGAGGCAGATGAGGCTAGGGCTCTTTCATTCTCCCAGCAAGCCCATGCATCCGGCCTACCATGGCCAGTGCACCAGCCGTTGCAACATAGACAAATCTTTCTGAGATCTGCCAGAGTTTGCATCAATGGCTCCAATGCTCTCAATCCAGTTTTCTTGTTTTGCATATCAATAAAAGAGAAAAATGCCTCTCTGAACAAGGGATCATTGAAAAAAGTTAACAAAGATAACCAACTGTGCCCCACCTCTGACATCAGTTGACTCAAGAAATTTCTCACAATGATTTTTTATTTACTGAGATCCAGAGGGCCACAGTTTCAAGGGCTGGGGGCCACTTTTGGGTCGCAGTTTGGGCAACTCTAACTATGAAGCAGACACAATCTCCAGCGATAGCCTGGTGACTGCTATATATGTTTTTTCTTCAAGAGCTGCAGGCTGGATCCCATGAATTTCAACCACCAACTGGCATTGACTGCTACATTTTGAACCAATGCTCTACCGGTCAGTTGCTCAATCCATTCCAATATATTAAGGTGATAGATAATCACATCATCATTATAAATAAAGTTCTCAATATTGTCTGGTGTGTTTCTTGAAAATTACTTTGATGGCATTTCACAGGTTGATTGTGGCAAAATCGCTGTAAAAATTTCATGAGATTCTAGAGACTCTGTTTTAAACTTGAACTTGATATTAGTTAGTTAGTAACACCAAACAATAATATATTATTGTTTATATCTATAACATATGGTCCCATTATTACTATTATTATTATATTAAATAATATTACACTAATTACAAACATTATTATTATTCAAAATTATAAATAATAATAATATAATAAAATTATTGGTATTATTAGTGAAGTAAACCTGTGCTGGAATTTTGATACAAACCAGGGACAAGAACAATTCAACTCTTTAGTGATCATTGGTGGCCCTGAAAAGCTGCACTCGTAGCAGAAGAACATATTGCCAGTGGTAGATTCTCAGCAATGTTGCTGCTAAGTTGTGTCAGTAGCTATATAGCATAAAAGCGTACGGACTGGTAAAATAAGTCATCAATAGCGAGCGCTGCATAAAATCTGTCTAATGTAATCTACCCTTTGCATTATTGTGTAATGTCCCATTGATTGTTATAATTATTTCTATTAAATGTTATTATTATTTTATTATTATTAGAAGTTACAAATAATTTGTGTTGTGGATGTTTAAAAATTCTTATAAGTATTGTTTAATCAGTTCTGGTGCAAATATTTACTGTCGGAGGTTGTGTACAAACGTAGGTAGTCGACCTACTAAAATTTTGTCCAATCAGGGATATAATTTTGAGTATTACTACTATATAAGTTTAAATTATTTTTATTTGTGCCAGAGTTGTCAGTGAATAAAGTTGTGCTCATACTTTAAACAAATCTGCTTCTCTCAAATCTAACTGTAAGCCTCTGCACCCACTCTACTACGTGGCAGTTATAAAATCTACGTCTCATAGTAGTAACTGCATAAACACTAGTATAGCTGGGCAAGTTTATAAGTTAGTAATTGCGCTGGAATTAATTGGAGATAAAACTTGTAGCTAAATAGGCCTCTGCACCCACTCTACTACGTGGCAGTTATAAAATCTACGTCTCATAGTAGTCACTGCACTAACACTAGTTTAGCCGGGCAAGTCTATTGACACTGCAAGTTAACAGAGACTATTAGTTCATTGTTAAGTAAATCTTTGCCTATATTACTGCTACTAGAGGTGGCGATTAATTACACGGCAAGTTAAATCATAATAAAAGTTTAAAAATATCAACTGGGCCTGTTTTCGGTCCATCTACTGGGCCTGTTTTCGGTCCACCTTCAGCGAGACTATCTACCGGGCCTGTTTTCGGTCCACCTGCAGACTATCAACTGGGCCTGTTTTTTGTCCTTCAGCTATCTACCGGGCCTGCTTTCGGTCCACCTGCAGACAGACTATCAACTGGGCCTGTTTTCGGTCTACTCTTAGACTACTAACCGGGCCTGATTTCGGTCTTGTTAGACAATCGGCATAATTTTACTTCATTAGTAATTATCAGTAGTATTGTTAATAATAATCATCAAAAATAATGATAAATAATAATTATCATTTTTAGTTGTCATTATTATAATAATAATAAATAAATATAATAATAATATAGTATAAATATATATAATAATAATAATTAATATAATAATAATAATTATTATTATTATTAAAACATATTTATTAATAATAATCAATGTAATCATCATCATATATATAATATAAACCATATATTGTTGTATAGCAATAAATTTAATAATTATTATAACAAAAAAATAATAATAAGATAAATATTAATAATAATTATAATTGTCATATATTAACATTTATGTGTGTATATGTATGTTGTATGTATAACAATCATTATTTATCTATTAATAAATTATCATCATTTATTATAATTGTAAATAATTATTTATAGTTAGTAAGAAGTAGTAATTATTTATTATTATTATTATTTATTTATTATTATATTATTATTTATTTATTATAATAATAATAATAAATAAATAATAATTATAAATTATAAACCAGTGCTGGCTGTCAAATCTGTCAGCGGAGAGAGTGAAAACTTGCACAATATTTTTCTTTTAATAAAAAAAAATTCTAATTTAATATTATAATTAATAATTATGGTTCACATATTTCTTTTGGTAATAATAATAATAATTATTATTATAATAATTATTATTATTATAAATAATAATTATTAATTACGATAATCGCTATAACGCTACATGAACTCAACACCTATATAGACATACTTTTTTACCAATCATTAAAATTGCATAAAATGCCCATCGATGCTCTGTAAAACTATCGTTGATGATATCAGCATCATCGTCATCTTGCACACCGTCTGCAAACAAATAATCGTCATGTTCTGTGGAGGCTGACATCTTTATTTATAGTCTACAACTAAAGCAAAAAATGTAACAGTTGAGAGATGTTTGAAGACATTGCATTGATATAATATATTTAGCATTGAAAAAAATTTCAAGGTGGAATAAAAGCTTTACAGTAACAATAGATACAAAAAATAGTTGAAATGCTAGCTGGTTGAACCAAGGTGGTGTGGACAACTCTAAGAGAAGACAACTTGTTTTATGCAAAAAACAATCAGTAATGTGGTGTAAAACTTATTATATCAGTAAAATGAACATGGAGGATTTTGATTATTAAGTGATCATATTGTTTATGAACTCCTCCAACCTACACTCCAACGAGTTATCAGCTTTACAAAATTACCACATGACAGCTCTCACACTGATACGGGCACACATATGCTCTAAGTCACAATAGAATGCAGGTATTCAAGTGCACCATTATATTGTATGTACCATTGTATAAACTTTTTTTGTTTTGTCCATTTACCATTCAGTTGCTTCAAGCAAAAGTATTATTGCTCCACAATATTTTTAGATGGATGCAATTCAGATTCTTTTGGTGGTACTTGCCGTGGTGGGTGGTACGCAAGCATTTAGTAGAAATGCTATAGAGCTGGGATTGGTCAGTCAAACGTATCCTATAGAATTCTGGGATGCTCTAGCTAGCATGACGGACGCAGAGTTGAGACCACAATTTCTTAGACTAGTTCTCTATTTGGATAGAAACAGAGCAGGAGATGAGTGAGTGTCACACCATTTGTTTAAAGTTTATGGAACCTAGGCTATATTGACAGTTTGTGTAAATATTTTTAGTGTAAAAACTTCTCTAAAAATTTTTTATATAATAAATAACAGCTAGAGAACATCAGTAAGCGGGTTGTTTTGGACTTTCTAAACTTTGATAGTTAAAAAAACTAACTATTCACATAAAAACGTAATAGATTGTAACTCGCTAACATCACCAGTGAACCTATAGCCTGTGTTCTGTAGCCATTGGTGTTGCAACCACGGAAGGACCGCCCAAGCAAAGACTCCTGTATATAACCAAAGAGGAGAAGTCGTAGCCTGGAATCTTGTACCGTGTGCGGATGGACAACTAGGGTGCTGCGCAGGGTTCCTCCAGGTGGCCAATCACTGCCTAGGTGAGTGACATAGGTAATGCTTTTCATACCATTTTGGTAGATGACATGGCAGAATGCCAGAATGAGTTAAGCAGCCAAACAAATGTATGCCCATTCATTAATCCTTGAGTAAAATGGCAGCCCGACACAACTGACCACGAGCAGTAATTTTTAGTTGACAGCAGAATAATAGGAGCAGATCTGCATACTGGTGTTTAAGGACATGATGGTTCTCCTGGGCACAAGCGCCTCTGTAGTTAACTACAATACTACTGTTGTCTGGTTAACTACAATACTGCTGTTGTGTAGTTAACTACAATACCACTGTTGGATAGTTAACTACAATACTACTGCTGTGTAGTTAACTACAATACTACTGCTGTGTAGTTAACTACAATACCACTGTTGTGTAGTTAACTACAATACTACTGTTGTGTAGCCAACGCCAATGCCAACGTGATACAGCTTTACAACTTTAAAAAACTTAACATTATACATATAATAACTGTGACACTTGTATTGTTTTTATTTGCATTGCAAAAACAAATAGCAGTTAAGCACATTAATTTCTATATTGTGGGAGATTTGCTGTATGTTCAGATGAGCCAGGCCTCTTCTCCACCCGCTCCCACCCTAACACTCCCCTATACCCCTTACCCTGTCAACTACAGAAGTTTAAATAACCCAAGGCCTTCTCCCTTGAGTACATAACAATGTTTCTCAGAATTTCGGATACCGGCTGCCCCGACCCCGACAGTATAGACCCTGTATCTCATGTATATGAACATATAGAACCTATCTTGGATGAGTACCCGGGTCAGTCTGTAAAATTGGCTGATTAAGATAGCCTGGGACCCAGAGGACTGGATACCCACCTATAGAAGCTGAAGACTGCAGTAGGAAAGCTTTGAAACGGAGATAAAGGAACTTGGATCTCCTTATAAGGACCAGCTACTTCCCATACCTCTGATTGGCTTAGAAAGAGCGAGAACTGATGTGCCATGTGTAAAGCTTGGGCCGATGATGTGTTTGGACCCCTGTGTTATTGTATATACGTATTGTCTTGTTTCATTGCTGTGCTTTTTATATCCTTATACGTGATTAGCTTACCCCTAATAAGGGGGTGAATGTTCCTCTTTTCCTCTTATAAGATGAGCTCTTGTGCTGCTGGACAATCAAAGGTTAGTGGAGTTTTGTACTAGTACATTTATTATATTGCTAAATAGATTATGTAATAAACGATTGTTAGTACAAACTGTGGTGTAGTGAGTCTGGGTCGTGGATCCCGAAGAGGTTGATACAATCTGTTTGGAGTGGATGCCGTTGTGTCGGCAGTGGAAGGAGGAAAATCACTACAATATTACCAGAGCAAATCTTTTATTGACCTAAAAATTAAAATAACTGATTTGTTGTCTGGAAAAAATAACTTTATTGATTTAATGTATAAAATGTACAGTTATACCTAATTAATTAATAAGTCAAGCTGTCTAGGTAGCATTTGAGCAGTGATGTGCGTGTAGTATAGTGTCAGGTATTAGTAAGATCTTCAGGCTTAAATGTTCTGTCTTCGGCCAAAAGTCTTCTCAGCATAGAAAGCTTCTCTCTGCAGATGCTGATGTTGGCTGACTTCTTTTGTAACAATCTGCAGGGTATTGGAAATATATCTGGCCTTGACATAGACATTACGTTGATAATGTCATTTTCTTGCAGCCGCTCGGCAATATACTCTCCTCTCTTACACTTGACGTTTCCAAAATCCGAGGCTTTTATATCTTGGGGAAGCATGACCTGTTTGATAGTGAATGCTGTGCTTTCCATTCTTTGGCAAGATTCACCAGTTGAGTATATTGAAGCTCTATCTGTAACAGCTGTTGAGCTCACCCTCAATGTTGTATACACTTGTTATGGCTTTCTACCCTCAATGTTGTATACACTTGTTATGGCTTTCTACCCTCAATGTTGTATACACTTGTTATGGCTTTCTACCCTCAATGTTGTATACACTTGTTATGGCTTTCTACCCTCAATGTTGTATACACTTGTTATGGCTTTCTACCCTCAATGTTGTATACACTTGTTATGGCTTTCTACCCTCAATGTTGTATACACTTGTTATGGCTTTCTACCCTCAATGTTGTATACACTTGTTATGGCTTTCTACCCTCAATGTTGTATACACTTGTTATGGCTTTCTACCCTCAATGTTGTATACACTTGTTATGGCTTTCTCGAGTAGAATTCCATTGCCGTCAAACCTCTCCACAATGGCGACTATTTGTGACAAATTTTCTGCACAGTAAAGTGCTGCATCCAGCCAGCTAGCCCATCTTGTAACATTAGGCTCAGAGGTAGTAGCAATTTCAGCAAAAAGTGCCATTTTTCGTTTATTTTCCGCCGTAGTGGCTTTAACTCTTGCAATGAAGTCATCACCATCAACAAACTGAGTTCTGACCTTCACAGCGCAATTAATGAACTAGTGTACCATACAGGTGATATGGAAGAGAAGTGGGTACACCTGTTCTAGTGGCTATATCCTGGCTATATCTGATAAGAGCGAGCAAAGGTACTCCCAGTCGACTCCTAGAGAGCGAATAGCATCATCCACAGCCCTGCATCAATTGACTATTGGCCGAGCATTGAATATGCTCACAATCTAGCTTAAGTCTAACTCTTGGTTGATTTACAGGCCCACTCATATATTCATACACTACTTTCCCCACATATCACTCTCCCCACATGTCACTTTCCCCACATGTCACTTTCCCCACATGTCACTTTCCCCACATGTCACTTTCCCCACATGTCACTTTCCCCACATGTCACTTTCCCCACATGTCACTTTCCCCACATGTCACTTTCCCCACTTTTCACTTTCCCCACATGTCACTTTCCCCACATGTCACTTTCCCCACATGTCACTTTCCCCACATGTCACTTTCCCCACATGTCACTTTCCCCACATGTCACTTTCCCCACATGTCACTCTCCCCACATGTCACTTTCCCCACATGTCACTTTCCCCACTTTTCACTTTCCCCACATATCACTTTCCCCACATGTCACTTTCCCCACATGTCACTTTCCCCACATGTCACTTTCCCCACATGTCACTTTCCCCACATGTCACTCTCCCCACACGTCACTTTCCCTACATGTCACTTTCCCCACATGTCACTTTCCCCACTTTTCACTTTCCCCACATGTCACTTTCCCCACATGTCACTTTCCCCACATGTCACTTTCCCCACATGTCACTTTCCCCACATGTCACTTTCCCCACATGTCACTTTCCCCACATGTCACTTTCCCCACATGTCACTTTCCCCACATGTCACTTTCCCCACATGTCACTTTCCCCACATGTCACTTTCCCCACATGTCACTTTCCCCACATGTCACTTTCCCCACTTTTCACTTTCCCCACATGTCACTTTCCCCACATGTCACTTTCCCCACATGTCACTTTTCCCACATGTCACTTTCCCCACATGTCACTTTCCCCACATGTCACTTTCCCCACATGTCACTCTCCCCACATGTCACTTTCCCCACATGTCACTTTCCCCACTTTTCACTTTCCCCACATATCACTTTCCCCACATGTCACTTTCCCTACATGTCACTTTCCCCACATGTCACTTTCCCCACATGTCACTTTCCCCACATGTCACTTTCCCCACATGTCACTTTCCCCACTTTTCACTTTCCCCACATGTCACTTTCCCCACATGTCACTTTCCCCACATGTCACTTTCCCCACATGTCACTTTCCCCACATGTCACTCTCCCCACACGTCACTTTCCCCACATGTCACTTTCCCCACATGTCACTTTCCCCACATGTCACTTTCCCCACATGTCACTTTCCCCACATGTCACTCTCCCCACATGTCACTTTCCCCACATGTCACTTTCCCCACTTTTCACTTTCCCCACATATCACTTTCCCCACATGTCACTTTCCCTACATGTCACTTTCCCCACATGTCACTTTCCCCACATGTCACTTTCCCCACATATCACTCTCCCCATATGTCACTTTCCCCACTTTTCACTTTCCCCACATATCACTTTCCCCACATGTCACTTTCCTTACATGTCACTTTTCCCACATGTCACTTTCCCCACATGTCACTTTCCCCACATGTCACTCTCCCCACACGTCACTTTCCCTACATGTCACTCTCCCCACATGTCACTTTCCCTACATGTCACTTTCCCCACATGTCACTTTCATCGACTAATATGAATAACCTTTGTCCACATAAACGGTTGTTCAGTTTCTCTGCATCTGCACTAGCTAGTTGACTAACATTGTTTTCACGTGTTGCTGCTGATGGTCGGCTATGAGCAAACAATTACATAGAGACCTGCTGTGCAGTTTGTGTGGAGGTATATCCGCAGACACGAATGCACGTGTTACTTGCTCAGGAAGTTGGTAACAATGATTACATTGGTTGCTTCAGCTGTTCCATCTGTTTCTTGTGTTTGACAGTATTCTGGTGACTTTCTACAAAAACTCGCTTGAGAGACTTTACCTAACAGCTGCAACGATTACAATATAACTCACTGCTTGGTGTTTGTTGAACTTGCTAGAAAACTTTCAAATAATCTGAATAACCTTCCCATGAGCCGATTGTTTCACTTTTGGTATTTTCGATGGCGTGAAACTGAATGCAAACTAGCCGTGTAATGTGTCAGCATTTGCAGTAAATATCAGCTGCATCACAGTCATACTGACTCATAGATGTGCGAATCAATGAATTTGGTACGATGTTACGAATTACGATGATGAAATACTATTAATATTAAAGAAAGTCTATCTTTTTTATTTAGATTTATGAAATCCACATTCAACAATTCAAAACCAGTAGTTAGGTACGGAGTGTGCAGTAGTTAGGTACGGAGTGTGCAGTAGTTAGGTACGGAGTGTGCAGTAGTTAGGTACGGAGTGTGCAGTAGTTAGGTACGGAGTGTGCAGTAGTTAGGTACGGAGTGTGTAATAATGACAATGTACCCTTCATATTGTGATAGATTTTGATGCACACTAGTAGTGAACAGGTCGTTTACTCTAGAACCTTGCGAGACAATGCGCTAGACTTTGACCCACAGCGTTCGGTTAACAGCTGTTTGGGTGGAAAGTCCTACTGTGCTGGTGGCATAGTGAACAGGGCCGGTAGTGACCCCTGCAGGGCCGGTAGTGACCCCTACCGACCAGGTATAGCTGTACCGGGCCGGCACAAGATCGCCGACATAGATGAGGATCTTTAAAGTATGAAGGAGCTCAGTCAAGGTCGAGAACAGGAAGTACCTACCCTTAGATTGCCAACTTAATGGACTCAACTCTATATACAGCCTGGGAGCCTTGCAGGACTACTGATTGGACAATAAGGAGAAAGGACTCCGCCCTTAGCCACTTGGCACCTCCCCTATTTAACCATATTGCATTGTTGATTGGCTACTTATTTATATAATCAATTGTATTGACTAATCTGTTTCCTGTGCTATGATTGTTATATGTTTTGTACTTGTTAGCTCTCCTATAAAAGGAGAGCACACTGTCTTTCTCTTTGCATTCATTTTCATATTGCCAACCCTAGAGGAATAATTACCCTCCGGACTATCATAGAGAATATAGCCACTTATACAAGCACTACGCTGTACTGTTTGTCTGAGCCATGGGCTCTTGCCTTACCGGGTAATTCGGTTACCCTGCACAGTTGTCACTGTCATTCAGCACAGTGTCCCCTCTGGAGAGAGGTACAATACTCGAGACTAGTGGATGTCCGTGGTAAACAGACCGGAAACCATTACAATATAAAGCATCTCAATATCTCTGATCTGTGTAACCAGACTACGACAAGTGTGCACCTTCATTTATTCATGTCGGCAAACCCAATGACACTTGAAATAAGAAACTATGGTGCCACTACGTAATACATAATATTCAATTAATTATGTTCAAGTGAATAACTCAATATCTTCTCAAAAAAAAAGTTCAAAGGCTTTATTGATTTATTGAGGTTTTGCAAAAACATCATTTTGTCATATCAACGCAGCAAATTTTCTCAAATCAGGATAACAGTCAAACAAGTTGAGGTTTCTATTGATAAGTTAAAGGATAGACTAAGCTACTTCCGGTTGCATCGCTAAAGTGAAAGTACACTACCGGGATCCCATTGGCTAATATTGTGATGGATTTGTATAGCACCCACAAGTGCGCACTTACCTACAAGCACTTCTGACATCAATAAATTAGCCATTAGATGATCAGAACACCAGTTATAAACAATACCAAATTGACTGACCCTGCATCGGTAAAATACCAATCCTGCATCGGTCAAGTACCGACCCTGTATTAGTCATCACCAGCCCTGTATTAGTCATTACCAGCCCTGTATTAGTCATCACCGACCTTGTGAGGGTCATACCAAGCCGGCAGCAAGATGGCTTCTCTAGCTTGAGAGATAAAAATAGCCTCAGAGGACTCAGGAGCTAAGATCTACAAGATATCTACCATATACCGAGAAAGCTAAGGACCAAAGTCTAGATAGCCTGATATACCTACCACAGAAAGTAAAAAACGCCTAGGATTAGTCAGTGAACCCATGACTTCGTCCACAACTTTTGGGCCCCATATACATTTAACTCTGTATGCCTTATTTCACTTGTTTGTATTTATATCTGTATGCTCATTCATTTGTCACTTTACGCTCTACTAATGTACTATTGGTCATCTACCTGTTTTGCTTCCTGTGCTCTGCCTATAAAAGGCAAAGCACTTGCCATATTGTGTTGTATTGTATTGGATCTTCTGCTTACTCCTATTCTTTGGATAAGAATGAAGGCATTTTACTCAAAAGCGCCGAGTAATGCGGCGGAACACTACCGACCTGACTGTGCCAGCTAACAAGGAGTTCAACTGGTGACAGTGTTTAGTTAGTAGATTACAAATCCCCCAAAATCCACTACAATATTTATAGGCCTGTATAACGATATCATTTATACAATAAAATTTTTATTAGGTGTGTATCCGGTAAAGCAGCTAAAACATAATGGCAGAAACTTTGAAGTTTACATCACAAGTAAATATGAAACCCAAAATGCAAAAATTGACCTCCTAATGCTAAAAACTGACACAAAAATGCAACATTGTTTTAAAAAGTTATCAATCTATTAATACATCTATGGTGTGTGTTTATACTTTGTGTCTATGTGTTTTAGAGTGATCCAAGCCTCTTTATTACAAAAGTTTACCCTAGATATTACCTTATATTTTAATTAGTAGTTGTTTGTTTGTATGTCTGTCTGCTTGTTTGTTTGCTTGTTTTGCCGTATCTCAAGGGCAACCCCAAGACGGGTCACATAAGCTAGCAGCTTGTATGAGCAGCACCCTCTACCCATGCCTGCTGCTGACTACTTTCATGAAGAGGCAGTTTTAAGTTGTCTGTGTATTACAATTATGTATAAGTTTATATTTTTGTTTTATACGCCACTGCAGTGGTTTTAACTTTTTTATTCACTTTTTCGCAGAGAGTTTCAATAAACTAAATTGAAGTCATATTTTTGTGTAACTGAGTTGTTTTGTAACGAGAACATTGCTAATTGACTGGATTGCACCCAGTTTTTAAGCTGCCAATTGTCTCCATAGCTTACGGACACTTTCTGTAATAATATTGACTTTAAGGAATTCTATTTGCTGACAAAACCAACTTTCAAGTGACAAAAGAAACGTTTGTATTGAAGCTTTCTGGTATTGCTGCAAAGAAGCTTCAGTTTCTATATCCAATGTGTGTGTGCCGTCTTTCCTGCGTATTTACCATCATCTACGCTGTACTGGTGAAAATACATCCGTTAATCAACGTTGTAGATAAAAGTGGCCAGTCAAATCTGCTGGATGCGCTGGATATCGCTAGAAATAGACTGGGACCCAAGGACACAGCTGATCTTATAGCTATGTTGAAGCAGGGAGGCCTCGTTGGATAAACATTTCTGTATTGCTCTTTAATGTCCTTCACCTACACACATGATGAATCATAGCAATTATCCTACCAGAATACAAAAAAAATTATCCATGAAAATTGCTGAGAAACAAGACTTGAAATATTTCAGAAACAACAAAAAGACATAGAATCATCAAACAGTCAACTAACGTCTATTATTTGTGAAAATACCTCCAAGTTAAACTTTGATCTAAAATTTGTTAAAAAAATTTGAAATTGAACATTTGACACACATTGTGTTCATTAAAATATCCAGTTACATATTACAAACCAGTTTGGCTGAATACTCAAAACCATTTATGGAGTTGTCTCAAACTGCGTAGTCGCATCAGGTTGAAAATACTTTTTCCGCCTAGAGGATGTGACGCTCATAGCAACTAACAAAAATAGTTTGTAAAAAGACCAAGTCTCATTTATTGTAGAAAAACTTTAGGTACCACTTTTACTTGAGGTTAACAGCAGCAGAAGACACCAAGGTTTTTTGTTCAGATTAGATGGGGTAAAATGCAGTTTTATAAATTGTAGTGGATTTTACCAGTAGTGAATACAAAGGTCCCTCTGACAACTTTTCAGTGTCAGAGGAGCCTTCCAACAAGCCTGTCACACCCAGAGCCAGTGCTGACCCTGCAGTTAACCCTGCCGGCCTTGCAGTCAAGCTATACCGGGCCAGCAGTCAAGCTATAACGGCCTTGCAGTCAAGCTATACCGCGCCAGCAATGAAAGATCTACTATAGCCTGAGAGCCCAAAGTAACTTCAGATGTTACAGAAGCCTGGATCCACAACATATCTAACCACAAAATTACAAAAACCTTGGACCGAAGCTATACAAGCCTAGGAACCTAGTACAGGAAGCTGATGTTCCAAGGCTTAGCATGATTAAGCAGTATTGCTCCTAAACTCGGCCTCCTACTTCTGGGCGCTTAATCTATTTAACCCTACTTACAGCATTTGATTGCTTACCAGGTTTATCCTCATATATGAGCTCTATAGATGGCCGGGTGGAGCCAACTTGGTTTGTATATATGAGCTCTATAGATGGCCATGTGGAGCCAACTTGGTTTGTATATATGAGCTCTATAGATGGCCATGTGGAGCCAACTTGGTTTGTATATATGAGCTCTATAGATGGCCATGTGGAGTGGACTTGGTTTGTATATATGAGCTCTATAGATGGCCATGTGGAGCCAACTTGGTTTGTATATATGAGCTCTATATATGGCCATGTGGAGTGAACTTGGTTTGTATATATGAGCTCTATAGATGGCCATGTGGAGCCAACTTGGTTTGTATATATGAGCTCTATATATGGCCATGTGGAGTGAACTTGGTTTGTATATATGAGCTCTATAGATGGCCATGTGGAGCCAACTTGGTTTGTATATATGAGCTCTATATATGGCCATGTGGAGTGAACTTGGTTTGTATATATGAGCTCTATAGATGGCCATGTGGAGCCAACTTGGTTTGTATACATGAGCTCTATATATGGCCATGTGGAGTGAACTTGGTTTGTATATATGAGCTCTATAGATGGCCATGTGGAGCCAACTTGGTTTGTATATATGAGCTCTATAGATGGCCATGTGGAGCCAACTTGGTTTGTATATATGAGCTCTATAGATGGCCATGTGGAGTGAACTTGGTTTGTATATATGAGCTCTATAGATGGCCATGTGGAGCCAACTTGGTTTGTATATATGAGCTCTATAGATGGCCATGTGGAGTGAGCTTGGTTTGTATATATGAGCTCTATAGATGGCCATGTGGAGCCAACTTGGTTTGTATATATCAGCTCTATAGATGGCCATGTGGAGCCAACTTGGTTTGTATATATGAGCTCTATATATGGCCATGTGGAGTGGACTTGGTTTGTATATATGAGCTCTATAGATGGCCATGTGGAGTGAACTTGGTCTGTATATATGAGCTCTATAGATGGCCATGTGGAGTGAACTTGGTCTGTATATATCAGCTCTATAGATGGCCATGTGGAGCGAACTTGGTTTGTATATATGAGCTCTATAGATGGCCATGTGGAGCCAACTTGGTTTGTATATATGAGCTCTATAGATGGCCATGTGGAGTGGACTTGGTTTGTATATATGAGCTCTATAGATGGCCATGTGGAGTGAGCTTGGTTTGTATATATGAGCTCTATAGATGGCCATGTGGAGTGAACTTGGTTTGTATATATGAGCTCTATAGATGGCCATGTGGAGCCAACTTGGTTTGTATATATGAGCTCTATAGATGGCCATGTGGAGTGAGCTTGGTTTGTATATATGAGCTCTATAGATGGCCATGTGGAGTGGACTTGGTTTGTATATATGAGCTCTATAGATGGCCATGTGGAGTGAGCTTGGTTTGTATATATGAGCTCTATAGATGGCCATGTGGAGTGAGCTTGGTTTGTATATATGAGCTCTATAGATGGCCATGTGGAGTGAGCTTGGTTTGTATATATGAGCTCTATATATGGCCATGTGGAGTGAACTTGGTTTGTATATATGAGCTCTATAGATGGCCATGTGGAGCCAACTTGGTTTGTATATATGAGCTCTATATATGGCCATGTGGAGTGAACTTGGTTTGTATATATGAGCTCTATATATGGCCATGTGGAGTGAACTTGGTCTGTATATATGAGCTCTATAGATGGCCATGTGGAGCCAACTTGGTTTGTATATATGAGCTCTATATATGGCCATGTGGAGTGAACTTGGTTTGTATATATGAGCTCTATATATGGCCATGTGGAGTGAACTTGGTTTGTATATATGAGCTCTATAGATGGCCATGTGGAGCCAACTTGGTTTGTATATATGAGCTCTATATATGGCCATGTGGAGTGAACTTGGTTTGTATATATGAGCTCTATATATGGCCATGTGGAGTGAACTTGGTTTGTATATAAGAGCTCTATAGATGGCCATGTGGAGCCAACTTGGTTTGTATATATGAGCTCTATAGATGGCCATGTGGAGCCAACTTGGTTTGTATATATGAGCTCTATAGATGGCCATGTGGAGTGAACTTGGTTTGTATATATGAGCTCTATAGATGGCCATGTGGAGCCAACTTGGTTTGTATATATGAGCTCTATAGATGGCCATGTGGAGTGAACTTGGTTTGTATATATGAGCTCTATAGATGGCCATGTGGAGCCAACTTGGTTTGTATATATGAGCTCTATATATGGCCATGTGGAGTGAGCTTGGTTTGTATATATGAGCTCTATAGATGGCCATGTGGAGCCAACTTGGTTTGTATATATGAGCTCTATAGATGGCCATGTGGAGTGAACTTGGTTTGTATATATGAGCTCTATAGATAGCCATGTGGAGTGAACTTGGTTTGTATATATGAGCTCTATATATGGCCATGTGGAGCCAACTTGGTTTGTATATATGAGCTCTATAGATGGCCATGTGGAGTGAGCTTGGTTTGTATATATGAGCTCTATAGATGGCCATGTGGAGCCAACTTGGTTTGTATATATGAGCTCTATAGATGGCCATGTGGAGTGAACTTGGTTTGTATATATGAGCTCTATAGATGGCCATGTGGAGTGGACTTGGTTTGTATATATCAGCTCTATATATGGCCATGTGGAGCCAACTTGGTTTGTATATATGAGCTCTATAGATGTCCATGTGGAGTGAGCTTGGTTTGTATATATGAGCTCTATAGATGGCCATGTGGAGTGAACTTGGTTTGTATATATGAGCTCTATAGATGGCCATGTGGAGCGAACTTGGTTTGTATATATGAGCTCTATAGATGGCCATGTGGAGTGAACTTGGTTTGTATATATGAGCTCTATAGATGGCCATGTGGAGCCAACTTGGTTTGTATATATGAGCTCTATAGATGGCCATGTGGAGTGAACTTGGTTTGTATATATGAGCTCTATAGATGGCCATGTGGAGCCAACTTGGTTTGTATATATGAACTCTATAGATGGCCATGTGGAGTGAACTTGGTTTGTATATATGAGCTCTATAGATGGCCATGTGGAGCCAACTTGGTTTGTATATATGAGCTCTATAGATGGCCATGTGGAGTGAACTTGGTTTGTATATATGAGCTCTATAGATGGCCATGTGGAGCCAACTTGGTTTGTATATATGAGCTCTATAGATGGCCATGTGGAGTGAACTTGGTTTGTATATATGAGCTCTATAGATGGCCATGTGGAGCCAACTTGGTTTGTATATATGAGCTCTATATATGGCCATGTGGAGTGAACTTGGTTTGTATATATGAGCTCTATAGATGGCCATGTGGAGTGAACTTGGTTTGTATATATGAGCTCTATAGATGGCCATGTGGAGCCCACTTGGTTTGTATATATGAGCTCTATAGATGGCCATGTGGAGCCAACTTGGTTTGTATATATGAGCTCTATAGATGGCCATGTGGAGTGAACTTGGTTTGTATATATGAGCTCTATAGATGGCCATGTGGAGCCAACTTGGTTTGTATATATGAGCTCTATAGATGGCCATGTGGAGCCAACTTGGTTTGTATATATGAGCTCTATAGATGGCAATGTGGAGCCAACTTGGTTTGTATATATGAGCTCTATAGATGGCCATGTGGAGTGAACTTGGTTTGTATATATGAGCTCTATAGATGGCCATGTGGAGCCAACTTGGTTTGTATATAGGAGCTCTATAGATGGCCATGTGGAGCCAACTTGGTTTGTATATATGAGCTCTATAGATGGCCATGTGGAGTGAACTTGGTTTGTATATATGAGCTCTATAGATGGCCATGTGGAGTGAACTTGGTTTGTATATATGAGCTCTATAGATGGCCGTGTGGAGTGAACTTGGTTTGTATATATGAGCTCTATAGATGGCCGTGTGGAGTGAACTTGGTTTGTATATATGAGCTCTATAGATGGCCGGGTGGAGCCAACTTGGTTTGTATATATGAGCTCTATAGATGGCCATGTGGAGCCAACTTGGTTTGTATATATGAGCTCTATAGATGGCCATGTGGAGCCAACTTGGTTTGTATATATGAGCTCTATAGATGTCCATGTGGAGTGAGCTTGGTTTGTATATATGAGCTCTATAGATGGCCATGTGGAGTGGACTTGGTTTGTATATATGAGCTCTATAGATGGCCATGTGGAGTGAACTTGGTTTGTATATATGAGCTCTATAGATGGCCATGTGGAGCCAACTTGGTTTGTATATATGAGCTCTATAGATGGCCATGTGGAGTGAACTTGGTTTGTATATATGAGCTCTATAGATGGCCATGTGGAGTGAGCTTGGTTTGTATATATGAGCTCTATAGATGGCCATGTGGAGTGAACTTGGTTTGTATATATGAGCTCTATAGATGGCCATGTGGAGCCAACTTGGTTTGTATATATGAGCTCTATAGATGTCCATGTGGAGTGAGCTTGGTTTGTATATATGAGCTCTATAGATGGCCATGTGGAGTGAACTTGGTTTGTATATATGAGCTCTATATATGGCCATGTGGAGTGAACTTGGTTTGTATATATGAGCTCTATAGATGG
Organism: Cryptosula pallasiana; assembly: GCA_945261195.1. Classification (NCBI taxonomy): domain Eukaryota; kingdom Metazoa; phylum Bryozoa; class Gymnolaemata; order Cheilostomatida; family Cryptosulidae; genus Cryptosula; species Cryptosula pallasiana. Next base: position 24,966,316 of record OX183140.1, on the reverse strand, counting down.
CCATGTGGAGCCAACTTGGTTTGTATATATGAGCTCTATAGATGGCCATGTGGAGTGGACTTGGTTTGTATATATGAGCTCTATAGATGGCCATGTGGAGTGAGCTTGGTTTGTATATATGAGCTCTATAGATGGCCATGTGGAGTGAACTTGGTTTGTATATATGAGCTCTATAGATGGCCATGTGGAGTGAACTTGGTTTGTATATATGAGCTCTATAGATGGCCATGTGGAGCCAACTTGGTTTGTATATATGAGCTCTATAGATGTCCATGTGGAGTGACCTTGCAAGAGTGTGAGACCACAAATGTGAGTAACTAGGTCCAGGAAGTAATGTAGGCTATGCAGACTTTACAGAATTATCGCCCCCTGGTGGACAAAAGGCAAGTTACTTACTATTTAGCTAAACAACCAAGCTTCCAAACACTGACGTAACAGCGGAGGAGATAAAATTAGAGTTAGTAAATGTTTGCTGACATCAAGGTGGGATAACTGAAAGTATCTCACTCAGTGCTTTCAAGCCATCCAGCTCTCGGAGTAGCTTATTACACAGACGACACCTTACTAGAGATGTTGGTTGGCCTCATGCTTTGAGTCGCTAGATTAACCTTTTTGATAGCAAATGACTGAAAGTGGCTTTCCATTTTTATAAGAGCTCCATTCCGCTGAAATAATAACTTTTGAATGTTTGTTTGTTTCAGCTGTGCCTCGTGGGCAACGCTAAAGGCGGGTCTCATAAGCGGAGCGAATGTTCACATTCTGAAGCCATTTTTTTGTTTGAAATGTCCAAGTTTTATAATTATTCTGTTTCGGACAAAGACCCGCCAAAGATCGTTTTGTTAAAGCATATCAGAGTTTGTTTTATCAGAATATAATGTGATGGAAAATCGAATGGTGCCCACAAACTTATTCGTATTGGTAGTGGATTTTGTCGATAGGGCTCCTACTACTGTCCACTGACAACAGCCGTTCACAGAGCTAGCTTGTGAAACAGCAAAGCAACACTTCTCTCCTAGAGATAACGCAGGGTTGGTCAGACCTGCAGAGTGCAACAGAGAAGGCGGTAATGACTTCACTACTAGTGAGCCCTCGGCTCAGACAAACTAAGTATAGTTTTATGTAATAGAATACATTTATTGCCCACATATGCAACTCTAGGGAGGCAATTGCCTAGAGAAGTCCAAAGCAGTAGCAGCAAGTGATAAGTGGCAAAGTATATATGAAAAAGTAGCCTTTTATAGGCTGATCACGGGAAGTGTATTGCATCATGTTGGTGTAACCAATAAAACATAACAGGAAGTGCTGCAACCAATCAGATGACAATACACACAAAATCACGTAATGTTAAAAAGATAAGGCGCCTAGTGGCAATGGAGTAAGCTATAGAACTAAGTTCTTAGTCTAATTAGCCTTACGATCCAGGTAGACGGTAAGTGGAGGTAGCTAGACCCTGGATACATCCTTTGGAGTTGATACAGATCTTCTTAGAACTCTGGCTGGAGCGGCCATCTTGTTGCCGACCCGGTATGCCATTGCAGGGTCGGTAAAGGTCACTCCAGGGCCGGTAAGGAAAGCTGCAGGGTCGGTAGCTGCTGGGTCGGTGTGACAAATCATCTGCTTCTAAGCGATGGCTACTGGTTAAATCACTTGGGGAGGCCTGTCTGACTAATTAATAGTGTCAAAGTCACCTCTGGGTTAGGGTATAGGTATGTACAAAGCATGTGTGCTGCCAAAATCCACTACAGTATTCCTGAAATTCTTCTCCTAGGCAATGCCTGGTACCTCTGCTAGTTCATAATGAAACAGCAGTCATACATTTTAAATTTTAATGATTTTCTATGTGGATGTTTTATGTAACAGCAGCACTGGCAACTTGCTACTATTATTCTTTTGGGGTTTAATGTGCACTATTTCTCTAGTTCAATGGCAAGGTAATACAGCAACAGATGATCATACCATAACCCACTCCATATTTCTCTAGTAAAATTTCGATAAAACAAACTTGCTAGTCAGTTAATGAACCAACTTGAAGCATTCTCTGGAGTATAATTAACTTTCTCAAGAATAACTGTATCTGGATGGGTGTTAGAGTGACTACGCAGTACTGAATTATTTCCACTGAGCAATAGAGAGAAATGTGGAACTGTTTTGACTGGTATTATTGACTGGTAATCCTGAACATAGGATTGAAATAGCATCTGTACAAATCACAGCATTAATATCACGTGAAAATTACCACATCCAGCAGGTACAGAATATACAAGTACATGAAAAAGGATAGTTAACGAGTGAAATATACCTTGCCAATAGTTCGGCATAAAACAAATACATGTACAATTGTAGCTGTAACTTACACATTACGGGGATTTAACACCGTCCGATAGGTACAAGTAGAATGCACGTGACTAGTCAGATCACAAAACATCTAGCAACAAAATAATAGTTTTGTTTGCGTACATGACAAGAGAGCAGTTTTAGAAAGCCTAATAAGTGTTTATTAGTTGTTGTACATGGACAAAGGCAATATAAATACAACAAATTAGTTACACTGTTACACTGTACCAAGCGTGTGACAATAACACAAAACCTTTAGCAAAAAAGGCAACTTACAAATCCAGAGATGCTATGGGCAGATGTGTGATCTATTCAAAGGCTAGATGACTAGTGAGGAAAATTGTAGAGCCAAATGTGCTCAGTCATATAAGCAGCTATATAGCTTTATCTAAGCTAAGAAAGCTTTAATTGCTATTCATAAGCTAAGCCGGTCTTATTGGGTAAAGCAACAAATTGGCCTGCCACGCTAACACCGACCGCCCCTAACGCCAAGCGTGGTCTCACGGTTACAATAACATTGCCAGATATTCCTCTTTCTGTCAAGCTGCTGGCTTTCATACAACATATTAGCTTATTCCACCCTGGAAGTTTGTATTTTGTTACCAGTTGCGTTTGTGAGGTCTTGTGTAAAGCAAGCCGTATGTCAATATTGGTTTGAGTATAGATAAGAGAGGGGCCATGTAATCAGCTACAGTTGGTGCCCAGCTGGCAGTGAGAAAGGTGCAGTCAAAGGAATAGCTATGAGGTGCTACTACGCTGCCATATTGTTGGCGTTTGCAGCAGCATCTGCCACAGAAATCGTCAGATATGACGGGTAAGCTATGTATTGTTTTACTTCTAGGTTTGAAAAATATACTTTTTCTTACAGTATCGTTGGAAGCTTCATCGACATCTACAATGTACGAACCAAGTAGGCCTGTCCGTGCTCTTCCTTTCTCTTTCATAAAAGTTGGACATGGTTTTTATTTTATCTGGATTTATACTCTTGACCTCTTTACATAGACACAAGGTGATTAGAGTACAAGCTGGCAGCAGAGAACAAGTGCAATGGCTTGGTCACCTGCACGACAATTCTTTGGTATGTAAAAATTTTCACAAACATCAGCGGCAAATAGACAATAAATAACCGCGCATTCATTTTCTCAGAAACAATACACGTTGTTTTTTTTAAGTTTCCCGTCCATGAATACATGTTTCCCAAACAATCAGACATCAACTCAAAATTTCTGAGACTAAAAAAGTAAATATTGGGTCAAGTGAGGAAAATTAAATATTGGGTCAAGGGTCAAGGTCAAGTGAGGAAAAGTTCAAAATTTAAGTTGCTGTGAATAAAATTACAATTTTCTTTTAAAATTTGTGTTTGTACAATCTTCTTTTATATTAATTATCATAAAAATTATTATAATAGAATGACATCGCACTCTCACTCTACAATATTGCAGCTAGACTTCTGGACACATCCAAGTATAATACGTCCAACAGACATCAGAGTCAGCCCTGACCAGGTCAACGACTTGGTTGACAAGCTCGTAGCCCAAGGAATGAATGTCACAATAGTGCATGATGACGTGCAGAAGTGAGTGGCCATATTCAGTAAAGGTTACTGGGCGGAAGTGAGCGGCCATATTCAGTAATGGTTACTGGGCAGAAGTGAGTGGCCATATTCAGTAATGGTTACTGGGCAGAAGTGAGTGGCCATATTCAGTAATGGTTACTGGGCAGAAGTGAGTGGCCATATTCAGTGATGGTTACTGGGCGGAAGTGAGTGGCCATATTCAGTGATGGTTACGGGGCGGAAGTGAGTGGCCATATTCAGTAATGGTTACTGGGCGGAAGTGAGTGGCCATATTCAGTGATGGTTACTGTGCAGAAGTGAGTGGCCATATTCAGTGATGGTTACTGTGCAGAAGTGAGCGGCCATATTCAGTGATGGTTACTGGGCAGAAGTGAGCGGCCATATTCAGTGATGGTTACTGGGCGGAAGTGAGTGGCCATATTCAGTAATGGTTACTGGGCAGAAGTGAGTGGCCATATTCAGTGATGGTTACTGTGCAGAAGTGAGTGGCCATATTCAGTGATGGTTACTGTGCAGAAGTGAGCGGCCATATTCAGTAATGGTTTCTGGGCAGAAGTGAGTGGCCATATTCAGTAATGGTTACTGGGCAGAAGTGAGTGGCCATATTCAGTGATGGTTACTGTGCAGAAGTGAGTGGCCATATTCAGTGATGGTTACTGTGCAGAAGTGAGCGGCCATATTCAGTAATGGTTTCTGGGCAGAAGTGAGTGGCCATATTCAGTAATGGTTACTGGGCAGAAGTGAGTGGCCATATTCAGTGATGGTTACTGGGCGGAAGTGAGTGGCCATATTCAGTGATGGTTACTGGGCGGAAGTGAGTGGCCATATTCAGTAATGGTTACTGGGCAGAATAAAATCTATATTATCATATAAAACTAATTTTCCGCTATTTCTTAGATTGCTACTGTGCTGAGTAATCGGGTACTTGCTATACTTATTACTTTAACAAAATTATTTAAACGATTTTTCATCTTAACCATTCTTTCAATTAAACTAAGAAAGCAAAAAAAATCATGCTATTTTTTATAAAAAAAAGTTACTAAAAAACATCAACATTTGTGAATAAAATAATTCATGCAGAGCTTTCAAAAATACCTAGCTGCTTGGATTGCATCTCACAAGTCGAAATATCAATTTGCATTCTAGAAAAAAACTATTGAACAACTCCCTTTTACAATCAAGTACTTTCAGCTGGGTTTTACACCTGTTATCGACTTGATAAAAAAGCTAATTCGGCAGTTTGGGCAACCAATCATCAGCCGTAAACCTATTTGTGATCGTTGCTTAAAAAATATATGCTTGAATAAAAATGTTTTTGCTGGAATGTCAGTTTGTGAAGGAACTAATAACTACTTTGTTATGGTTTGACATTTGTTGACAGGTTGATAGAGAGTGTCCATCAGCATCCACATGGTGCAGATAAACGGCAAGTGAATATCATAAAAAACACTGTGATTGGTGGATTCCCTACGTACTCTGCCGTAAGTATAATAGGATTTGGTTATTTCTACAAAACTTTAATTATGTGTGTTGTGTAAAGAAACTGAACTCTGCTTGAACCTGTGCGGTCTATAAAAGTGTTGACTGACGTGTGCAGCGATTATCTCCTGAGAAGAAACAGCTGTGCGCCAAAGTGCTCCGTTGAATAAATCTTTGTGACCACTTTTTGACTCTCGTTTCCTGCAACAAATAAAAGTTAGTTGTAAAACCAAACAATATTTGACAACTCTTCTCGTATAAAAATATCACGAAGTGTGAAAGATCCAGTTGGAAATCATATAATTATTAAAAGATTACAATTCATTAAAAATCATCAAGATGGAAATTTTCATTCGCTTCAAAATTTAATAAAATTCATTTGGATTTCCATTTGGAGGCAGAAATAAATAATCAGTGTTGGCCGCCAATGAGAAGTGACAGACAGCTGCCTAGTTTGTAATTATTGATTTACCTGATTAAATCCAAACAACCATTTCATGGTTTTGTGTTAAAAGAAACAAAATATTTTTTATTCTGACTAGATTCCGCTAGAGTTAGCAAGTTTTTATTATGTGAAGCCTTGCTGTCCATAACACGGCCAATTAGGGGTGGGTGTTCTAGCGCATCACTTATGACTCATTCAAACTTTTATGAAACTTTGCTTTTAGGGAGAGAAAATTGAAAACAAACATTCAAAATTCATCCACTTTATTTGAAGGAAAGCTTTTCGTAGTGTTTGAGCCATTGTACATATATGTTTGCTCATTGCTTGCCTCAGCGCAATATACATATACACTGTACATGTACTACTATCATATACTGTACATGTGTTACTATCATATACTATATATACTGTACATGTACATATACATATGTTCTGCAGATATACAACTGGGCAGTACAGAAACGCTCCACCAACAGCAATATTATGTCACTGCATACACTAGGTAAAACCTATGAAGGAAGAGACCAATACCTGATAAAGGTAACAATTTGTTTTGTAATGGTCACTAGTTGTTAGTAACCAGTAGCTAATAACTAGTAGTTTGTAACTAGTAGTTAGTATCAAATAACCAGTAGTTAGTAACTAGTAGTTAGTAACTGGTTGTTAGTAACTAGTAGTAAGTAACTGGTTGTTAGTAACTAGTAGTAAGTAACTAGTTGTTAGTAACTAGTAGTAAGTAACTGGTAGTTAGTAACTAGTAGTAAGTAACCAGTAGTGAGTAACTAGTAGTAAGTAACTGGTTGTTAGTAACTAGTAGTAAGGAATAAAAAACAAGTAGTTTGTAGTTTATTAATATCAATTCAATATTTGTTTCAAACGACTCAATATTGTGAGAGATTTGTATGAAGTACCCACCCTCACCCCCACCCCATACCCCATACCCCCCACCCCATACCCTCCCAACCCTTGCTGTCTACACCCCCTAAACATAACCTACAACCCTTCTCCTTTCCCCTACACGCAAACTACCCCCACGAAATCAAGCCCCAAAGTCCTAGACCCTGTGTAGACACTATGCCACACCTAAAAACTACCCCGGGTTACCCGGGGTCTATCCCGGGTCAGCTACCCCGGGCTTGGGTAGAAAGAGGGTGGAAGAGGTAGCCTGGGATCTAAGGAACCTAATGCCTCAATCAGGAACTCAATCGGACAAATACAACGGCCAGGAGAGCAAGCTAGGTACCAGCATGTCCTAATAAGGAATGGAAAAATACCAGCATGCCCTAATAAGGACTGGAAGATTACCAGCTACAGAAAAAGAGTGGCAACAAGTGCCCAGAGCAAAGCACCATGTGCCCAGGACTTTAATTGGATAACTGTATAAACAATCTTGTATACTGCATTGTGATTTGTTTGTTTTTACTATTGTGTTGTATGGTTGGCTCACCCAAATAAGGGGGTGAGTTTTCTTCCCCTTCTCCTATAAAAGGAGCTTTCTTGCATGATTTGAAGGAGAAGTCTTGTGGAGTTGCTAGATACCATTATATCTTGCTAAATGGATTGTGCATAAATAAAGTGTTGTTAATTAAACCTTTGTCGTTGTGTGTTTGGGTCTAGGACCCCGTCAGTTAGTAGCGTTGATTCGGAGTGATTCGAAGTCATATTCAGAAGTTGATGGAGTGACCCCGTTGTGTCTAGTAGCCAGTGTAAAAACTACTACAATATTTCCTAATTTCATCACAATAGACAACTTCTAAACAAACGTAAATAATATTTCATACGTTAACCAGCGCCGAAGAGTTCGATTAATTTGATCTAATCAAACTCCTGGCCAGAACGGACCTTGACACTTTCTAGAATTACATAACCAAGGATTTTTGTCACTTAGTTGACATTTGTTCCAGGTCTTTCCAGGTCCACTATCGAAGGTACTTTGTCCATTCCTGTCTATGTGTGGTAGATTTTGAAGGACACTAGTAGTGAACAGGTCGTTTACTCTAGAACCTTGCGAGACAATGCGCTAGACTTCAACCCACAGCGTTCGGTTAACAGCTGTTTGGGTGGAAAGTCCTACTGTGCCGGTGGCATAGTGTACAGGGCCGGTAGTGACCCCTGCAGGGCCGGTATTGACCCCCTACCGAGCCGGTATAGCTGTACCGGGCCGGCACAAGATGGCCGACATAGATGAGGATCTTCAAAAGTACGTTGGAACTCATTCAAGGTCAGGAACAGGAAGTACCTACCCTTAGATTGCCAACTTTATGGACCCTACTCTATATACAGCCTGGGAGCCTTGCAGTACTACTGATTGGACAATAAGGAGGTAGGACTCCGCCCTTAGCCACTTGGCACCTCCCTTATTTAACCGTATTGCATTGTTGATTGGCTACTTATTTATATGATCAATTGTATTGGCTAGTCTTTTTCCTGTGCTATGATTGTTATATGTTTTGTACTTGTTAGCTCTCCTATAAAAGAAGAGCACACTGTCTTACTTTTTGCATTCTTTCTCATGTTGCCAACCTAGTGGAATAATTACCCTCTAGCGCCTTGCCTTTGAGAATAAAGCCACTTATACAAGCACTACGCTGTACTGTTTGTCTGAGCCATGGGCTCTTGCCTTACCGGGTAATTCAGTTACCCTGCACAGTTGTCACTGTCATTCAGCACAGTGTCCCCTCTGGAGAGAGGTACAATACTCGAGAATAGTGGATGTCCGTGGTAACAGACCGGAATCCATTACATTGGTGGCAGCGGTGGGATAAACGGTACCTTACCACGCTGTGCTCTTTCACGCTACCCTCTGGCCCTGCAAATGCACTACAGGCCAGCTACCACTGAAGAAGAAGTGATCTACCGGGTGTAGATCTGGAGAGAGGAGAAGGAAATTGATCTACCGAAGTAGTAGATCTGAAGAAGCAATTGACACAAGATACTACGAGATTTCTCTGCAGGCTCGTTGAGGCCCTCCGCCCTGCAGCAGCTATTCCGGCACAGTATCACCTACTAAAGGCTGTCTGCATCAACCGTAGAGCTTGCTCCGTTTGCAGCAGTCCAGTACAGACGCTACCGTATCTTCTACAGGCTCGTAGAGTTCGCTCCGCCCTGGACATAGAGATACCGGCACTGTGCGGAAAGAAGAAAGAGTTGTGTATCAGCTATACTGACTCAGCTACCGAAATTTATTCAGCTTGGAGTGCTACTCAGCTGGTAACAGTAACCCCGGCACTGTATCCATGTTCAGTGTCCCTACACTACTGCCTGTAGGCTCGTAGAGCTTGCTCCGCGCTGCAGCAGTACAAGAAGTTTCGTAACGGTTGTTACAAGCTACGGAGTGCCAGATACTGCCACAGTATCCATCGGACCAATCCCTAGATCTGCTAGAGCCACTGGAAACACTGATACTGGCCCGGATCACCCCCATACCGGCCCGAGATCCAGTTGTACTCACCATTACTTAGATCTGAGTTGAGATCACTCCTCTACCTGCAAAAGATGGCCACCCAGAGAGCACGCAGCGCATGTCGAGCACCCGCTGGCAACCCAGAAGCTACAGCAATTGACAGATTGACCGAAGCATTGACGGCTATGATGAAGCTCAACCAAGGCAATGCACCAGCTACTTTAAAAGCTCCAAAGTTCGACGGTGAAGGAGACGTCGAGTATTTTATCACTAGATTCATGGAAGTAGCAGAGATGAATGAATGGCCAGAGAACACTGCCATGTTGTACTTGAGAGACGCATTACGAGGTAAAGCATTAGACTGTGGAAAGCCTCCACATCTGCAGGGTATATTTACTGCACTACGAGCACGTTTTGGGCTAACACCAAGGGAAGCTATGTCCCGGCTGACCAGCCTACGCCGCCAACACAAGACGTCGCTCCAAGAGCATGCAAGTGAAGTAGAGCACCTAGTGCGCGTTGCATATGCCGATCTACCTCACCGACCCATGCAGAGGATGATACTGGATATCTTCAGCACCACGGTCGGAAACGCTTACCTGCAAAGACACTTGTTGGCCATGCAGCCCGTTGACATAGCTGAAGCAGTCAGGGCGGGCAACGAGTACATGCAGATAAAGACACCATTTGAAGAGCGCCAGGCTCATGTATGGATGTTGGAAGCGGATGCCGACGAAGAGGAAGAGGAATGGAGGAGGACGGTTGCCAAAAGCCTGTCTCAACGTGTTTCCACCACTACTGCAGTGCAACAGACACACCACACTCCTACACCTGCCATACCGGATCCCATGACAACAGTTATGGACAGCCTGAAGCTCTTAACGGAAGAGATACGGTCGCTGAGAGCAGCCAGACAAGCAACTCCCTCTCTGCAGTTGGAGACAGCACCTACAACACGCTGCTGGGGCTGCGGACAACCAGGCCACATGATGGGCACCTGCTCCCGAACTCAGCACTCAGTTCGATTTTCAGATGCCCCCAGACAGACGGGAAACGGCCGGTGCCCGCAGTAGCACCACCGGCAGCTGACTGCAGCTGGGCAAGCCGGACAACTCCCAAAACCCCTTACAGTTCTGTAACTCAGAAGGCGAGTGGACAAACCCCCAAGACACTACGGACAGCAACCAACCACCACTGGACAAGCCAAACAACTCCTAATCTACCTTTTAGTCTTGGAACTCTGGAGAAGAGTGGACAACCCCCCAAGAGAGCACCGACACCCGCTGACTGCAGCTGGACAACTCCTGATACCCCATACAGTCCTGGAACTCTGGAGAAGAGTGGACAACCCCCAAAGAGAGCACAGATGGCCGCTGATGGCAGCCGGACAGCTCACACACCCCCTTTTAATCCTGGAACTCTGGAAAAGAGTGGACAACCCCCCAGAAGAACGCAGACTGACAGTAGCCGGATAGCTCACCAACCCCCTTTTAGTCCTGTAAATCTGGAGATGAGTGGACAACATCCCAGGAGAACACAAACGGCAGCGCCACTGTTGGAGTGACCTTGCCAGGCCAGCTACTTCTTGGCTAGAAGGTTAACTGGTAGACCATCCTGCCTGTTAATTGACACAGGCTGCACAACCAACTTGCTGTCAAAACATCTGTACCAGCAACTGCCACAGTCAGTAAAGAACAAGTTGCAGCGCAGTGAGGCGCATGGACTCATGGCTGACGGATCAAGGATCCCCTTTTACGGTACACTGCAAGTGAACTTGCAGCTTCGTGGACTGAGAACGAGCGTTAACTTCGTCATTAGTGACATTAAAGAAGATGCTATTATTGGCATGCCGTTCCTCACCTTACACGAATGTGCCCTACGGTTTCCAGACTCCAATGTCATCACAGATGGACATGTGCTACCTTGCACGGACAAGCATGGATGGCCACTTAATGATAGTGTCCGTCTAACACAAGCAGAGCTGGCAGAGAACCCCCCTTACCCCCTAAAAGAGAGGACGCCCCCATACAACCACCCACTGTAGAGAGAACTACAGGTGGAATGCACCAGGCTGTGAAGAGCCCTCCGCCACAGGCAGATGGCAAAAGATTTGAGCCGGATTGGACAAAAACTGTAGGAGCTATAGGCAAAACAGTGTTTCCCCCCTCCGCTGGCTACGCCCCTGCGACGGGGAGAGGGGAGCCCTGCTGCTGGAGAGAGGCAGCTGCTCTTCGAATATCAACCCTCTGTTAAAAGATGCAGAGATGAAGCAAGCAGGCACAACACAGAGGCAGGCTATGAGAGCGCTCAACTGTGTCTAGATGGGAATTCCCACCACCCGCCTAGTGGAAAGGCAAGAAAAGCAGTAAACAGACTCAAAAAGACTGCAAGGGAGGTGCGAACCGCATCATGCTTAGTTTTTAAAGAATCCCCAGGAACTCCCCAACAACCTCCAGTAAACAGGATCACTGTAGCTGACCGTCGAAAGAAGTTGGAGATGTGGCCAAAAACCCCCAGTACCCAAACACTTCCTGTGGAGCCAGACAGAGTGAGTCAGAGTTGTGAACAACTCTGCAGCTTGAAGAAGCCACTCATACCCACGAAAGACACAGCAGAAGGAACACCTACCGATAAGATGGCTAACCATTGTCTTGAGCTCAACTACGCAGAAGATCTATTGCTAGATCTTTAGGACTACCCACCTACCCAGTTGGAGACAGAACTGGAAGCGATGCCAACAGCGGAGCTGTATACCAACGTAGAAAAGGAGAAGGAAGTCAAGCTATCAGAGAAAGAGAAAGAGGGTGAGCAATTAAATGCTGCATTTTCAAAATGGCTATTTGAGAACTGCACACCACGAGATCCGTTAGCACTACGGAATGGTAGCCCGCCTAGCTATGCTAAACCTGTACCTCTAGACTCACCACGCGCTGGTGATAGTAGAGTATGCGCTTTTCCACCAGTTGGGACTGCTGACACCCTCTAAGGGCAGTAGATAAAAAAGAGCGGGAGATCAAGTGCCCACCACTTGATGCTGCCTGCCTGCCCGGGATGACTCCCTACCGGCTCGGAGCACCTCAATACCAGCTCGGGGCAACTCTGTACCGGCCCGGGGTCCTCCAGAGATTCAGTCAAGGGAGACTGAAAGGTTACAAGGCAATAGTTACCCTTGTAGAGCTTACCGGAAGAGAAAGCCTGTGGTGGCAGCTTACGGTGAATGTCCCACGACCTCTTCACCACCAACCTTAGTGCCACACAGCACAGTGCACCACACCCTGGTACGGGATGTTGCTTGCACCCCCAAGGTACAGTGGGAAAAGGAGAAAAGGTGCTGGCTTTCCTTAGAAAAGGAACGGCGGTCTCTTGAAGATGAGACACGGAAAGTTCTATCAGCGCTAGAACTTCCAGGGCCACTGCTCTCACCCATACATGACACTAGGGTACAGCAAGCCCTGCTGCAAAACAGGCGGCCCATTAACATGTTGCATAAAGTTTATCATGCACCTGTTGTTGTAGACTCACGCTCCCAAGCCCAAGCTCACCATACGGTTGGTGCAAGCACCCAGCCCTCCTGCAGAGGAGGAGGCAGAGGAGAAGACGCCGGTTCCTGTGACGCCCACCTTAGAAGACAAGTCAATCACCTCGTGGAAGGAGGATGGCAGAAGAAATCCAACAAGATGGTGCATGCTGCGCTGGATCACCGCAGAGACTGAGGAGCGGGTGGAACATCTGCTGCAGGAGGCAAAGGATTACACTTGTATTAAGTGCAATTATCACGCCAGAAACACTCGGCAGCTGAGAGTGCACACTCTGCAGCATTATCAGAGGCACTACTGCCGATGCCACTATGCAAGCGAAAGCCGCGATGCAGTGTCCTCGCATCAGAGTAAATTTGACCTGCCAGAAGATGCCACCCATTACCAGAAGACGGGGATCATCTACACAGTTGATCGCCCAAGCTACACCCGTTTTTGTGAGTTCTTCAGATGGAACAGTGCACCCAAGTTCAGGCTATGCCTACCTACGCACCAAGGGGAGCCAACTCTCAGGGTGAATGTAAGGAAGCGACTGGGATCTCGAGTACGCAAAGAGGAACCCGAGAAGAAGGTTGACAGCAGGGGCAGGCATGCACCAACTCTATCGAATTACCGAATACCTAAGCGGGCGGCCAGCCCACCTAGCGCAACTTGCTTGCCAGAACCAGAAGTTGCCAGCACCAAGACAGGCGAAGTGGAAGTACCTCGGCCTTCGCGCCACTTCCTACAGCACAGTGACCGTTTGGTCACCCACATAGAGGAGCATGTCAATGCTCTCTAGCAGCAGCTTGGAGGTTATTGATTAACCAGACTTTGTCTGAGGAACAGATTACGGTGGCGAAGTCAGAGGCACGGCTTATCACCGCAGAGGTTGAACGGCTGCGACTGCAAGCCACCAGCCTGAGGGGCGCTTTCTTCTAGATGAGACGCCGGACTATATATACTATTCTATATATATTCCAATTTGCTATGTTATATATCTGTACACATTATACAAAAATATATAATTTGGGTACAGATGTTACCCCCACACATATCTGCTCTTGATATTCTTTTATTAAAGCCAGGCTATGACTTTACTGGAGAGAGGTATGTGGTAGATTTTGATGGGCACTAGTAGTGAATAGTTTGTTTACTCTAGACTAGAACCTTGCGAGACAATGCGCTAGACTTCAACCCACAGCATTTGGTTAACAGCTGTTTGGGTGGAAAGTCCTACTGTGGCGGCGGCATAGTGTACAGGGCCGGTAGTGACCCCTGCAGGACCGGTATTGACCCCCTACCGACCCGGTATAGCTGTACCGGGCCGGCACAAGATGGCCGACATAGATGAGGATCTTCAAAAGTACGTAGGAACTCAGTCAAGGTCAGGAACAAGAAGTACCTACCCTTAGATTGCCAACTTCATGGACCCTACTCTATATACAGCCTGAGAGCCTTGCAGGACTACTGATTGGACAATAAGGAGATAGGACTCCGCCCTTAGCCACTTGGCACCTCCCTTATTTAACCGTATTGCATTGTTGATTGGCTACTTATTCATATGATCAATTGTATTGGCTAGTCTGTTTCCTGTGCTATGATTGTTATATGTTTTGTATTTGTTAGCTCTCCTATAAAAGGAGAGCACACTGTCTTACTCTTTGCATTCTTTCTCATGTTGCCAACCTAGAGGAATAATTACCCTCTAGCACCTTGCCTTTGAGAATCAAGCCACTTATACAAGCACTACGCTGTACTGTTTGTCTGAGCCATGGGCTTTTGCCTTACCGGGTAATTCGGTTACCCTGCACAGTTGTTACTGTCATTCAGCACAGTGTCCCCTCTGGAGAGAGGTACAATACTCGAGAATAGTGGATGTCCGTGGTAACAAACCGAAATCCATTACATATGTTCTGTACAATCCCTGTTAGTCACCTGACTCACACACTATTGTCCAGGCAGATCATATGCCAGCCTGTGGAAACTTTTAAAAAGTTTATTGCCAAGCACTATTTTTGTGAGAAACATTGACTATTATTGATTATTTTCAAGAAAAGTTTGACTAATTAATAAAGTCCTGGAAACTACTGAGGAAAACATACCACGGTAAACTAAATAAGGCGTGTATTTTTACTTGGCTAATTTTCTGTTCCATACAGTTTAAATGGAGAGCGAAGACATTATTCAAGAAAATGAAAAGCGCTCATAATTGAAGTGATACAATACAAAAAATGGTGGGGAATTTGATTTTGTGAATCCACTATAAATGTAGATGATTGTTTTTCGTACAAGCCTCTCTATGGCAAGTAAACATACAAGTGTGTAAAATAGGATGTATGGTTGAAGGGATCTAGTGTTTTAATGAGTTGCACAATTAATTCTGATACATCCCACTCACTCGCTCGCTCACTCACTCGCTCACTCGCTCACCCGCTCACAAAAAAGCTCCTTTTATTACATTTCACGGAACTAGAAATGGAAATATTTTTGATAGATTCTTTTGATAATAAAACTTTAGTGCCACCCTCTATCCAGGAAAGTAATACCTCTGTACTTTGCAAGTGACTGTTGAATGGAAAATCATGATTTCAAGAAAGTTTGAAAGGACAAGTAATTATAAAAGGGAACTAACTTATGTAGCAACCTAAACTGGTCGGATGTGTCTCTTTAATAGCTTGGGGTACAAGGCACGAACAAACCAGTGATTTGGCTTGACTCTGGAATTCATGCTAGAGAATGGATCTCTGTATCGACCACAATGAACATTATAAACCAGGTATTTGATACACTAGAAAGTGGGCTTTGCTAGATTTTAGCCCATTGCTGTACTTTGTATTTTATATATACTTTATACATCTCTCCTTTAGTTGTATATACTTTATATATCTCTTCTCTAGTTATATATACTTTATATATCTCTTCTCTAGTCATATATACTTTATATATCTCTTCTCTAGTTATATATACTTTATATATCTCTTCTCTAGCTATATATACTTTATATATCTCTTCTCTAGTTGTATATACTTTATATATCTCTTCTCTAGTTATATATACTTTATATATCTCTTCTCCAGTTGTATATACTTTATATATCTCTTCTCTAGTTATATATACTTTATATATTTCTTCTCTGGTTATATATACTTTATATATCTCTCCTTTAGTTGTATGTACTTTATATATCTCTTCTCTAGTTGTATATACTTCATATATCTCTCCTTTAGTTGTATGTACTTTATATATCTCTTCTCTAGTTATATATACTTTATACATCTCTTCTCTAGTTATATATACTTTATACATCTCTTCTCTAGTTATATATACTTTATATATCTCTTCTCTAGTTGTATATACTTTATACATCTCTTCTCTAGTTGTATGTACTTTATATATCTCTTCTCTAGTTATATATACTTTATATATCTCTTCTCTAGTTATATATACTTTATATATCTCTTCTCTAGTTGTATATACTTTATATCTCTTCTCTAGTTATATATACTTTATATATCTCTCCTTTAGTTGTATATACCTATATATCTCTTCTCTAGTTATATATACTTTATATATCTCTTCTCTAGTTGTATATACTTTATACATCTCTTCTCTAGTTGTATGTACTTTATATATCTCTTCTCTAGTTATATATACTTTATATATCTCTTCTCTAGTTATATATACTTTATATATCTCTCCTCTAGTTGTATATACTTTATATATCTCTTCTCCAGTTGTATATACTTTATATATCTCTTCTCTAGTTGTATATACTTTATACATCTCTTCTCTAGTTATATATACTTTATATATCTCTCCTCTAGTTGTATATACTTTATATATCTCTTCTCCAGTTGTATATACTTTATATATCTCTTCTCTAGTTATATATACTTTATATATCTCTTCTCTAGTTATATATACTTTATATATCTCTTCTCTAGTTGTATGTACTTTATATATCTCTTCTCTAGTTATATATACTTTATATATCTCTTCTCTAGTTATATATACTTTATATATCTCTTCTCTAGTTATATATACTTTATATATCTCTTCTCTAGTTGTATATACTTTATATATCTCTTCTCTAGTTATATATACTTTATATATCTCTTCTCTAGTTGTATATACTTTATATATCTCTTCTCCAGTTGTATATACTTTATATATCTCTTCTCTAGTTATATATACTTTATATATCTCTTCTCCAGTTGTATATACTTTATATATCTCTTCTCTAGTTATATATACTTTATATATTTCTTCTCTGGTTATATATACTTTATATATCTCTCCTTTAGTTGTATGTACTTTATATATCTCTTCTCTAGTTGTATATACTTCATATATCTCTCCTTTAGTTGTATGTACTTTATATATCTCTTCTCTAGTTATATATACTTTATACATCTCTTCTCTAGTTATATATACTTTATACATCTCTTCTCTAGTTATATATACTTTATATATCTCTTCTCTAGTTATATATACTTTATACATCTCTTCTCTAGTTATATATACTTTATATATCTCTTCTCTAGTTGTATATACTTATATATCTCTTTTCTAGTTATATATACTTTATACATCTCTTCTCTAGTTATATATACTTTATATATCTCTTCTCTAGTTATATATACTTTATATATCTCTTCTCTAGTTGTATATACTTTATATATCTCTTCTCTAGTTGTATATACTTATATATCTCTTCTCTAGTTGTATATACTTTATATATCTCTTCTCTAGTTGTATATACTTATATATCTCTTCTCTAGTTATATATACTTTATATATCTCTTCTCTAGTTATATATACTTTATATATCTCTTCTCTAGTTATATGTACTTTATATATCTCTTCTCTAGTTGTATATACTTTATAAATCTCTTCTCTAGTTATATGTACTTTATATATCTCTTCTCTAGTTATATATACTTTATATATCTTGTAGTGTTTTTCTGTCTTTATTTACGCCACCGACACAACGGCTTCCATGTATTCCTTGTTAATACTAATAATGTCCAGACAATCGATACGAGTGTTCCTTGTTAATAATAATACTTTATTATTAACATTCTATTTAGCAAGATACAAGTACAATGATTACTCCACTATTACTGCAAGCCATGCATAATAACTCCACAGTAATCCACAATAACTTCTGCCTCCCTGGTCTCCAACAATTCCTTTTATAGGAGAGACCAGGAAGGCACACTCCCTTATTAGGGTAAACCAATATAACAGATCCTTATAAATTATCAACAAATCATCACAATCAATACATAAAATAAACAAAGACAATCAAATAAAATAGTGCACAGATGGCACATTGTTTACTAGCTCCAAGGCTCCTCCTCCTTAAGCTTGGGTCCCACTTCAATGCTCTTTCTCTTGTATGACTTCAATAGGCTGTCATGCTTTCTTGTGCACTCAAGCTTATCCATTAGTGGCCATTTATGACCGGTTAATCTCCGAATGGTGGCCATATATGACCGAGTAATCTCCGAATGACTCATCTGTATATTGGGTGGCTGGGCATACATGATAAGTTATAGTAGTTGCACAACTCAGGTATTTTAAGGATACTTCTAGAGAAAGGGAAGGGATTCTATTGCACTCTTTCAGGGGTGGCAAGGGGTGCAGGGTAGGGGGGTTGAGGGGGAAGGGAAGGGGCTGGGGTCACTGATTTCACACAAATCTCCCACAATCTCTTCTCTAGTTGTATATACTTCATATATCTCTTCTGTAGTTATATATACTTTATATATCTCTTCTCTAGTTATATATACTTTATATATCTTTTCTCTAGTTATATATACTTTATATATCTCTTCTCTAGTTGTATATACTTTATATATCTCTTCTCTAGTTGTATATACTTTATATATCTCTTCTCTAGTTGTATATACTTTATATATCTCTTCTCTAGTTGTATATACTTTATATATCTCTTCTCTAGTTATATATACTTTATATATCTCTTCTCTAGTTGTATATACTTTATATATCTCTTCTCTAGTCATATATACTTTATATATCTCTTCTCTAGCTGTATGTACTTTATGTATCTCTTCTGTAGTTGTATATACTTTATATATCTCTTCTCTAGTTATATATACTTTATATATCTCTTCTCTAGTTGTATGTACTTTATATATCTCTTCTCTAGTTGTATATACTTTATATATCTCTTCTCTAGTTATATATACTTTATATATCTCTTCTGTAGTTGTATATACTTTATATATCTCTTCTCTAGTTGTATGTACTTTATATATCTCTTCGCTAGTTGTATATACTTTATATATCTCTTCTCTAGTTATATATATTTTATATATCTCTTCTCTAGTTGTATATACTTTATATATCTCTTCTCTAGTTGTATATACTTTATATATCTCTTCTCTAGTTATATATACTTTATACATCTCTTCTCTAGTTATATATACTTTATATATCTTTTCTCTAGTTGTATATACTTATATATCTCTTCTCTAGTTATATATACTTTATACATCTCTTCTCTAGTTATATATACTTTATATATCTCTTCTCTAGTTGTATGTACTTTATATATCTCTTCGCTAGTTGTATATACTTTATATATCTCTTCTCTAGTTATATATATTTTATATATCTCTTCTCTAGTTGTATATACTTTATATATCTCTTCTCTAGTTGTATATACTTTATATATCTCTTCTCTAGTTATATATACTTTATACATCTCTTCTCTAGTTATATATACTTTATATATCTTTTCTCTAGTTGTATATACTTATATATCTCTTCTCTAGTTATATATACTTTATACATCTCTTCTCTAGTTATATATACTTTATATATCTC
This sequence comes from Cryptosula pallasiana, assembly GCA_945261195.1. Lineage (NCBI taxonomy): Eukaryota > Metazoa > Bryozoa > Gymnolaemata > Cheilostomatida > Cryptosulidae > Cryptosula > Cryptosula pallasiana. The sequence continues at coordinate 24,946,706 of OX183140.1, read as the reverse complement.
TTCTCTAGTTATATATACTTTATACATCTCTTCTCTAGTTATATATACTTTATATATCTCTTCTCTAGTTGTATATACTTATATATCTCTTCTCTAGTTGTATATACTTTATATATCTCTTCTCTAGTTGTATATACTTATATATCTCTTCTCTAGTTATATATACTTTATATATCTCTTCTCTAGTTATATATACTTTATATATCTCTTCTCTAGTTATATGTACTTTATATATCTCTTCTCTAGTTGTATATACTTTATAAATCTCTTCTCTAGTTATATGTACTTTATATATCTCTTCTCTAGTTATATATACTTTATATATCTTGTAGTGTTTTTCTGTCTTTATTTACACCACCGACACAACGGCTTCCATGTATTCCTTGTTAATACTAATAATGTCCAGACAATCGATACGAGTGTTCCTTGTTAATAATAATACTTTATTATTAACATTCTATTTAGCAAGATACAAGTACAATGATTACTCCACTATTACTGCAAGCCATGCATAATAACTCCACAGTAATCCACAATAACTTCTGCCTCCCTGGTCTCCAACAATTCCTTTTATAGGAGAGACCAGGAAGGCACACTCCCTTATTAGGGTAAACCAATATAACAGATCCTTATAAATTATCAACAAATCATCACAATCAATACATAAAATAAACAAAGACAATCAAATAAAATAGTGCACAGATGGCACATTGTTTACTAGCTCCAAGGCTCCTCCTCCTTAAGCTTGGGTCCCACTTCAATGCTCTTTCTCTTGTATGACTTCAATAGGCTGTCATGCTTTCTTGTGCACTCAAGCTTATCCATTAGTGGCCATTTATGACCGGTTAATCTCCGAATGGTGGCCATATATGACCGAGTAATCTCCGAATGACTCATCAGTATATTGGGTGGCTGGGCATACATGATAAGTTATAGTAGTTGCACAACTCAGGTATTTTAAGGATACTTCTAGAGAAAGGGAAGGGATTCTATTGCACTCTTTCAGGGGTGGCAAAGGGTGCAGGGTAGGGGGGTTGAGGGGGAAGGGAAGGGGCTGGGGTCACTGATTTCACACAAATCTCCCACAATCTCTTCTCTAGTTGTATATACTTCATATATCTCTTCTGTAGTTATATATACTTTATATATCTCTTCTCTAGTTATATATACTTTATATATCTTTTCTCTAGTTATATATACTTTATATATCTCTTCTCTAGTTGTATATACTTTATATATCTCTTCTCTAGTTGTATGTACTTTATATATCTCTTCTCTAGTTGTATATACTTTATATATCTCTTCTCTAGTTATATATACTTTATATATCTCTTCTGTAGTTGTATATACTTTATATATCTCTTCTCTAGTTGTATGTACTTTATATATCTCTTCGCTAGTTGTATATACTTTATATATCTCTTCTCTAGTTATATATATTTTATATATCTCTTCTCTAGTTGTATATACTTTATATATCTCTCCTCTAGTTGTATATACTTTATATATCTCTTCTCTAGTTGTATATACTTTATATATCTCTTCTCTAGTTGTATATACTTTATATATCTCTTCTCTAGTTGTATATACTTTATATATCTCTTCTCTAGTTATATATACTTTATACATCTCTTCTCTAGTTATATATACTTTATATATCTCTTCTTTAGTTGTATATACTTTATATATCTCTTCTCTAGTTGTATATACTTTATATATCTCTTCTCTAGTTATATATACTTTATATATCTCTTCTTTAGTTGTATATACTTTATACATCTCTTCTCTAGTTATATATACTTTATATATCTCTCCTTTAGTTGTATATACTTTATATATCTCTTCTCTAGTTGTATATACTTTATATATCTCTTCTCTAGTTGTATATACTTTATATATCGCTTCTCTAGTTATATATACTTTATATATCTCTTCTCTAGTTGTATATACTTATATATCTCTTCTCTAGTTATATATACTTTATATATCTCTTCTCTAGTTGTATATACTTTATATATCTCTTCTCTAGTTATATATACTTTATATATCTCTTCTCTAGTTATATATACTTTATATATCTCTCCTTTAGTTGTATATACTTTATATATCTTTTCTCTAGTTGTATATACTTTATATATCTCTTCTCTAGTTGTATATACTTTATACATCTCTTCTCTAGTTATATATACTTTATACATCTCTTCTCTAGTTATATATACTTTATATATCTCTTCTCTAGTTATATATACTTTATATATCTCTCCTTTAGTTGTATATACTTTATACATCTCTCCTTTAGTTGTATGTACTTTATGCATTTTTGTTACTATATAAAGTACTTACTACTACTCTGACAATTTCACATTTCAGTTATTAAATGGGTATGAGGTGAAAGACAAATCTGTAATGGATATGCTAAAGACGTTTGACTTTTATTTTGTACCAGTCGCTAATCCAGATGGTTATGTATACTCACATACATTTGGGGTAAGTGTATACCAGTAGCTAGTTATGTTGTCTATGTATACTCACATTCATATGGGGTAAGTGTATACCAGTAGCTAGTTCAGGTGTCTATGTACACTCACATACAACTGGGGTAAGTGTATGTATACCAGTAGCTTGTTCAGATGTCTGTGTATACTCACATACATATGGGGTAAGTGTATACCAGTAGCTTGTTCAGATGTCTATGTATACTCAAATACATATGGGGTAAGTGTATACCAGTAGCTGGTTCAGATGTCTGTGTATACTCACATACACATGGGGTAAGTGTTCGGGTAGCATTGATGAGTGAGTCTTCACTTGTTTCAATAAAGGTTGCATTAATACAGGGCATACTATCTAGAGGCATAACGACAGAGTTGAACCAGAGTACGTAGAGAAGGGGTCTCAAAATAAATGCTCAAATTACTAAGTCGGAAGGTTCTTGAGTCAAGGTTATCGATCAGCAGGTCATGGTTATTGTAGTAAGTAATGGGTAGGTGTACCAGGTAATGGGTAGGTGTAGTAGGTAATAGGTAGGTGTAGTAGGTAGTGGGTAGGTGTAGTAGGTAATGGGTAGGTGTAGTAGGTAACGGGTAGGTGTAGTAGGTAATGGGTAGGTGTAGTAGGTAATGGGTAGGTGTAGTAGGTAACGGGTAGGTGTAGTAGGTAATGGGTAGGTGTAGTAGGTAATGGGTAGGTGTAGTAGGTAGTGGGTAGGTGTAGTAGGTAGTGGGTAGGTGTAGTAGGTAGTGGGTAGGTGTAGTAGGTAGTGGGTAGGTGTAGTAGGTAGTGGGTAGGTGTAGTAGGTAATGGGTAGGTGTAGTAGGTAGTGGGTAGGTGTAGTAGGTAGTGGGTAGGTGTAGTAGGTAGTGGGTAGGTGTAGTAGGTAGTGGGTAGGTGTAGTAGGTAATGGGTAGGTGTAGTAGGTAATGAGTGGGTGTAGTAGGTAATGGGTAGGTGTAGTAGGTAATGGGTAGGTGTAGTAGGTAATGGGTAGGTGTAGTAGGTAATGGGTAGGTGTAGTAGGTAATATGTAGGTGTAGTAGGTAATGGGTAGGTGTAGTAGGTAATGGGTAGGTGTAGTAGGTAATGGGTAGGTGTAGTAGGTAATGGGTAGGTGTAGTAGGTAATGAGTAGGTGTAGTAGGTAATGAGTAGGTGTAGTAGGTAATAGGTAGGTGTAGTAGGTAATGGGTAGGTGTAGTAGGTAATGGGTAGGTGTAGTAGGTAATGGATAGGTGTAGTAGGTAATAGGTAGGTGTAGTAGGTTATGGGTGGGTGTAGTAGGTAATGGATAGGTGTAGTAGGTAATGGGTGGGTGTAGTAAGTAAGGGGTAGGTGTAGTAGGTAATGGGTAGGTGTAGTAGGTAATGGGTAGGTGTAGTAGGTAATGGGTAGGTGTAGTAGGTAATATGTAGGTGTAGTAGGTAATGGGTGGGTGTAGTAGGTAATGAGTAGGTGTAGTAGGTAATAGGTAGGTGTAGTAGGTAATAGGTAGGTGTAGTAGGTAATGAAAAGGTGTAGTAGGTAATGGGTAGGTGTAGTAGGTAATGGGTAGGTGTAGTAGGTAATGGGTAGGTGTAGTAGGTAATGGGTAGGTGTAGTAGGTAATGGGTGGGTGTAGTAGGTAATAGGTAGGTGTAGTAGGTAATAGGTAGGTGCAGTAGGTAATAGGTAGGTGTAGTAGGTAATGGGTAGGTGTAGTAGGTAATAGGTAGGTGTAGTAGGTAATGGGTGGGTGGAGTAGGTAATGGATAGGTGTAGTAGGTAATGGGTGGGTGTAGTAAGTAAGGGGTAGGTGTAGTAGGTAATATGTAGGTGTAGTAGGTAATGGGTGGGTGTAGTAGGTAATGAGTAGGTGTAGTAGGTAATAGGTAGGTGTAGTAGGTAATAGGTAGGTGTAGTAGGTAATGAAAAGGTGTAGTAGGTAATGGGTTGGTGTAGTAGGTAATGGGTAGGTGTAGTAGGTAATGGGTAGGTGTAGTAGGTAATGGGTAGGTGTAGTAGGTTATGAGTAGGTGCAGTAGGTAATAGGTAGGTGTAGTAGGTAATGGGTAGGTGTAGTAGGTAATGGGTAGGTGTAGTAGGTAATGGATAGGTGTAGCTAGCAGGTAATATGTAGGTGTAAATGTCCTTTCAAATTGTGTAACATTATTTTAGGGTAGACTATGGAGAAAGACCAGAACTCGATACAGTAGTGGGGGCATTGGGGCTGACCCTAACAGGAACTGGGGCTATCATTGGTGTGGTGAGTCTGACCACTTCATGTCTTACATCATCCATGGTTCTAACTGAGAAATCAATTTGCTAGGATTTGTCGCTGCAAAAAATACACAATTATCACTAAACATTAGAAATTTATGCAAAACTAGAGATAGTAATGGAAATGTTGGAGTAACTCAAAAACGGTTTTATGTTTTATCTTCAACGCTCATATTTTAATCTCTTATTGTGACACTGAAACCCAAGTTATTTAGTAATGAGACATTATGGCCGTCTGCGTTGGCTGACTGTCAAGGTTTGGCTCGGGACAAATCTCACAACAATACTGAGAGCTAAAGCCATTTTGTTATTGACCGAGAAAGAATTATATTATAAGCAGCTAGTACAGACTGAGAACACAGAATCTACTGATGTCTAATTTGTAGAGTCAGGATCTTCACGCTCATCAATATCGGACAGGTACTGTGGCCCCTACCAGTGGTCAGAGAAATGTGTGGCTAATATGAAGACTGCTCTGGAGTCCCTTGGCTCAAGGCTCAAAGTGTTCATGACTTTACATGCTTACGGCCAGATGTGGTTTGTGCCTTACGCATACTCCAGATATGCTTATCCTACTGATTATAACGAGATGGTAAGCTTGCTCTGATTGGACACAGCAATATTCAAATTAGACCAATCAGAGCTTCAAATACAACTTTTGTGGCATATGCAGCAGCCTGATTTGATAGGCCGATGGGATAATGCTGATTTAACTGATTGGCTAAAGCAGTTACTGTTTATTGTCTAGTCAAAGTAGTATTAACCGAGATCAAGCGATGATTATTTTTCGTGCTTGGAGTTATCACGCTTTGCAGAGGCCGGTTTCTGATAGCACAAGGAGTGACAGCTTCTGAGTAGGCAAAATGGTCAACGGTTGACCTGGTGAAATGCCAGCATCATCAACATTATGGCTCATGTACCACCCATTGCCTACCAATAAGGATTTCCATTTTTCCGTTACCAGTAACACGTGATGGAACAATCAATATCATTTTATTTGAGGTTATGTGTAGGTTACAAGACAATTTATGATTCAACCGATCATATCTCTTCTCGGAGTGTCAATGTTTCCAGTTAAGTTATTTCTTTTCTGCTAGTATTCAAGTAAAAAACTTTTTTTCGTTGTTGTTACAAAGAGTCTTATAGCTGACAGTGACATCTTCGAACCGAAATTTCATGAGAATGCAAAGAGAGAGAAAACAAGGAAAAACTCTGTCGCCACTTTCGATTGGTAGAGGCAAAACAACGGGTGATTGGTAGATGTACGTGTAGCATTAGGGTGATTTGTAGACGTACGTGTAGCATTAGGGTGATTTGTAGACGTACGTGTAGCATTAGGGTGATTTGCCGATAAATACTATCTGGTTGAACCTTTACCAGGAAGAAAACACAAATTCTTGCATAATGGAATATAATATAATGCAATATTGTAATATATTTAGGTGTCTATTGGGAAAAGAGCTGTAGCAGCTATGAGGAAATCTACTGGTGCTGTGTATAGAGTGGGGCGTGTACCAGACTTCCTCTGTGAGTACTAGTTGGCAGTCCTTTGGTTAATTAAACTTGAATTTTTGAAATGAAACGTCACCTAACGCTGTGCCATTTATGATATTGCCATTCACACACAAAAAGGTACTTTTTTCAATTCCTGACTAGTTCAGACATGTTTACAGATGAAGCCTCAGGATCTTCAATGGACTGGGTTAAGGGAACATTGAACACAAAACTATCTTTTGGTATGGAGCTAAGGCCACCCAGTAGTACTGCTAACGGGCACATTTCCCAAGTGTCAGACATCCAGCCTACAGCACAGGAGGTGTGGCAGGCACTGCAGGTGGTTATAGAGGAGGCCAAGAACAGTCTTGTTACAGGATAGTTTGTTGGGCCATCTATCTAGATATTGATGTAGTAAAATCTCTGCGCGCAACACCGATCTCTCTTTTGATTGCATTCGTATGGTGGTGGTGCCACTCTAACTTTTGGTTCTCATAAGTAATAACAATTACCTGAGAGTTTCAATAATGAATCTACCATCTGGAAAATTGTGACCAAGATAGCTTATTCCTACTGTTGAAGTTGGAAGTAGAAAATTACTCTCTCCTACGCATAAAAACTACTTTAGATATAAAATTTTTTAAAGACTACAAAGAATGTTTTTTGATGACATTCCGTTCTGTTCCACACAAAATCCACCTCCTAAAGAAGTGATGAAAAGTACATAGACTGTCAGTCTAACAACAAAAACACACATTTGTTTTAACAACACTAAAAGATGAATAATTTTGTTTTTCGATTGTTTACTGACTTTTGATTTCTACCTGAGACTTCCATCAGCTACACTCGCAAAATCTCTTGCAAAGTGTGAGTCGTGTTTCTAGATTAAAAAATCAGAAAAAACGTCTTTCAAATTTTCTAAATAACAGCAAGTCAAGTTTCAAAGAACTCCCTAAAAACTTTGAGAGGTATATAGTCTAGAATGTACATGTAGCTTTACTCAAGGCAACCAAGAGCTTTCAAACACAAAATAAACGATTGTATCTTTGGTTGTAGATTGTATTAATTTTCAAATTTTCAAAGTTTTTATCTTTGTCGACAAAACAGCTATTCAAGTTCTTTGAATGGGCTACTATAACAAAGATTTGGCGATTTCAAGGTTGAAAATGTACACTGGTATGACACGACCATTGCGCAAACTGTTTAGTATCCATAAAGTATAAGTCGTGTGGTTTGGAGGTCCTGGATTCTATCACAGCATGTAAACTTATTTTCTAACACTTCGTAATAATCCATTTGAGATGATGTAAAAGGTACCATCTATCTGAACTGTTGCTGTTGTACGGTGTATATATCTGGTCTGCCAACTGACAGTTTCCAGTTCCAGTGGAGCTGGTTTCTATAGATTTTATCATGCAATTTTTTTTGAAACGCGATCATTTCAACCCACAAAAGTGGTTAATATCTAGTCATTGTTTGGTCAGTATATGTTTTGTTTGGAGCAGACAACTTTGAGCATAGAACAAACTTGTATCCACAAACATAATACCCATAGAAATAATGCATGTAACATAAAACCCTTTTCATATAAATTTGAATACAATCTAGGTAGCTAAGAACACAATCTAGGTAGGTAAGAATACAATCTAGGTAGCTAAGAATACAATCTAGGTAAGTAAGAATACAATCTAGGTAAGTAAGAATACAATCTAGGTAGCTAAGAATACAATCTAGGTAAGTAAGAATACAATCTAGGTAAGTAAGAATACAATCTAGGTAGGTAAGGATACAATCTAGGTAGGTAAGAATACAATCTAGGTAGGTAAAAATACAATCTAGGTAAGTAAGAATACAATCTAGGTAGGTACGAATACAATCTAGGTAGCTAAGAATACAATCTAGGTAGCTAAGAATACAATCTAGGTAGCTAAGAATACAATCTAGGTAGCTAAGAATACAATCTAGGTAGCTAAGAATACAATCTTGCTAGGTAAGTAAGAATACAATCTAGGTAGGTAAGAATACAATCTAGGTAGGTAAGAATACAATCTAGGTAGGTAAGAAGACAATCTAGGTAGGTAAGAATACAATATAGGTAGGTAAGGATACAATCTAGGTAGGTAAGAATACAATCTAGGTAGCTAAGAATACAATCTAGGTAGCTAAGAACACAATCTAGGTAGCTAAGAATACAATCTTGGTAGGTAAGTAAGAATACAATCTAGGTAGGTAAGAATACAATCTAGGTAGCTAAGAATACAATCTAGGTAGCTAAGAATACAATCTAGGTAGCTAAGAACACAATCTAGGTAGCTAAGAATACAATCTAGGTAGGTAAGAATACAATCTAGGTAGCTAAGAACACAATCTAGGTAGCTAAGAATACAATCTAGGTAGGTAAGAATACAATCTAGGTAGCTAAGAATACAATCTTGGTAGGTAAGTAAGAATACAATCTAGGTAGGTAAGAATACAATCTAGGTAGCTAAGAGTACAATCTAGGTAGGTAAGAATACAATCTAAGTAGCTAAGAATACAATCTAGGTAGGTAAGAATACAATCTAGGTAAGTAACAATACAATCTAGGTAGGTAAGAATACAATCTAGGTAGGTAAGAATACAATCTAGGTAGCTAAGAATACAATCTAGGTAGGTAAGAATACAATCTAGGTAGCTAAGAATACAATCTAGGTAGGTAAGAAGACAATCTAGGTAGGTAAGAATACAATCTAGGTAGGCAAGAATACAATCTAGGTAGCTAAGAATACAATCTAGGTAGCTAAGAATACAATCTTGGTAGGTAAGTAAGAATACAATCTAGGTAGGTAAGAATACAATCTAGGTAGGTAAGGATACAATCTAGGTAGGTAAGGATACAATCTAGGTAGCTAAGAATACAATCTAGGTAGCTAAGAATACAATCTAAGTAGCTAAGAATACAATCTAGGTAGCTAAGAATACAATCTTGGTAGGTAAGTAAGAATACAATCTAGGTAGCTAAGAATACAATCTAGGTAGGTAAGAATACAATCTAGGTAGCTAAGAATACAATCTAGGTAGGTAAGAATACAATCTAGGTAAGTAAGAATACAATCTAGGTAGGTAAGGATACAATCTAGGTAGCTAAGAATACAATCTAGGTAGCTAAGAATACAATCTAGGTAGCTAAGAATACAATCTAGGTAGCTAAAAATACAATCTTGGTAGGTAAGTAAGAATACAATCTAGGTAGCTAAGAATACAATCTAGGTAGGTAAGAATACAATCTAGGTAGCTAAGAATACAATCTAGGTAGGTAAGAATACAATCTAGGTAGGTAAGAATACAATCTAGGTAGCTAAGAATACAATCTAAGTAGGTAAGAATACAATCTAGGTAGGTAAGGATACAATCTAGGTAGCTAAGAATACAATCTAGGTAGCTAAGAATACAATCTAGGTAGCTAAGAATACAATCTAGGTAGCTAAGAATACAATCTAGGTAGCTAAAAACACAATCTAGGTAGCTAAGAATACAATCTAGGTAGCTAAGAATACAATCTAGGTAGCTAAGAATACAATCTTGGTAGGTAAGTAAGAATACAATCTAGGTAGGTAAGAACACAATCTAGGTAGCTAAGAATACAATCTAGGTAGGTAAGAATACAATCTAGGTAGCTAAGAATACAATCTTGGTAGGTAAGTAAGAATACAATCTAGGTAGGTAAGAAGACAATCTAGGTAGGTAAGGATACAATCTAGGTAGGTAAGGATACAATCTAGGTAGCTAAGAATACAATCTAGGTAGCTAAGAATACAATCTAGGTAGCTAAGAATACAATCTAGGTAGCTAAGAATACAATCTAGGTAGCTAAGAACACAATCTAGGTAGCTAAGAATACAATTTAGGTAGGTAAGAATACAATCTTGGTAGGTAAGAATACAATCTAGGTAGGTAAGAATACAATCTAGGTAGGTAAGAATACAATCTAGGTAGGTAAGAATACAATCTAGGTAGCTAAGAACACAATCTAGGTAGCTAAGAATACAATCTAGGTAGGTAAAGATACAATCTAGGTAGGTAAGAATACAATCTAGGTAGCTAAGAATACAATCTAGGTAGCTAAGAATACAATCTAGGTAGCTAAGAATACAATCTAGGTAGCTAAGAATACAATCTTGGTAGGTAAGTAAGAATACAATCTAGGTAGCTAAGAATACAATCTAGGTAGGTAAGAACACAATCTAGGTAGCTAAAAATACAATCTAGGTAGGTAAGAATACAATCTAGGTAGGTAAGAATACAATCTAGGTAGGTAAGGACACAATCTAGGTAGCTAAGAATACAATCTAGGTAGCTAAGAATACAATCTAGGTAGCTAAGAATACAATCTAGGTAGCTAAGAATACAATCTTGGTAGGTAAGTAAGAATACAATCTAGGTAGCTAAGAATACAATCTAGGTAGGTAAGAATACAATCTAGGTAGCTAAAAATACAATCTAGGTAGGTAAGAATACAATCTAGGTAGGTAAGAATACAATCTAGGTAGCTAAGAATACAATCTAGGTAGGTAAGAATACAATCTAGGTAAGTAAGGATACAATCTAGGTGGCTAAGAATACAATCTAGGTAGCTACGAATACAATCTAGGTAGCTAAGAATACAATCTAGGTAGCTAAGAATACAATCTAGGTAGCTAAAAACACAATCTAGGTAGCTAAGAATACAATCTAGGTAGCTAAGAATACAATCTAGGTAGCTAAGAATACAATCTTGGTAGGTAAGTAAGAATACAATCTAGGTAGGTAAAAACACAATCTAGGTAGCTAAGAATACAATCTAGGTAGGTAAGAATACAATCTAGGTAGCTAAGAATACAATCTTGGTAGGTAAGTAAGAATACAATCTAGGTAGGTAAGAAGACAATCTAGGTAGGTAAGGATACAATCTAGGTAGGTAAGGATACAATCTAGGTAGCTAAGAATACAATCTAGGTAGCTAAGAATACAATCTAGGTAGCTAAGAATACAATCTAGGTAGCTAAGAATACAATCTAGGTAGCTAAGAACACAATCTAGGTAGCTAAGAATACAATTTAGGTAGGTAAGAATACAATCTTGGTAGGTAAGAATACAATCTAGGTAGGTAAGAATACAATCTAGGTAGGTAAGAATACAATCTAGGTAGGTAAGAATACAATCTAGGTAGCTAAGAACACAATCTAGGTAGCTAAGAATACAATCTAGGTAGGTAAAGATACAATCTAGGTAGGTAAGAATACAATCTAGGTAGCTAAGAATACAATCTAGGTAGCTAAGAATACAATCTAGGTAGCTAAGAATACAATCTAGGTAGCTAAGAATACAATCTTGGTAGGTAAGTAAGAATACAATCTAGGTAGCTAAGAATACAATCTAGGTAGGTAAGAACACAATCTAGGTAGCTAAAAATACAATCTAGGTAGGTAAGAATACAATCTAGGTAGGTAAGAATACAATCTAGGTAGGTAAGGACACAATCTAGGTAGCTAAGAATACAATCTAGGTAGCTAAGAATACAATCTAGGTAGCTAAGAATACAATCTAGGTAGCTAAGAATACAATCTTGGTAGGTAAGTAAGAATACAATCTAGGTAGCTAAGAATACAATCTAGGTAGGTAAGAATACAATCTAGGTAGCTAAAAATACAATCTAGGTAGGTAAGAATACAATCTAGGTAGGTAAGAATACAATCTAGGTAGCTAAGAATACAATCTAGGTAGGTAAGAATACAATCTAGGTAAGTAAGGATACAATCTAGGTGGCTAAGAATACAATCTAGGTAGCTACGAATACAATCTAGGTAGCTAAGAATACAATCTAGGTAGCTAAGAATACAATCTAGGTAGCTAAAAACACAATCTAGGTAGCTAAGAATACAATCTAGGTAGCTAAGAATACAATCTAGGTAGCTAAGAATACAATCTTGGTAGGTAAGTAAGAATACAATCTAGGTAGGTAAGAACACAATCTAGGTAGCTAAGAATACAATCTAGGTAGGTAAGAATACAATCTAGGTAGCTAAGAATACAATCTTGGTAGGTAAGTAAGGATACAATCTAGGTAGGTAAGAAGACAATCTAGGTAGGTAAGGATACAATCTAGGTAGGTAAGGATACAATCTAGGTAGCTAAGAATACAATCTAGGTAGCTAAGAATACAATCTAGGTAGCTAAGAATACAATCTAGGTAGCTAGGAATACAATCTAGGTAGCTAAGAACACAATCTAGGTAGCTAAGAATACAGTTTAGGTAGGTAAGAATACAATCTTGGTAGGTAAGAATACAATCTAGGTAGGTAAGAATACAATCTAGGTAGGTAAGAATACAATCTAGGTAGGTAAGAATACAATCTAGGTAGCTAAGAACACAATCTAGGTAGCTAAGAATACAATCTAGGTAGGTAAGGATACAATCTAGGTAGGTAAGGATACAATCTAGGTAGCTAAGAATACAATCTTGGTAGGTAAGTAAGAATACAATCTAGGTAGGTAAGAATACAATCTAGGTAGCTAAGAATACAATCTAGGTAGGTAAGAATACAATCTAGGTAGCTAAGAATACAATCTAGGTAGCTAAGAACACAATCTAGGTAGCTAAGAATACAATCTAGGTAGGTAAGAATACAATCTAGGTAGGTAAGAATACAATCTAGGTAGCTAAGAATACAATCTAGGTAGCTAAGAACACAATCTAGGTAGCTAAGAACACAATCTAGGTAGGTAAGAATACAATCTAGGTAGGTAAGAATACAATCTAGGTAGCTAAGAATACAGTCTAGGTAAGTAAGAATACAATCTAGGTAAGTAAGAATACAATCTAGGTAGCTAAGAATACAATCTAGGTAAGTAAGAATACAATCTAGGTAGGTAAGAATACAATCTAGGTAGGTAAGAATACAATCTAGGTAGGTAAGAATACAATCTAGGTAAGTAAGAATACAATCTAGGTAGGTAAGGATACAATCTAGGTAGGTAAGAATACAATCTAGGTAGGTAAAAATACAATCTAGGTAGCTAAGAATACAATCTTGGTAGGTAAGACTAAAATCTAGGTAGGTAAGAATACAATCTAGGTAGGTAAGAATACAATCTAGGTAGCTAAGAATACAATCTAGGTAAGTAAGAATACAATCTAGGTAGCTAAGAATACAATCTAGGTAAGTAAGAATACAATCTAGGTAGGTAAGAATACAATCTAGGTAGGTAAGAATACAATCTAGGTAGGTAAGAATACAATCTAGGTAGGTAAGAATACAATCTAGGTAGGTAAGAATACAATCTAGGTAAGTAAGAATACAATCTAGGTAGCTAAGAATACAATCTAGGTAAGTAAGAATACAATCTAGGTAGGTAAGAATACAATCTAGGTAGGTAAGAATACAATCTAGGTAGGTAAGAATACAATCTAAGTAGGTAAGAATACAATCTAGGTAGGTAAGGATACAATCTAGGTAGGTAAGAATACAATCTAAGTTGGTAAAAATACAATCTAGGTAGCTAAGAATACAATCTAGGTAGCTAAAAATACAATCTAGGTAGCTAAGAACACAATCTAGGTAGCTAAGAATACAATCTTGGTAGGTAAGTAAGAATACAATCTAGGTAGCTAAGAATACAATTTAGGTAAGTAAGAATACAATCTAGGTAAGTAAAAATACAATGTAGGTAGCTAAGAATACAATCTAGGTAAGTAAGAATACAATCTAGGTAGGTAAGAATACAATCTAGGTAGCTAAGAATACAATCTTGGTAGGTAAGTAAGAATACAATCTAGGTAGCTAAGAATACAATCTAGGTAGGTAAGAATACAATCTAGGTAGCTAAGAACACAATCTAGGTAGCTAAGAATACAATCTTGGTAGGTAAGTAAGAATACAATCTAGGTAGGTAAGAATACAATCTAGGTAGCTAAGAATACAATCTAGGTAGCTAAGAATACAATCTAGGTAGCTAAGAACACAATCTAGGTAGCTAAGAATACAATCTAGGTAGGTAAGAATACAATCTAGGTAGCTAAGAACACAATCTAGGTAGCTAAGAATACAATCTAGGTAGGTAAGAATACAATCTAGGTAGCTAAGAATACAATCTTGGTAGGTAAGTAAGAATACAATCTAGGTAGGTAAGAATACAATCTAGGTAGCTAAGAGTACAATCTAGGTAGGTAAGAATACAATCTAAGTAGCTAAGAATACAATCTAGGTAGGTAAGAATACAATCTAGGTAAGTAACAATACAATCTAGGTAGGTAAGAATACAATCTAGGTAGGTAAGAATACAATCTAGGTAGCTAAGAATACAATCTAGGTAGGTAAGAATACAATCTAGGTAGCTAAGAATACAATCTAGGTAGGTAAGAATACAATCTAGGTAGGTAAGAATACAATCTAGGTAGGCAAGAATACAATCTAGGTAGCTAAGAATACAATCTAGGTAGCTAAGAATACAATCTTGGTAGGTAAGTAAGAATACAATCTAGGTAGGTAAGAATACAATCTAGGTAGGTAAGGATACAATCTAGGTAGGTAAGGATACAATCTAGGTAGCTAAGAATACAATCTAGGTAGCTAAGAATACAATCTAGGTAGCTAAGAATACAATCTAGGTAGCTAAGAATACAATCTTGGTAGGTAAGTAAGAATACAATCTAGGTAGCTAAGAATACAATCTAGGTAGGTAAGAATACAATCTAGGTAGCTAAGAATACAATCTAGGTAGGTAAGAATACAATCTAGGTAAGTAAGAATACAATCTAGGTAGGTAAGGATACAATCTAGGTAGCTAAGAATACAATCTAGGTAGCTAAGAATACAATCTAGGTAGCTAAGAATACAATCTAGGTACCTAAAAATACAATCTTGGTAGGTAAGTAAGAATACAATCTAGGTAGCTAAGAATACAATCTAGGTAGGTAAGAATACAATCTAGGTAGCTAAGAATACAATCTAGGTAGGTAAGAATACAATCTAGGTAGGTAAGAATACAATCTAGGTAGCTAAGAATACAACCTAGGTAGGTAAGAATACAATCTAGGTAGGTAAGGATACAATCTAGGTAGCTAAGAATACAATCTAGGTAGCTAAGAATACAATCTAGGTAGCTAAGAATACAATCTAGGTAGCTAAGAATACAATCTAGGTAGCTAAAAACACAATCTAGGTAGCTAAGAATACAATGTAGGTAGCTAAGAATACAATCTAGGTAGCTAAGAATACAATCTTGGTAGGTAAGTAAGAATACAATCTAGGTAGGTAAGAACACAATCTAGGTAGCTAAGAATACAATCTAGGTAGGTAAGAATACAATCTAGGTAGCTAAGAATACAATCTTGGTAGGTAAGTAAGAATACAATCTAGGTAGGTAAGAAGACAATCTAGGTAGGTAAGGATACAATCTAGGTAGGTAAGGATACAATCTAGGTAGCTAAGAATACAATCTAGGTAGCTAAGAATACAATCTAGGTAGCTAAGAATACAATCTAGGTAGCTAAGAATACAATCTAGGTAGCTAAGAACACAATCTAGGTAGCTAAGAATACAATTTAGGTAGGTAAGAATACAATCTTGGTAGGTAAGAATACAATCTAGGTAGGTAAGAATACAATCTAGGTAGGTAAGAATACAATCTAGGTAGGTAAGAATACAATCTAGGTAGCTAAGAACACAATCTAGGTAGCTAAGAATACAATCTAGGTAGGTAAAGATACAATCTAGGTAGGTAAGAATACAATCTAGGTAGCTAAGAATACAATCTAGGTAGCTAAGAATACAATCTAGGTAGCTAAGAATACAATCTAGGTAGCTAAGAATACAATCTTGGTAGGTAAGTAAGAATACAATCTAGGTAGCTAAGAATACAATCTAGGTAGGTAAGAACACAATCTAGGTAGCTAAAAATACAATCTAGGTAGGTAAGAATACAATCTAGGTAGGTAAGAATACAATCTAGGTAGGTAAGGACACAATCTAGGTAGCTAAGAATACAATCTAGGTAGCTAAGAATACAATCTAGGTAGCTAAGAATACAATCTAGGTAGCTAAGAATACAATCTTGGTAGGTAAGTAAGAATACAATCTAGGTAGCTAAGAATACAATCTAGGTAGGTAAGAATACAATCTAGGTAGCTAAAAATACAATCTAGGTAGGTAAGAATACAATCTAGGTAGGTAAGAATACAATCTAGGTAGCTAAGAATACAATCTAGGTAGGTAAGAATACAATCTAGGTAGGTAAGGATACAATCTAGGTGGCTAAGAATACAATCTAGGTAGCTACGAATACAATCTAGGTAGCTAAGAATACAATCTAGGTAGCTAAGAATACAATCTAGGTAGCTAAAAACACAATCTAGGTAACTAAGAATACAATCTAGGTAGCTAAGAATACAATCTAGGTAGCTAAGAATACAATCTTGGTAGGTAAGTAAGAATACAATCTAGGTAGGTAAGAACACAATCTAGGTAGCTAAGAATACAATCTAGGTAGGTAAGAATACAATCTAGGTAGCTAAGAATACAATCTTGGTAGGTAAGTAAGGATACAATCTAGGTAGGTAAGAAGACAATCTAGGTAGGTAAGGATACAATCTAGGTAGGTAAGGATACAATCTAGGTAGCTAAGAATACAATCTAGGTAGCTAAGAATACAATCTAGGTAGCTAAGAATACAATCTAGGTAGCTAGGAATACAATCTAGGTAGCTAAGAACACAATCTAGGTAGCTAAGAATACAGTTTAGGTAGGTAAGAATACAATCTTGGTAGGTAAGAATACAATCTAGGTAGGTAAGAATACAATCTAGGTAGGTAAGAATACAATCTAGGTAGGTAAGAATACAATCTAGGTAGCTAAGAACACAATCTAGGTAGCTAAGAATACAATCTAGGTAGGTAAGGATACAATCTAGGTAGGTAAGGATACAATCTAGGTAGCTAAGAATACAATCTTGGTAGGTAAGTAAGAATACAATCTAGGTAGGCAAGATTACAATCTAGGTAGCTAAGAATACAATCTAGGTAGGTAAGAATACAATCTAGGTAGCTAAGAATACAATCTAGGTAGCTAAGAACACAATCTAGGTAGCTAAGAATACAATCTAGGTAGCTAAGAATACAATCTAGGTAGGTAAGAATACAATCTAGGTAGCTAAGAATACAATCTAGGTAGCTAAGAACACAATCTAGGTAGCTAAGAACACAATCTAGGTAGGTAAGAATACAATCTAGGTAGGTAAGAATACAATCTAGGTAGCTAAGAATACAGTCTAGGTAAGTAAGAATACAATCTAGGTAAGTAAGAATACAATCTAGGTAGCTAAGAATACAATCTAGGTAAGTAAGAATACAATCTAGGTAGGTAAGAATACAATCTAGGTAGGTAAGAATACAATCTAGGTAGGTAAGAATACAATCTAGGTAAGTAAGAATACAATCTAGGTAGGTAAGGATACAATCTAGGTAGGTAAGAATACAATCTAGGTAGGTAAAAATACAATCTAGGTAGCTAAGAATACAATCTAGGTAGGTAAGACCAAAATCTAGGTAGGTAAGAATACAATCTAGGTAGGTAAGAATACAATCTAGGTAGCTAAGAATACAATCTAGGTAAGTAAGAATACAATCTAGGTAGCTAAGAATACAATCTAGGTAAGTAAGAATACAATCTAGGTAGGTAAGAATACAATCTAGGTAGGTAAGAATACAATCTAGGTAGGTAAGAATACAATCTAGGTAGGTAAGAATACAATCTAGGTAGGTAAGAATACAATCTAGGTAAGTAAGAATACAATCTAGGTAGCTAAGAATACAATCTAGGTAAGTAAGAATACAATCTAGGTAGGTAAGAATACAATCTAGGTAGGTAAGAATACAATCTAGGTAGGTAAGAATACAATCTAAGTAGGTAAGAATACAATCTAGGGAGGTAAGGATACAATCTAGGTAGGTAAGAATACAATCTAAGTTGGTAAAAATACAATCTAGGTAGCTAAGAATACAATCTAGGTAGCTAAGAATACAATCTAGGTAGCTAAGAACACAATCTAGGTAGCTAAGAATACAATCTTGGTAGGTAAGTAAGAATACAATCTAGGTAGCTAAGAATACAATTTAGGTAAGTAAGAATACAATCTAGGTAAGTAAAAATACAATCTAGGTAGCTAAGAATACAATCTAGGTAAGTAAGAATACAATCTAGGTAGGTAAGAATACAATCTAGGTAGGTAAGAATACAATCTAGGTGGGTAAGAATACAATCTAGGTAAGTAAGAATACAATCTAGGTAGGTAAGGATACAATCTAGGTAGGTAAGAATACAATCTAGGTAGGTAAAAATACAATCTAGGTATCTAAGAATACAATCTAGGTAGGTAAGACTAAAATCTAGGTAGGTAAGAATACAATCTAGGTAGGTAAGAATACAATCTAGGTAAGTAAGAATACAATCTAGGTAAGTAAGAATACAATCTAGGTAGCTAAGAATACAATCTAGGTAAGTAAGAATACAATCTAGGTAGGTAAGAATACAATCTAGGTAGGTAAGAATACAATCTAGGTAGGTAAGAATACAATCTAGGTAGGTAAGAATACAATCTAGGTAGGTAAGAATACAATCTAGGTAAGTAAGAATACAATCTAGGTAGGTAAGGACACAATCTAGGTAGGTAAGAATACAATCTAGGTAGGTAAAAATACAATCTAGGTAGCTAAGAATACAATCTAGGTAAGTAAGAATACAATCTAGGTAAGTAAGAATACAATCTAGGTAGCTAAGAATACAATCTAGGTAAGTAAGAATACAATCTAGGTAGGTAAGAATACAATCTAGGTAGGTAAGAATACAATCTAGGTAGGTAAGAATACAAGCAAGTAAGTAAGAATACAATCTAGGTAGGTAAGGATACAATCTATGTAGGTAAGAATACAATCTAGGTAGCTAAGAATACAATCTAGGTAGGTAAGAATACAATCTTGGTAGGTAAGAATACAATCTAGGTAGGTAAGAATACAATCTAGGTAGGTAAGAATACAATCTTGGTAGCTAAGAATACAATCTAGGTAGGTAAGAATACAATCTAGGTAGGTAAGAATACAATCTAGGTAGGTAAGAATACAATCTAGGTAGGTAAGGATACAATCTAGGTAGCTAAGAATACAATCTAGGTAGCTAAGAAAACAATCTTGGTAGCTAAGAATACAATCTAGGTAGGTAAGAATACAATCTTGGTAGGTAAGTAAAAATACAATCTAGGCAGCTAAGAATACAATCTAGGTAGGTAAGAATACACACTTGGTAGGTAAGTAAGAATACAATCTAGGTAGGTAAGAATACAATCTAGGTAGGTAAGAATACAATCTTGGTAGGTAAGTAAGAATACAATCTAGGTAGGTAAGAATACAATCTAGGTAGCTAAGAATACAATCTAGGTAGGTAAGAACACAATCTTAGTAGGTAAAAATACAATCTAGGTAGCTAAGAATACAATCTAGGTAAGTAAGAATACAATCTAGGTAGGTAAGAATACAATCTAGGTAGCTAAGAATACAATCTAGGTAGCTAAGAATACAATCTTGGTAGGTAAGTAAGAATACAATCTAGGTAGGTAAGAATACAATCTAGGTAGCTAAGAATACAATCTAGGTAGCTAAGAATACAATCTAGGTAGCTAAGAATACAATCTTGGTAGGTAAGTAAGAATACAATCTAGGTAGGTAAGAATACAATCTAGGTAGCTAAGAATACAATCTAGGTAGGTTAGAATACAATCTTGGTAGGTAAGTAAGAATACAATCTAGGCAGCTAAGAATACAATCTAGGTAGCTAAGAATACAATCTTGGTAGCTAAGAATACAATCTTGGTAGGTAAGTAAGAATACAATCTAGGTAGGTAAGAATACAATCTAGGTAGCTAAGAATACTATCTAGGTAGGTAAGAATACAATCTAGGTAGGTAAGAATACAATCTAGGTAGCTAAGAATACTATCTAGGTAGGGAAGAATACAATCTAGGTAGGTAAGAATACAATCTAGGTAGCTAAGAATACAATCTAGGTAGGTAAGAATACAATCTAGGTAGCTAAGAATACAATCTAGGTAGCTAAGAACACAATCTAGGTAGCTAAGAATACAATCTAGGTAGGTAAGAATACAATCTAGGTAGCTAATAATACTATCTAGGTAGCTAAGAACACAATCTAGGTAGGTAAGAATACAATCTAGGTAGCTAAGAATACAATCTAGGTAAGTAAGAATACAATCTAGGTAAGTAAGAATACAATCTAGGTAGCTAAGAATACAATCTAGGTAAGTAAGAATACAATCTAGGTAAGTAAGAATACAATCTAGGTAGGTAAGGATACAATCTAGGTCGGTAAGAATACAATCTAGGTAGGTAAAAATACAAACTAGGTAAGTAAGAATACAATCTAGGTAGGTACGAATACAATCTAGGTAGCTAAGAATACAATCTAGGTAGCTAAGAATACAATCTAGGTAGCTAAGAATACAATCTAGGTAGCTAAGAATACAATCTAGGTAGCTAAGAATACAATCTTGGTAGGTAAGTAAGAATACAATCTAGGTAGGTAAGAATACAATCTAGGTAGGTAAGAATATAATCTAGGTAGGTAAGAATACAATCTAGGTAAATAAGAATACAATCTAGGTAGGTAAGGATACAATCTAGGTAGGTAAGAATACAATCTAGGTAGGTAAAAATACAATCTAGGTAGCTAAGAATACAATCTAGGTAAGTAAGAATACAATCTAGGTAAGTAAGAATACAATCTAGGTAGCTAAGAATACAATCTCGGTAAGTAAGAATACAATCTAGGTAGGTAAGAATACAATCTAGGTAGGTAAGAATACAATCTAGGTAGGTAAGAATACAAGCTAGGTAAGTAAGAATACAATCTAGGTAGGTAAGGATACAATCTAGGTAGGTAAGAATACAATCTAGGTAGCTAAGAATACAATCTAGGTAGGTAAGAATACACTCTTGGTAGGTAAGAATACAATCTAGGTAGGTAAGAATACAATCTAGGTAGGTAAGAATACAATCTTGGTAGCTAAGAATACAATCTAGGTAGGTAAGAATACAATCTAGGTAGGTAAGAATACAATCTAGGTAGGTAAGAATACAATCTAGGTAGGTAAGGATACAATCTAGGTAGCTAAGAATACAATCTAGGTAGCTAAGAATACAATCTTGGTAGCTAAGAATACAATCTAGGTAGGTAAGAATACAATCTTGGTAGGTAAGTAAGAATACAATCTAGGCAGCTAAGAATACAATCTAGGTAGGTAAGAATACAATCTTGGTAGGTAAGTAAGAATACAATCTAGGTAGGTAAGAATACAATCTTGGTAGGTAAGTAAGAATACAATCTAGGTAGGTAAGAATACAATCTAGGTAGCTAAGAATACAATCCAGGTAGGTAAGAATACAATCTTAGTAGGTAAAAATACAATCTAGGTAGCTAAGAATACAATCTAGGTAAGTAAGAATACAATGTAGGTAGGTAAGAATACAATTTAGGTAGCTAAGAATACAATCTAGGTAGCTAAGAATACAATCTTGGTAGGTAAGTAAGAATACAATCTAGGTAGGTAAGAATACAATCTAGGTAGGTAAGAATACAATCTAGGTAGCTAAGAATACAATCTAGGTAGCTAAGAATACAATCTTGGTAGGTAAGTAAGAATACAATCTAGGTAGGTAAGAATACAATTTAGGTAGCTAAGAATACAATCTAGGTAGGTAAGAATACAATCTTGGTAGGTAAGTAAGAATACAATCTAGGCAGCTAAGAATACAATCTAGGTAGCTAAGAATACACTCTTGGTAGCTAAGAATACAATCTTGGTAGGTAAGTAAGAATACAATCTAGGTAGGTAAGAATACAATCTAGGTAGCTAAGAATACTATCTAGGTAGGTAAAAATACAATCTAGGTAGGTAAGAATACAACCTAGGTAGCTAAGAATACTATCTAGGTAGGTAAGAATACAATCTAGGTAGGTAAGAATACAATCTAGGTAGCTAAGATTACAATCTAGGTAGGTAAGAATACAATCTAGGTAGCTAAGAGTTCAATCTAGGTAGCTAAGAACACAATCTAGGTAGCTAAGAATACAATCTAGGTAGGTAAGAATACAATCTAGGTAGCTAAGAATACTATCTAGGTAGCTAAGAACACACTCTAGGTAGGTAAGAATACAATCTAGGTAGCTAAGAATACAATCTAGGTAAGTAAGAATACAATCTAGGTAAGTAAGAATACAATCTATCTAGGTAGCTAAGAATACAATCTAGGTAAGTAAGAATACAATCTAGGTAAGTAAGAATACAATCTAGGTAGGTAAGGATACAATCTAGGTAGGTAAGAATACAATCTAGGTAGGTAAAAGTACAATCTAGGTAAGTAAGAATACAATCTAGGTAGGTACGAATACAATCTAGGTAGCTAAGAATACAATCTAGGTAGCTAAGAATACAATCTAGGTAGCTAAGAATACAATCTAGGTAGCTAAGAATACAATCTAGGTAGCTAAGAATACAATTTTGGTAGGTAAGTAAGAATACAATCTAGGTAGGTAAGTATACAATCTAGGTAGGTAAGAATACAATCTAGGTAGGTAAGAATACAATCTAGGTAGGTTAGAATACAATATAGGTAGGTAAGGATACAATCTAGGTAGGTAAGAATACAATCTAGGTAGCTAAGAATACAATCTAGGTAGCTAAGAACACAATCTAGGTAGCTAAGAATACAATCTTGGTAGGTAAGTAAGAATACAATCTAGGTAGGTAAGAATACAATCTAGGTAGCTAAGAATACAATCTAGGTAGGTAAGAATACAATCTAGGTAGCTAAGAATACAATCTAGGTAGCTAAGAACACAATCTGGGTAGCTAAGAATACAATCTAGGTAGGTAAGAATAAAATCTAGGTAGCTAAGAACACAATCTAGGTAGCTAAAAATACAATCTAGGTAGGTAAGAATACAATCTAGGTAGCTAAGAATACAATCTTGGTAGGTAAGTAAGAATACAATCTAGGTAGCTAAGAATACAATCTAGGTAGGTAAGAATACAATCTAGGTAGTTAAGAGTAAAATCTAGGTAGCTAAGAATACAATCTAGGTAAGTAAGAATACAATCTAGGTAGGTAAGACTACAATCTAGGTACGTAAGAATACAATCTAGGTAGCTAAGAATACAATCTCGGTAGGTAAGAATACAATCTAGGTAGCTAAGAATACAATCTAAGTAGGTTAGAATACAATCTAGGTAGCTAAGAATACAATCTAGGTAGGTAAGACTACAATCTAGGTAGCTAAGAATACAATCTAGGTAGCTAAGAATACAATCTTGGTAGGTAAGTAAGAATACAATCTAGGTAGGTAAGATTACAATCTAGGTAGGTAAGAATACAATCTAGGTAGCTAAGAATACAATCTAGGTAGCTAAGAATACAATCTAGTCAGCTAAGAATACAATCTAGGTAGCTAAGAATACAATCTTGGTAGGTAAGTAAGAATACAATCTAGGTAGCTAAGAATACAATCTAGGTAGGTAAGAATACAATCTAGGTAGCTAAGAATACAATCTAGGTAGGTAAGAATACAATCTAGGTAGGTAAGAAGACAATCTAGGTAGGTAAGGATACAATCTAGGTAGCTAAGAATACAATCTAGGTAGCTAAGAATACAATCTAGGTAGCTAAGAATACAATCTAGGTAGCTAAGAATACAATCTTGGTAGGTAAGTAAGAATACAATCTAGGTAGCTAAGAATACAATCTAGGTAGGTAAGAATACAATCTAGGTAGCTAAGAATACAATCTAGGTAGGTAAGAATACAATCTAGGTAGGTAAGAATACAATCTAGGTAGCTAAGAATACAATCTAGGTAAGTAAGAATACAATCTAGGTAGGTAAGGATACAATCTAGGTAGCTAAGAATACAATCTAGGTAGCTAAGAATACAATCTAGGTAGCTAAGAATACAATCTAGGTAGCTAAGAATACAATCTAGGTAGCTAAAAACACAATCTAGGTAGCTAAGAATACAATCTAGGTAGCTAAGAATACAATCTAGGTAGCTAAGAATACAATCTTGGTAGGTAAGTAAGAATACAATCTAGGTAGGTAAGAACACAATCTAGGTAGCTAAGACTACAATCTAGGTAGGTAAGAATACAATCTAGGTAGCTAAGAATACAATCTTGGTAGGTAAGTAAGAATACAATCTAGGTAGGTAAGAAGACAATCTAGGTAGGTAAGGATACAATCTAGGTAGGTAAGGATACAATCTAGGTAGCTAAGAATACAATCTAGGTAGCTAAGAATACAATCTAGGTAGCTATGAATACAGTCTAGGTAGCTAAGAATACAATCTAGGTAGCTAAGAACACAAACTAGGTAGCTAAGAATACAATTTAGGTAGGTAAGAATACAATCTTGGGAGGTAAGAATACAATCTAGGTAGGTAAGAATACATTCTAGGTAGGTAAGAATACAATCTAGGTAGGTAAGAATACAATCTAGGTAGCTAAGAACACAATCTAGGTAGCTAAGAATACAATCTAGGTAGGTAAGGATACAATCTAGGTAGGTAAGGATACAATCTAGGTAGCTAAGGGTACAATCTTGGTAGGTAAGTAAGAATACAATCTAGGTAGGTAAGAATACAATCTAGGTAGCTAAGAATACAATCTAGGTAGGTAAGAATACAATCTAGGTAGCTAAGAGTACAATCTAGGTAGCTAAGAACACAATCTAGGTAGCTAAGAATACAATCTAGGTAGGTAAGAATACAATCTCGGTAGGTAAGAATACAATCTAGGTAGCTAAGAATACAATCTAGGTAGCTAAGAACACAATCTAGGTAGCTAAGAATACAATCTAGGTAGGTAAGAATACAATCTAGGTAGGTAAGAATACAATCTAGGTAGCTAAGAATACAGTCTAGGTAAGTAAGAATACAATCTAGGTAGGTAAGAATACAATCTAGGTAGGTAAGAATACAATCTAGGTAGGTAAGAATACAATCTAGGTAAGTAAGAATACAATCTAGGTAGGTAAGGATACAATCTAGGTAGGTAAGAATACAATCTAGGTAGGTAAAAATACAATCTAGGTAGCTAAGAATACAATCTAGGTAGGTAATACTAAAATCTAGGTAGGTAAGAATACAATCTAGGTAGGTAAGAATACAATCTAGGTAGCTAAGAATACAATCTAGGTAAGTAAGAATACAATCTAGGTAGCTAAGAATACAATCTAGGTGAGTAAGAATACAATCTAGGTAGGTAAGAATACAATCTAGGTAGGTAAGAATACAATCTAGGTAGGTAAGAATACAATCTAGGTAGGTAAGAATACAATCTAGGTAGGTAAGAATACAATCTAGGTAAGTAAGAATACAATCTAGGTAGCTAAGAATACAATCTAGGTAAGTAAGAATACAATCTAGGTAGGTAAGAATAAAATCTAGGTAGGTAAGAATACAATGTACGTAGGTAAGAATACAATCTAGGTAGGTAAGAATACAATCTAGGTAGGTAAGGATACAATCTAGGTAGGTAAGAATACAATCTAAGTAGGTAAAAATACACTCTAGGTAGCTAAGAATACAATCTAGGTAGCTAAGAATACAATCTAGGTAGCTAAGAATACAATCTAGGTAGCTAAGAATACAATCTTGGTAGGTAAGTAAGAATACAATCTAGGTAGCTAAGAATACAATCTAGGTAAGTAAGAATACAATCTAGGTAAGTAAGAATACAATCTAGGTAGCTAAGAATACAATCTAGGTAAGTAAGAATACAGTCTAGGTAGGTAAGAATACAATCTAGGTAGGTAAGAATACAATCTAGGTAGGTAAGAATACAATCTAGGTAAGTAAGAATACAATCTAGGTAGGTAAGGATACAATCTAGGTAGGTAAGAATACAATCTAGGTAGGTAAAAATACAATCTAGGTAGCTAAGAATACAATCTAGGTAGGTAAGACTAAAATCTAGGTAGGTAAGAATACAAACTAGGTAGGTAAGAATACAATCTAGGTAAGTAAGAATACAATCTAGGTAAGTAAGAATACACTCTAGGTAGCTAAGAATACAATCTAGGTAAGTAAGAATACAATCTAGGTAGGTAAGAATACAATCTAGGTAGGTAAAACTACAATCTAGGTAGCTAAGAATACACTCTAGGTAAGTAAGAATACACTCTAGGTAAGTAAGAATACAATCTAGGTAGCTAAGAATACAATCTAGGTAAATAAGAATACAATCTAGGTAGGTAAGGATACAATTTAGGTAGGTAAGAATACAATCTAGGTAGCTAAGAATACAATCTAGGTAGGTAAGAATACAATCTTGGTAGGTAAGAATACAATCTAGGTACGTAAGAATACACTCTAGGTAGGTAAGAATACAATCTTGGTAGCTAAGAATACAATCTAGGTAGGTAAGAATACAATCTAGGTAGGTAAGAATACAATCTAGGTAGGTAAGAATACAATCTAGGTAGGTAAGGATACAATCTAGGTAGCTAAGAATACAATCTAGGTAGCTAAGAATACAATCTTGGTAGCTAAGAATACAATCTAGGTAGGTAAGAATACAATCTTGGTAGGTAAGTAAGAATACAATCTAGGCAGCTATGAATACAATCTAGGTAGGTAAGAATACAATCTTGGTAGGTAAGTAAGAATACAATCTAGGTAGGTAAGAATACAATCTAGGTAGGTAAGAATACAATCTTGGTAGGTAAGTAAGAATACACTCTAGGTAGGTAAGAATACAATCTAGGTAGCTAAGAATACAATCTAGGTAGGTAAGAAAACAATCTTAGTATGTAAAAATACAATCTAGGTAGCTAAGAATACAATCTAGGTAAGTGAGAATACAATCTAGGTAGGTAAGAATACAATCTAGGTAGCTAAGAATACAATCTAGGTAGCTAAGAATACATTCTTGGTAGGTAAGTAAGAATACAATCTAGGTAGGTAAGAATACAATCTAGGTAGGTAAGAATGCAATCTAGGTAGCTAAGAATACAATCTAGGTAGCTAAGAATACAATCTTGGTAGGTAAGTAAGAATACAATCTAGGTAGGTAAGAATACAATCTAGGTAGCTAAGAATACAATCTAGGTAGGTAAGAATACAATCTTGGTAGGTAAGTAAGAATACAATCTAGGCAGCTAAGAATACAATCTAGGTAGCTAAGAATACAATCTTGGTAGCTAAGAATACAATCTTGGTAGCTAAGAATACAATCTAGGTAGGTAAGAATACAATCTTGGTAGGTAAGTAAGAATACAATCTAGGCAGCTATGAATACAATCTAGGTAGGTAAGAATACAATCTTGGTAGGTAAGTAAGAATACAATCTAGGTAGGTAAGAATACAATCTAGGTAGGTAAGAATACAATCTTGGTAGGTAAGTAAGAATACACTCTAGGTAGGTAAGAATACAATCTAGGTAGCTAAGAATACAATCTAGGTAGGTAAGAAAACAATCTTAGTATGTAAAAATACAATCTAGGTAGCTAAGAATACAATCTAGGTAAGTGAGAATACAATCTAGGTAGGTAAGAATACAATCTAGGTAGCTAAGAATACAATCTAGGTAGCTAAGAATACAATCTTGGTACGTAAGTAAGAATACAATCTAGGTAGGTAAGAATACAATCTAGGTAGGTAAGAATGCAATCTAGGTAGCTAAGAATACAATCTAGGTAGCTAAGAATACAATCTTGGTAGGTAAGTAAGAATACAATCTAGGTAGGTAAGAATACAATCTAGGTAGCTAAGAATACAATCTAGGTAGGTAAGAATACAATCTTGGTAGGTAAGTAAGAATACAATCTAGGCAGCTAAGAACACAATCTAGGTAGCTAAGAATACAATCTTGGTAGCTAAGAATACAATCTTGGTAGGTAAGTAAGAATACAGTCTAGGTAGGTAAGAATACAATCTAGGTAGCTAAGAATACTATTTAGGTAGGTAAGAATACAATCTAGGTAGGTAAGGATACAATCTAGGTAGCTAAGAATACTATCTAGGTAGGTAAGAATACAATCTAGGTAGGTAAGAATACAATCTAGGTAGCTAAGAATACAATCTAGGTAGGTAAGAATACAATCTAGGTAGCTAAGAATACAATCTAGGTAGCTAAGATCACAATCTAGGTAGCTAAGAATACAATCTAGGTAGGTAAGAATACAATCTAGGTAGCTAAGAATACTATCTAGGTAGCTAAGAACACAATCTAGGTAGGTAAGAATACAATCTAGGTAGCTAAGAATACAATCTAGGTAAGTAAGAAGACAATCTAGGTAAGTAAGAATACAATCTAGGTAGCTAAGAATACAATCTAGGTAGCTAAGAATACAATCTAGGTAGCTAAGAATACAATCTAGGTAGGTAAGAATACAATCTAAGTAGGTAAGGATACAATCTAGGTAGCTAAGAATACAATCTAGGTAGCTAAGAATACAATCTAGGTAGCTAAGAATACAATCTAGGTAGCTAAGAATACAATCTAGGTAGCTAAGAACACAATCTAGGTAGCTAAGAATACAATCTAGGTAGCTAAGAATACAATCTAGGTAGCTAAGAATACAATCTTGGTAGGTAAGTAAGAATACAATCTAGGTAGGTAAGAACACAATCTAGGTAGCTAAGAATACAATCTAGGTAGGTAAGAATACAATCTAGGTAGCTAAGAATACAATCTTGGTAGGTAAGTAAGAATACAATCTAGGTAGGTAAGGATACAATCTAGGTAGGTAAGGATACAATCTAGGCAGCTAAAAATACAATCTAGGTAGCTAAGAATACAATCTAGGTAGCTAAGAATACAATCTAGGTAAGTAAGAATACAATCTAGGTAAGTAAGAATACAATCTAGGTAGCTAAGAATACAATCTCGGTAAGTAAGAATACAATCTAGGTAGGTAAGAATACAATCTAGGTAGGTAAGAATACAATCTAGGTAGGGAAGAATACAAGCTAGGTAAGTAAGAATACAATCTAGGTAGGTAAGGATACAATCTAGGTAGGTAAGAATACAATCTAGGTAGCTAAGAATACAATCTAGGTAGGTAAGAATACACTTTTGGTAGGTAAGAATACAATCTAGGTAGGTAAGAATACAATCTAGGTAGGTAAGAATACAATCTTGGTAGCTAAGAATACAATCTAGGTAGGTAAGAATACAATCTAGGTAGGTAAGAATACAATCTAGGTAGGTAAGAATACAATCTAGGTAGGTAAGGATACAATCTAGGTAGCTAAGAATACAATCTAGGTAGCTAAGAATACAATCTTGGTAGCTAAGAATACAATCTAGGTAGGTAAGAATACAATCTTGGTAGGTAAGTAAGAATACAATCTAGGCAGCTAAGAATACAATCTAGGTAGGTAAGAATACAATCTTGGTAGGTAAGTAAGAATACAATCTAGGTAGGTAAGAATACAATCTTGGTAGGTAAGTAAGAATACAATCTAGGTAGGTAAGAATACAATCTAGGTAGCTAAGAATACAATCCAGGTAGGTAAGAATACAATCTTAGTAGGTAAAAATACAATCTAGGTAGCTAAGAATACAATCTAGGTAAGTAAGAATACAATCTAGGTAGGTAAGAATACAATTTAGGTAGCTAAGAATACAATCTAGGTAGCTAAGAATACAATCTTGGTAGGTAAGTAAGAATACAATCTAGGTAGGTAAGAATACAATCTAGGTAGGTAAGAATACAATCTAGGTAGCTAAGAATACAATCTAGGTAGCTAAGAATACAATCTTGGTAGGTAAGTAAGAATACAATCTAGGTAGGTAAGAATACAATTTAGGTAGCTAAGAATACAATCTAGGTAGGTAAGAATACAATCTTGGTAGGTAAGTAAGAATACAATCTAGGCAGCTAAGAATACAATCTAGGTAGCTAAGAATACAATCTTGGTAGCTAAGAATACAATCTTGGTAGGTAAGTAAGAATACAATCTAGGTAGGTAAGAATACAATCTAGGTAGCTAAGAATACTATCTAGGTAGGTAAAAATACAATCTAGGTAGGTAAGAATACAACCTAGGTAGCTAAGAATACTATCTAGGTAGGTAAGAATACAATCTAGGTAGGTAAGAATACAATCTAGGTAGCTAAGATTACAATCTAGGTAGGTAAGAATACAATCTAGGTAGCTAAGAGTTCAATCTAGGTAGCTAAGAACACAATCTAGGTAGCTAAGAATACAATCTAGGTAGGTAAGAATACAATCTAGGTAGCTAAGAATACTATCTAGGTAGCTAAGAACACACTCTAGGTAGGTAAGAATACAATCTAGGTAGCTAAGAATACAATCTAGGTAAGTAAGAATACAATCTAGGTAAGTAAGAATACAATCTATCTAGGTAGCTAAGAATACAATCTAGGTAAGTAAGAATACAATCTAGGTAAGTAAGAATACAATCTAGGTAGGTAAGGATACAATCTAGGTAGGTAAGAATACAATCTAGGTAGGTAAAAATACAATCTAGGTAAGTAAGAATACAATCTAGGTAGGTACGAATACAATCTAGGTAGCTAAGAATACAATCTAGGTAGCTAAGAATACAATCTAGGTAGCTAAGAATACAATCTAGGTAGCTAAGAATACAATCTAGGTAGCTAAGAATACAATTTTGGTAGGTAAGTAAGAATACAATCTAGGTAGGTAAGTATACAATCTAGGTAGGTAAGAATACAATCTAGGTAGGTAAGAATACAATCTAGGTAGGTTAGAATACAATATAGGTAGGTAAGGATACAATCTAGGTAGGTAAGAATACAATCTAGGTAGCTAAGAATACAATCTAGGTAGCTAAGAACACAATCTAGGTAGCTAAGAATACAATCTTGGTAGGTAAGTAAGAATACAATCTAGGTAGCTAAGAATACAATCTTGGTAGGTAAGTAAGAATACAATCTAGGTAGGTAAGAACACAATCTAGGTAGCTAAGAATACAATCTAGGTAGGTAAGAATACAATCTAGGTAGCTAAGAATACAATCTTGGTAGGTAAGTAAGGATACAATCTAGGTAGGTAAGAAGACAATCTAGGTAGGTAAGGATACAATCTAGGTAGGTAAGGATACAATCTAGGTAGCTAAGAATACAATCTAGGTAGCTAAGAATACAATCTAGGTAGCTAAGAATACAATCTAGGTAGCTAGGAATACAATCTAGGTAGCTAAGAACACAATCTAGGTAGCTAAGAATACAGTTTAGGTAGGTAAGAATACAATCTTGGTAGGTAAGAATACAATCTAGGTAGGTAAGAATACAATCTAGGTAGGTAAGAATACAATCTAGGTAGGTAAGAATACAATCTAGGTAGCTAAGAACACAATCTAGGTAGCTAAGAATACAATCTAGGTAGGTAAGGATACAATCTAGGTAGGTAAGGATACAATCTAGGTAGCTAAGAATACAATCTTGGTAGGTAAGTAAGAATACAATCTAGGTAGGCAAGATTACAATCTAGGTAGCTAAGAATACAATCTAGGTAGGTAAGAATACAATCTAGGTAGCTAAGAATACAATCTAGGTAGCTAAGAACACAATCTAGGTAGCTAAGAATACAATCTAGGTAGGTAAGAATACAATCTAGGTAGGTAAGAATACAATCTAGGTAGCTAAGAATACAATCTAGGTAGCTAAGAACACAATCTAGGTAGCTAAGAACACAATCTAGGTAGGTAAGAATACAATCTAAGTAGGTAAGAATACAATCTAGGTAGCTAAGAATACAGTCTAGGTAAGTAAGAATACAATCTAGGTAAGTAAGAATACAATCTAGGTAGCTAAGAATACAATCTAGGTAAGTAAGAATACAATCTAGGTAGGTAAGAATACAATCTAGGTAGGTAAGAATACAATCTAGGTAGGTAAGAATACAATCTAGGTAAGTAAGAATACAATCTAGGTAGGTAAGGATACAATCTAGGTAGGTAAGAATACAATCTAGGTAGGTAAAAATACAATCTAGGTAGCTAAGAATACAATCTAGGTAGGTAAGACCAAAATCTAGGTAGGTAAGAATACAATCTAGGTAGGTAAGAATACAATCTAGGTAGCTAAGAATACAATCTAGGTAAGTAAGAATACAATCTAGGTAGCTAAGAATACAATCTAGGTAAGTAAGAATACAATCTAGGTAGGTAAGAATACAATCTAGGTAGGTAAGAATACAATCTAGGTAGGTAAGAATACAATCTAGGTAGGTAAGAATACAATCTAGGTAGGTAAGAATACAATCTAGGTAAGTAAGAATACAATCTAGGTAGCTAAGAATACAATCTAGGTAAGTAAGAATACAATCTAGGTAGGTAAGAATACAATCTAGGTAGGTAAGAATACAATCTAGGTAGGTAAGAATACAATCTAAGTAGGTAAGAATACAATCTAGGGAGGTAAGGATACAATCTAGGTAGGTAAGAATACAATCTAAGTTGGTAAAAATACAATCTAGGTAGCTAAGAATACAATCTAGGTAGCTAAGAATACAATCTAGGTAGCTAAGAACACAATCTAGGTAGCTAAGAATACAATCTTGGTAGGTAAGTAAGAATACAATCTAGGTAGCTAAGAATACAATTTAGGTAAGTAAGAATACAATCTAGGTAAGTAAAAATACAATCTAGGTAGCTAAGAATACAATCTAGGTAAGTAAGAATACAATCTAGGTAGGTAAGAATACAATCTAGGTAGGTAAGAATACAATCTAGGTGGGTAAGAATACAATCTAGGTAAGTAAGAATACAATCTAGGTAGGTAAGGATACAATCTAGGTAGGTAAGAATACAATCTAGGTAGGTAAAAATACAATCTAGGTATCTAAGAATACAATCTAGGTAGGTAAGACTAAAATCTAGGTAGGTAAGAATACAATCTAGGTAGGTAAGAATACAATCTAGGTAAGTAAGAATACAATCTAGGTAAGTAAGAATACAATCTAGGTAGCTAAGAATACAATCTAGGTAAGTAAGAATACAATCTAGGTAGGTAAGAATACAATCTAGGTAGGTAAGAATACAATCTAGGTAGGTAAGAATACAATCTAGGTAGGTAAGAATACAATCTAGGTAGGTAAGAATACAATCTAGGTAAGTAAGAATACAATCTAGGTAGGTAAGGACACAATCTAGGTAGGTAAGAATACAATCGAGGTAGGTAAAAATACAATCTAGGTAGCTAAGAATACAATCTAGGTAAGTAAGAATACAATCTAGGTAAGTAAGAATACAATCTAGGTAGCTAAGAATACAATCTAGGTAAGTAAGAATACAATCTAGGTAGGTAAGAATACAATCTAGGTAGGTAAGAATACAATCTAGGTAGGTAAGAATACAAGCAAGTAAGTAAGAATACAATCTAGGTAGGTAAGGATACAATCTATGTAGGTAAGAAACTAATCTAGGTAGCTAAGAATACAATCTAGGTAGGTAAGAATACAATCTTGGTAGGTAAGAATACAATCTAGGTAGGTAAGAATACAATCTAGGTAGGTAAGAATACAATCTTGGTAGCTAAGAATACAATCTAGGTAGGTAAGAATACAATCTAGGTAGGTAAGAATACAATCTAGGTAGGTAAGAATACAATCTAGGTAGGTAAGGATACAATCTAGGTAGCTAAGAATACAATCTAGGTAGCTAAGAAAACAATCTTGGTAGCTAAGAATACAATCTAGGTAGGTAAGAATACAATCTTGGTAGGTAAGTAAAAATACAATCTAGGCAGCTAAGAATACAATCTAGGTAGGTAAGAATACACACTTGGTAGGTAAGTAAGAATACAATCTAGGTAGGTAAGAATACAATCTAGGTAGGTAAGAATACAATCTTGGTAGGTAAGTAAGAATACAATCTAGGTAGGTAAGAATACAATCTAGGTAGCTAAGAATACAATCTAGGTAGGTAAGAACACAATCTTAGTAGGTAAAAATACAATCTAGGTAGCTAAGAATACAATCTAGGTAAGTAAGAATACAATCTAGGTAGGTAAGAATACAATCTAGGTAGCTAAGAATACAATCTAGGTAGCTAAGAATACAATCTTGGTAGGTAAGTAAGAATACAATCTAGGTAGGTAAGAATACAATCTAGGTAGGTAAGAATACAATCTAGGTAGCTAAGAATACAATCTAGGTAGCTAAGAATACAATCTTGGTAGGTAAGTAAGAATACAATCTAGGTAGGTAAGAATACAATCTAGGTAGCTAAGAATACAATCTAGGTAGGTTAGAATACAATCTTGGTAGGTAAGTAAGAATACAATCTAGGCAGCTAAGAATACAATCTAGGTAGCTAAGAATACAATCTTGGTAGCTAAGAATACAATCTTGGTAGGTAAGTAAGAATACAATCTAGGTAGGTAAGAATACAATCTAGGTAGCTAAGAATACTATCTAGGTAGGTAAGAATACAATCTAGGTAGGTAAGAATACAATCTAGGTAGCTAAGAATACTATCTAGGTAGGGAAGAATACAATCTAGGTAGGTAAGAATACAATCTAGGTAGCTAAGAATACAATCTAGGTAGGTAAGAATACAATCTAGGTAGCTAAGAATACAATCTAGGTAGCTAAGAACACAATCTAGGTAGCGAAGAATACAATCTAGGTAGGTAAGAATACAATCTAGGTAGCTAAGAATACTATCTAGGTAGCTAAGAACACAATCTAGGTAGGTAAGAATACAATCTAGGTAGCTAAGAATACAATCTAGGTAAGTAAGAATACAATCTAGGTAAGTAAGAATACAATCTAGGTAGCTAAGAATACAATCTAGGTAAGTAAGAATACAATCTAGGTAAGTAAGAATACAATCTAGGTAGGTAAGGATACAATCTAGGTAGGTAAGAATACAATCTAGGTAGGTAAAAATACAAACTAGGTAAGTAAGAATACAATCTAGGTAGGTACGAATACAATCTAGGTAGCTAAGAATACAATCTAGGTAGCTAAGAATACAATCTAGGTAGCTAAGAATACAATCTAGGTAGCTAAGAATACAATCTAGGTAGCTAAGAATACAATCTTGGTAGGTAAGTAAGAATACAATCTAGGTAGGTAAGAATACAATCTAGGTAGGTGAGAATATAATCTAGGTAGGTAAGAATACAATCTAGGTAAATAAGAATACAATCTAGGTAGGTAAGGATACAATCTAGGTAGGTAAGAATACAATCTAGGTAGGTAAAAATACAATCTAGGTAGCTAAGAATACAATCTAGGTAAGTAAGAATACAATCTAGGTAAGTAAGAATACAATCTAGGTAGCTAAGAATACAATCTCGGTAAGTAAGAATACAATCTAGGTAGGTAAGAATACAATCTAGGTAGGTAAGAATACAATCTAGGTAGGTAAGAATACAAGCTAGGTAAGTAAGAATACAATCTAGGTAGGTAAGGATACAATCTAGGTAGGTAAGAATACAATCTAGGTAGCTAAGAATACAATCTAGGTAGGTAAGAATACACTCTTGGTAGGTAAGAATACAATCTAGGTAGGTAAGAATACAATCTAGGTAGGTAAGAATACAATCTTGGTAGCTAAGAATACAATCTAGGTAGGTAAGAATACAATCTAGGTAGGTAAGAATACAATCTAGGTAGGTAAGAATACAATCTAGGTAGGTAAGGATACAATCTAGGTAGCTAAGAATACAATCTAGGTAGCTAAGAATACAATCTTGGTAGCTAAGAATACAATCTAGGTAGGTAAGAATACAATCTTGGTAGGTAAGTAAGAATACAATCTAGGCAGCTAAGAATACAATCTAGGTAGGTAAGAATACAATCTTGGTAGGTAAGTAAGAATACAATCTAGGTAGGTAAGAATACAATCTTGGTAGGTAAGTAAGAATACAATCTAGGTAGGTAAGAATACAATCTAGGTAGCTAAGAATACAATCCAGGTAGGTAAGAATACAATCTTAGTAGGTAAAAATACAATCTAGGTAGCTAAGAATACAATCTAGGTAAGTAAGAATACAATCTAGGTAGGTAAGAATACAATTTAGGTAGCTAAGAATACAATCTAGGTAGCTAAGAATACAATCTTGGTAGGTAAGTAAGAATACAATCTAGGTAGGTAAGAATACAATCTAGGTAGGTAAGAATACAATCTAGGTAGCTAAGAATACAATCTAGGTAGCTAAGAATACAATCTTGGTAGGTAAGTAAGAATACAATCTAGGTAGGTAAGAATACAATTTAGGTAGCTAAGAATACAATCTAGGTAGGTAAGAATACAATCTTGGTAGGTAAGTAAGAATACAATCTAGGCAGCTAAGAATACAATCTAGGTAGCTAAGAATACACTCTTGGTAGCTAAGAATACAATCTTGGTAGGTAAGTAAGAATACAATCTAGGTAGGTAAGAATACAATCTAGGTAGCTAAGAATACTATCTAGGTAGGTAAAAATACAATCTAGGTAGGTAAGAATACAACCTAGGTAGCTAAGAATACTATCTAGGTAGGTAAGAATACAATCTAGGTAGGTAAGAATACAATCTAGGTAGCTAAGATTACAATCTAGGTAGGTAAGAATACAATCTAGGTAGCTAAGAGTTCAATCTAGGTAGCTAAGAACACAATCTAGGTAGCTAAGAATACAATCTAGGTAGGTAAGAATACAATCTAGGTAGCTAAGAATACTATCTAGGTAGCTAAGAACACACTCTAGGTAGGTAAGAATACAATCTAGGTAGCTAAGAATACAATCTAGGTAAGTAAGAATACAATCTAGGTAAGTAAGAATACAATCTATCTAGGTAGCTAAGAATACAATCTAGGTAAGTAAGAATACAATCTAGGTAAGTAAGAATACAATCTAGGTAGGTAAGGATACAATCTAGGTAGGTAAGAATACAATCTAGGTAGGTAAAAGTACAATCTAGGTAAGTAAGAATACAATCTAGGTAGGTACGAATACAATCTAGGTAGCTAAGAATACAATCTAGGTAGCTAAGAATACAATCTAGGTAGCTAAGAATACAATCTAGGTAGCTAAGAATACAATCTAGGTAGCTAAGAATACAATTTTGGTAGGTAAGTAAGAATACAATCTAGGTAGGTAAGTATACAATCTAGGTAGGTAAGAATACAATCTAGGTAGGTAAGAATACAATCTAGGTAGGTTAGAATACAATATAGGTAGGTAAGGATACAATCTAGGTAGG
Source organism: Cryptosula pallasiana (assembly GCA_945261195.1). Lineage (NCBI taxonomy): Eukaryota > Metazoa > Bryozoa > Gymnolaemata > Cheilostomatida > Cryptosulidae > Cryptosula > Cryptosula pallasiana. Next base: position 24,909,202 of record OX183140.1, on the reverse strand, counting down.
TAAGAATACAATCTAGGTAGCTAAGAATACAATCTAGGTAGCTAAGAACACAATCTAGGTAGCTAAGAATACAATCTTGGTAGGTAAGTAAGAATACAATCTAGGTAGGTAAGAATACAATCTAGGTAGCTAAGAATACAATCTAGGTAGGTAAGAATACAATCTAGGTAGCTAAGAATACAATCTAGGTAGCTAAGAACACAATCTGGGTAGCTAAGAATACAATCTAGGTAGGTAAGAATAAAATCTAGGTAGCTAAGAACACAATCTAGGTAGCTAAAAATACAATCTAGGTAGGTAAGAATACAATCTAGGTAGCTAAGAATACAATCTTGGTAGGTAAGTAAGAATACAATCTAGGTAGGTAAGAATACAATCTAGGTAGCTAAGAATACAATCTAGGTAGGTAAGAATACAATCTAGGTAGTTGAGAGTAAAATCTAGGTAGCTAAGAATACAATCTAGGTAAGTAAGAATACAATCTAGGTAGGTAAGACTACAATCTAGGTACGTAAGAATACAATCTAGGTAGCTAAGAATACAATCTCGGTAGGTAAGAATACAATCTAGGTAGCTAAGAATACAATCTAAGTAGGTTAGAATACAATCTAGGTAGCTAAGAATACAATCTAGGTAGGTAAGACTACAATCTAGGTAGCTAAGAATACAATCTAGGTAGCTAAGAATACAATCTTGGTAGGTAAGTAAGAATACAATCTAGGTAGGTAAGATTACAATCTAGGTAGGTAAGAATACAATCTAGGTAGCTAAGAATACAATCTAGGTAGCTAAGAATACAATCTAGTCAGCTAAGAATACAATCTAGGTAGCTAAGAATACAATCTTGGTAGGTAAGTAAGAATACAATCTAGGTAGCTAAGAATACAATCTAGGTAGGTAAGAATACAATCTAGGTAGCTAAGAATACAATCTAGGTAGGTAAGAATACAATCTAGGTAGGTAAGAAGACAATCTAGGTAGGTAAGGATACAATCTAGGTAGCTAAGAATACAATCTAGGTAGCTAAGAATACAATCTAGGTAGCTAAGAATACAATCTAGGTAGCTAAGAATACAATCTTGGTAGGTAAGTAAGAATACAATCTAGGTAGCTAAGAATACAATCTAGGTAGGTAAGAATACAATCTAGGTAGCTAAGAATACAATCTAGGTAGGTAAGAATACAATCTAGGTAGGTAAGAATACAATCTAGGTAGCTAAGAATACAATCTAGGTAAGTAAGAATACAATCTAGGTAGGTAAGGATACAATCTAGGTAGCTAAGAATACAATCTAGGTAGCTAAGAATACAATCTAGGTAGCTAAGAATACAATCTAGGTAGCTAAGAATACAATCTAGGTAGCTAAAAACACAATCTAGGTAGCTAAGAATACAATCTAGGTAGCTAAGAATACAATCTAGGTAGCTAAGAATACAATCTTGGTAGGTAAGTAAGAATACAATCTAGGTAGGTAAGAACACAATCTAGGTAGCTAAGACTACAATCTAGGTAGGTAAGAATACAATCTAGGTAGCTAAGAATACAATCTTGGTAGGTAAGTAAGAATACAATCTAGGTAGGTAAGAAGACAATCTAGGTAGGTAAGGATACAATCTAGGTAGGTAAGGATACAATCTAGGTAGCTAAGAATACAATCTAGGTAGCTAAGAATACAATCTAGGTAGCTATGAATACAGTCTAGGTAGCTAAGAATACAATCTAGGTAGCTAAGAACACAAACTAGGTAGCTAAGAATACAATTTAGGTAGGTAAGAATACAATCTTGGGAGGTAAGAATACAATCTAGGTAGGTAAGAATACATTCTAGGTAGGTAAGAATACAATCTAGGTAGGTAAGAATACAATCTAGGTAGCTAAGAACACAATCTAGGTAGCTAAGAATACAATCTAGGTAGGTAAGGATACAATCTAGGTAGGTAAGGATACAATCTAGGTAGCTAAGGGTACAATCTTGGTAGGTAAGTAAGAATACAATCTAGGTAGGTAAGAATACAATCTAGGTAGCTAAGAATACAATCTAGGTAGGTAAGAATACAATCTAGGTAGCTAAGAATACAATCTAGGTAGCTAAGAACACAATCTAGGTAGCTAAGAATACAATCTAGGTAGGTAAGAATACAATCTAGGTAGGTAAGAATACAATCTAGGTAGCTAAGAATACAATCTAGGTAGCTAAGAACACAATCTAGGTAGCTAAGAATACAATCTAGGTAGGTAAGAATACAATCTAGGTAGGTAAGAATACAATCTAGGTAGCTAAGAATACAGTCTAGGTAAGTAAGAATACAATCTAGGTAGGTAAGAATACAATCTAGGTAGGTAAGAATACAATCTAGGTAGGTAAGAATACAATCTAGGTAAGTAAGAATACAATCTAGGTAGGTAAGGATACAATCTAGGTAGGTAAGAATACAATCTAGGTAGGTAAAAATACAATCTAGGTAGCTAAGAATACAATCTAGGTAGGTAATACTAAAATCTAGGTAGGTAAGAATACAATCTAGGTAGGTAAGAATACAATCTAGGTAGCTAAGAATACAATCTAGGTAAGTAAGAATACAATCTAGGTAGCTAAGAATACAATCTAGGTGAGTAAGAATACAATCTAGGTAGGTAAGAATACAATCTAGGTAGGTAAGAATACAATCTAGGTAGGTAAGAATACAATCTAGGTAGGTAAGAATACAATCTAGGTAGGTAAGAATACAATCTAGGTAAGTAAGAATACAATCTAGGTAGCTAAGAATACAATCTAGGTAAGTAAGAATACAATCTAGGTAGGTAAGAATAAAATCTAGGTAGGTAAGAATACAATGTACGTAGGTAAGAATACAATCTAGGTAGGTAAGAATACAATCTAGGTAGCTAAGGATACAATCTAGGTAGGTAAGAATACAATCTAAGTAGGTAAAAATACACTCTAGGTAGCTAAGAATACAATCTAGGTAGCTAAGAATACAATCTAGGTAGCTAAGAATACAATCTAGGTAGCTAAGAATACAATCTTGGTAGGTAAGTAAGAATACAATCTAGGTAGCTAAGAATACAATCTAGGTAAGTAAGAATACAATCTAGGTAAGTAAGAATACAATCTAGGTAGCTAAGAATACAATCTAGGTAAGTAAGAATACAGTCTAGGTAGGTAAGAATACAATCTAGGTAGGTAAGAATACAATCTAGGTAGGTAAGAATACAATCTAGGTAAGTAAGAATACAATCTAGGTAGGTAAGGATACAATCTAGGTAGGTAAGAATACAATCTAGGTAGGTAAAAATACAATCTAGGTAGCTAAGAATACAATCTAGGTAGGTAAGACTAAAATCTAGGTAGGTAAGAATACAAACTAGGTAGGTAAGAATACAATCTAGGTAAGTAAGAATACAATCTAGGTAAGTAAGAATACACTCTAGGTAGCTAAGAATACAATCTAGGTAAGTAAGAATACAATCTAGGTAGGTAAGAATACAATCTAGGTAGGTAAAACTACAATCTAGGTAGCTAAGAATACACTCTAGGTAAGTAAGAATACAATCTAGGTAAGTAAGAATACAATCTAGGTAGCTAAGAATACAATCTAGGTAAATAAGAATACAATCTAGGTAGGTAAGGATACAATTTAGGTAGGTAAGAATACAATCTAGGTAGCTAAGAATACAATCTAGGTAGGTAAGAATACAATCTTGGTAGGTAAGAATACAATCTAGGTACGTAAGAATACACTCTAGGTAGGTAAGAATACAATCTTGGTAGCTAAGAATACAATCTAGGTAGGTAAGAATACAATCTAGGTAGGTAAGAATACAATCTAGGTAGGTAAGAATACAATCTAGGTAGGTAAGGATACAATCTAGGTAGCTAAGAATACAATCTAGGTAGCTAAGAATACAATCTTGGTAGCTAAGAATACAATCTAGGTAGGTAAGAATACAATCTTGGTAGGTAAGTAAGAATACAATCTAGGCAGCTATGAATACAATCTAGGTTGGTAAGAATACAATCTTGGTAGGTAAGTAAGAATACAATCTAGGTAGGTAAGAATACAATCTAGGTAGGTAAGAATACAATCTTGGTAGGTAAGTAAGAATACACTCTAGGTAGGTAAGAATACAATCTAGGTAGCTAAGAATACAATCTAGGTAGGTAAGAAAACAATCTTAGTATGTAAAAATACAATCTAGGTAGCTAAGAATACAATCTAGGTAAGTGAGAATACAATCTAGGTAGGTAAGAATACAATCTAGGTAGCTAAGAATACAATCTAGGTAGCTAAGAATACATTCTTGGTAGGTAAGTAAGAATACAATCTAGGTAGGTAAGAATACAATCTAGGTAGGTAAGAATGCAATCTAGGTAGCTAAGAATACAATCTAGGTAGCTAAGAATACAATCTTGGTAGGTAAGTAAGAATACAATCTAGGTAGGTAAGAATACAATCTAGGTAGCTAAGAATACAATCTAGGTAGGTAAGAATACAATCTTGGTAGGTAAGTAAGAATACAATCTAGGCAGCTAAGAATACAATCTAGGTAGCTAAGAATACAATCTTGGTAGCTAAGAATACAATCTTGGTAGCTAAGAATACAATCTAGGTAGGTAAGAATACAATCTTGGTAGGTAAGTAAGAATACAATCTAGGCAGCTATGAATACAATCTAGGTAGGTAAGAATACAATCTTGGTAGGTAAGTAAGAATACAATCTAGGTAGGTAAGAATACAATCTAGGTAGGTAAGAATACAATCTTGGTAGGTAAGTAAGAATACACTCTAGGTAGGTAAGAATACAATCTAGGTAGCTAAGAATACAATCTAGGTAGGTAAGAAAACAATCTTAGTATGTAAAAATACAATCTAGGTAGCTAAGAATACAATCTAGGTAAGTGAGAATACAATCTAGGTAGCTAAGATTACAATCTAGGTAGGTAAGAATACAATCTAGGTAGCTAAGAGTTCAATCTAGGTAGCTAAGAACACAATCTAGGTAGCTAAGAATACAATCTAGGTAGGTAAGAATACAATCTAGGTAGCTAAGAATACTATCTAGGTAGCTAAGAACACACTCTAGGTAGGTAAGAATACAATCTAGGTAGCTAAGAATACAATCTAGGTAAGTAAGAATACAATCTAGGTAAGTAAGAATACAATCTATCTAGGTAGCTAAGAATACAATCTAGGTAAGCAAGAATACAATCTAGGTAAGTAAGAATACAATCTAGGTAGGTAAGGATACAATCTAGGTAGGTAAGAATACAATCTAGGTAGGTAAAAATACAATCTAGGTAAGTAAGAATACAATCTAGGTAGGTACGAATACAATCTAGGTAGCTAAGAATACAATCTAGGTAGCTAAGAATACAATCTAGGTAGCTAAGAATACAATCTAGGTAGCTAAGAATACAATCTAGGTAGCTAAGAATACAATTTTGGTAGGTAAGTAAGAATACAATCTAGGTAGGTAAGTATACAATCTAGGTAGGTAAGAATACAATCTAGGTAGGTAAGAATACAATCTAGGTAGGTTAGAATACAATATAGGTAGGTAAGGATACAATCTAGGTAGGTAAGAATACAATCTAGGTAGCTAAGAATACAATCTAGGTAGCTAAGAACACAATCTAGGTAGCTAAGAATACAATCTTGGTAGGTAAGTAAGAATACAATCTAGGTAGGTAAGAATACAATCTAGGTAGCTAAGAATACAATCTAGGTAGGTAAGAATACAATCTAGGTAGCTAAGAATACAATCTAGGTAGCTAAGAACACAATCTGGGTAGCTAAGAATACAATCTAGGTAGGTAAGAATAAAATCTAGGTAGCTAAGAACACAATCTAGGTAGCTAAAAATACAATCTAGGTAGGTAAGAATACAATCTAGGTAGCTAAGAATACAATCTTGGTAGGTAAGTAAGAATACAACCTAGGTAGGTAAGAATACAATCTAGGTAGCTAAGAATACAATCTAGGTAGGTAAGAATACAATCTAGGTAGTTAAGAGTAAAATCTAGGTAGGTAAGAATACAATCTAGGTAAGTAAGAATACAATCTAGGTAGGTAAGACTACAATCTAGGTACGTAAGAATACAATCTAGGTAGCTAAGAATACAATCTCGGTAGGTAAGAATACAATCTAGGTAGCTAAGAATACAATCTAAGTAGGTTAGAATACAATCTAGGTAGCTAAGAATACAATCTAGGTAGGTAAGACTACAATCTAGGTAGCTAAGAATACAATCTAGGTAGCTAAGAATACAATCTTGGTAGGGAAGTAAGAATACAATCTAGGTAGGTAAGATTACAATCTAGGTAGGTAAGAATACAATCTAGGTAGCTAAGAATACAATCTAGGTAGCTAAGAATACAATCTAGTCAGCTAAGAATACAATCTAGGTAGCTAAGAATACAATCTTGGTAGGTAAGTAAGAATACAATCTAGGTAGCTAAGAATACAATCTAGGTAGGTAAGAATACAATCTAGGTAGCTAAGAATACAATCTAGGTAGGTAAGAATACAATCTAGGTAGGTAAGAATACAATCTAGGTAGGTAAGGATACAATCTAGGTAGCTAAGAATACAATCTAGGTAGCTAAGAATACAATCTAGGTAGCTGAGAATACAATCTAGGTAGCTAAGAATACAATCTTGGTAGGTAAGTAAGAATACAATCTAGGTAGCTAAGACTACAATCTAGGTAGGTAAGAATACAATCTAGGTAGCTAAGAATACAATCTAGGTAGGTAGGAATACAATCTAGGTAGGTAAGAATACAATCTAGGTAGCTAAGAATACAATCTAGGTAAGTAAGAATACAATCTAGGTAGGTAAGGATACAATCTAGGTAGCTAAGAATACAATCTAGGTAGCTAAGAATACAATCTAGGTAGCTAAGAATACAATCTAGGTAGCTAAGAATACAATCTAGGTAGCTAAAAACACAATCTAGGTAGCTAAGAATACAATCTAGGTAGCTAAGAATACAATCTAGGTAGCTAAGAATACAATCTTGGTAGGTAAGTAAGAATACAATCTAGGTAGGTAAGAACACAATCTAGGTAGCTAAGACTACAATCTAGGTAGGTAAGAATACAATCTAGGTAGCTAAGAATACAATCTTGGTAGGTAAGTAAGAATACAATCTAGGTAGGTAAGAAGACAATCTAGGTAGGTAAGGATACAATCTAGGTAGGTAAGGATACAATCTAGGTAGCTAAGAATACAATCTAGGTAGCTAAGAATACAATCTAGGTAGCTATGAATACAGTCTAGGTAGCTAAGAATACAATCTAGGTAGCTAAGAACACAAACTAGGTAGCTAAGAATACAATTTAGGTAGGTAAGAATACAATCTTGGGAGGTAAGAATACAATCTAGGTAGGTAAGAATACATTCTAGGTAGGTAAGAATACAATCTAGGTAGGTAAGAATACAATCTAGGTAGCTAAGAACACAATCTAGGTAGCTAAGAATACAATCTAGGTAGGTAAGGATACAATCTAGGTAGGTAAGGATACAATCTAGGTAGCTATGGGTACAATCTTGGTAGGTAAGTAAGAATACAATCTAGGTAGGTAAGAATACAATCTAGGTAGCTAAGAATACAATCTAGGTAGGTAAGAATACAATCTAGGTAGCTAAGAATACAATCTAGGTAGCTAAGAACACAATCTAGGTAGCTAAGAATACAATCTAGGTAGGTAAGAATACAATCTAGGTAGGTAAGCATACAATCTAGGTAGCTAAGAATACAATCTAGGTAGCTAAGAACACAATCTAGGTAGCTAAGAATACAATCTAGGTAGGTAAGAATACAATCTAGGTAGGTAAGAATACAATCTAGGTAGCTAAGAATACAGTCTAGGTAAGTAAGAATACAATCTAGGTAGGTAAGAATACAATCTAGGTAGGTAAGAATACAATCTAGGTAGGTAAGAATACAATCTAGGTAAGTAAGAATACAATCTAGGTAGGTAAGGATACAATCTAGGTAGGTAAGAATACAATCTAGGTAGGTAAAAATACAATCTAGGTAGCTAAGAATACAATCTAGGTAGGTAATACTAAAATCTAGGTAGGTAAGAATACAATCTAGGTAGGTAAGAATACAATCTAGGTAGCTAAGAATACAATCTAGGTAAGTAAGAATACAATCTAGGTAGCTAAGAATACAATCTAGGTGAGTAAGAATACAATCTAGGTAGGTAAGAATACAATCTAGGTAGGTAAGAATACAATCTAGGTAGGTAAGAATACAATCTAGGTAGGTAAGAATACAATCTAGGTAGGTAAGAATACAATCTAGGTAAGTAAGAATACAATCTAGGTAGCTAAGAATACAATCTAGGTAAGTAAGAATACAATCTAGGTAGGTAAGAATAAAATCTAGGTAGGTAAGAATACAATCTACGTAGGTAAGAATACAATCTAGGTAGGTAAGAATACAATCTAGGTAGGTAAGGATACAATCTAGGTAGGTAAGAATACAATCTAAGTAGGTAAAAATACACTCTAGGTAGCTAAGAATACAATCTAGGTAGCTAAGAATACAATCTAGGTAGCTAAGAATACAATCTAGGTAGCTAAGAATACAATCTTGGTAGGTAAGTAAGAATACAATCTAGGTAGCTAAGAATACAATCTAGGTAAGTAAGAATACAATCTAGGTAAGTAAGAATACAATCTAGGTAGCTAAGAATACAATCTAGGTAAGTAAGAATACAGTCTAGGTAGGTAAGAATACAATCTAGGTAGGTAAGAATACAATCTAGGTAGGTAAGAATACAATCTAGGTAAGTAAGAATACAATCTAGGTAGGTAAGGATACAATCTAGGTAGGTAAGAATACAATCTAGGTAGGTAAAAATACAATCTAGGTAGCTAAGAATACAATCTAGGTAGGTAAGACTAAAATCTAGGTAGGTAAGAATACAAACTAGGTAGGTAAGAATACAATCTAGGTAAGTAAGAATACAATCTAGGTAAGTAAGAATACACTCTAGGTAGCTAAGAATACAATCTAGGTAAGTAAGAATACAATCTAGGTAGGTAAGAATACAATCTAGGTAGGTAAAACTACAATCTAGGTAGCTAAGAATACACTCTAGGTAAGTAAGAATACAATCTAGGTAAGTAAGAATACAATCTAGGTAGCTAAGAATACAATCTAGGTAAATAAGAATACAATCTAGGTAGGTAAGGATACAATTTAGGTAGGTAAGAATACAATCTAGGTAGCTAAGAATACAATCTAGGTAGGTAAGAATACAATCTTGGTAGGTAAGAATACAATCTAGGTACGTAAGAATACACTCTAGGTAGGTAAGAATACAATCTTGGTAGCTAAGAATACAATCTAGGTAGGTAAGAATACAATCTAGGTAGGTAAGAATACAATCTAGGTAGGTAAGAATACAATCTAGGTAGGTAAGGATACAATCTAGGTAGCTAAGAATACAATCTAGGTAGCTAAGAATACAATCTTGGTAGCTAAGAATACAATCTAGGTAGGTAAGAATACAATCTTGGTAGGTAAGTAAGAATACAATCTAGGCAGCTATGAATACAATCTAGGTAGGTAAGAATACAATCTTGGTAGGTAAGTAAGAATACAATCTAGGTAGGTAAGAATACAATCTAGGTAGGTAAGAATACAATCTTGGTAGGTAAGTAAGAATACACTCTAGGTAGGTAAGAATACAATCTAGGTAGCTAAGAATACAATCTAGGTAGGTAAGAAAACAATCTTAGTATGTAAAAATACAATCTAGGTAGCTAAGAATACAATCTAGGTAAGTGAGAATACAATCTAGGTAGGTAAGAATACAATCTAGGTAGCTAAGAATACAATCTAGGTAGCTAAGAATACAATCTTGGTAGGTAAGTAAGAATACAATCTAGGTAGGTAAGAATACAATCTAGGTAGGTAAGAATGCAATCTAGGTAGCTAAGAATACAATCTAGGTAGCTAAGAATACAATCTTGGTAGGTAAGTAAGAATACAATCTAGGTAGGTAAGAATACAATCTAGGTAGCTAAGAATACAATCTAGGTAGGTAAGAATACAATCTTGGTAGGTAAGTAAGAATACAATCTAGGCAGCTAAGAATACAATCTAGGTAGCTAAGAATACAATCTTGGTAGCTAAGAATACAATCTTGGTAGCTAAGAATACAATCTAGGTAGGTAAGAATACAATCTTGGTAGGTAAGTAAGAATACAATCTAGGCAGCTATGAATACAATCTAGGTAGGTAAGAATACAATCTTGGTAGGTAAGTAAGAATACAATCTAGGCAGGTAAGAATACAATCTAGGTAGGTAAGAATACAATCTTGGTAGGTAAGTAAGAATACACTCTAGGTAGGTAAGAATACAATCTAGGTAGCTAAGAATACAATCTAGGTAGGTAAGAAAACAATCTTAGTATGTAAAAATACAATCTAGGTAGCTAAGAATACAATCTAGGTAAGTGAGAATACAATCTAGGTAGGTAAGAATACAATCTAGGTAGCTAAGAATACAATCTAGGTAGCTAAGAATACAATCTTGGTAGGTAAGTAAGAATACAATCTAGGTAGGTAAGAATACAATCTAGGTAGGTAAGAATGCAATCTAGGTAGCTAAGAATACAATCTAGGTAGCTAAGAATACAGTCTTGGTAGGTAAGTAAGAATACAATCTAGGTAGGTAAGAATACAATCTAGGTAGCTAAGAATACAATCTAGGTAGGTAAGAATACAATCTTGGTAGGTAAGTAAGAATACAATCTAGGCAGCGAAGAACACAATCTAGGTAGCTAAGAATACAATCTTGGTAGCTAAGAATACAATCTTGGTAGGTAAGTAAGAATACAGTCTAGGTAGGTAAGAATACAATCTAGGTAGCTAAGAATACTATTTAGGTAGGTAAGAATACAATCTAGGTAGGTAAGGATACAATCTAGGTAGCTAAGAATACTATCTAGGTAGGTAAGAATACAATCTAGGTAGGTAAGAATACAATCTAGGTAGCTAAGAATACAATCTAGGTAGGTAAGAATACAATCTAGGTAGCTAAGAATACAATCTAGGTAGCTAAGATCACAATCTAGGTAGCTAAGAATACAATCTAGGTAGGTAAGAATACAATCTAGGTAGCTAAGAATACTATCTAGGTAGCTAAGAACACAATCTAGGTAGGTAAGAATACAATCTAGGTAGCTAAGAATACAATCTAGGTAAGTAAGAATACAATCTAGGTAAGTAAGAATACAATCTAGGTAGCTAAGAATACAATCTAGGTAGCTAAGAATACAATCTAGGTAGCTAAGAATACAATCTAGGTAGGTAAGAATACAATCTAAGTAGGTAAGGATACAATCTAGGTAGCTAAGAATACAATCTAGGTAGCTAAGAATACAATCTAGGTAGCTAAGAATACAATCTAGGTAGCTAAGAATACAATCTAGGTAGCTAAGAACACAATCTAGGTAGCTAAGAATACAATCTAGGTAGCTAAGAATACAATCTAGGTAGCTAAGAATACAATCTTGGTAGGTAAGTAAGAATACAATCTAGGTAGGTAAGAACACAATCTAGGTAGCTAAGAATACAATCTAGGTAGGTAAGAATACAATCTAGGTAGCTAAGAATACAATCTTGGTAGGTAAGTAAGAATACAATCTAGGTAGGTAAGGATACAATCTAGGTAGGTAAAGATACAATCTAGGTAGCTAAAAATACAATCTAGGTAGCTAAGAATACAATCTAGGTAGCTAAGAATACAATCTAGGTAGCTAAGAACACAATCTAGGTAGCTAAGAATACAATCTAGGTAGGTAAGAATACAATCTTGGTAGGTAAGAATACAATCTAGGTAGGTAAGAATACAATCTAGGTAGGTAAGAATACAATCTAGGTAGGTAAGAATACAATCTAGGTAGCTAAGAACACAATCTAGGTAGCTAAGAACACAATGTAGGTAGCTAAGAATACAATCTAGGTAGCTAAGAATTTAATCTAGGTAGCTAAGAACACAATGTAGGTAGCTAAGAATACAATCTAGGTAAGTAAGAATACAATCTAGGTAGGTAAGAATACAATCTAGGTAGGTAAGAATACAATCTAGGTAGGTAAGAATACAATCTAGGTAAGTAAGAATACAATCTAGGTAGGTAAGGATACAATCTAGGTAGGTAAGAATACAATCTAGGTAGGTAAAAATACAATCTAGGTAGCTAAGAATACAATCTAGGTAGCTAAGAATACAATCTAGGTAGCTAAGAATACAATCTTGGTAGGTAAGTAAGAATACAATCTAGGTAGGTAAGAATACAATCTAGGTAGGTAAGAATACAATCTAGGTAGCTAAGAATACAATCTAGGTAGGTAAGACTAAAATCTAGGTAGGTAAGAATACAATCTAGGTAGGTAAGAATACAATCTAGGTAGCTAAGAATACAATCTAGGCAGGTAAGAAAACAATCTAGGTATCTAAGAATACAATCTAGGTAGCTAAGAATACAATCTTGGTAGGTAAGTAAGAATACAATCTAGGTAGGTAAGAATACAATCTAGGTAGCTAAGAATACAATCTAGGTAGGTAAGAATACATTCTAGGTAGGTAAGAGTACAATCTAGGTAGGTAAGAAAACAGTCTAGGTAGGTAAGAATACAATCTAGGTAGCTAAGAATACAATCTAGGTAGCTAAAAATACAATCTTGGTAGGTAAGTAAGAATACAATCTAGGTAGCTAAGAATACACTCTAGGTAGGTAAGAATACAAACTAGGCAGCTAAGAATACAATCTAGGTAGGTAAGAATACAATCTAGGTAGCTAAGAATACACTCTAGGTAGGTAAGAATACAATCTAGGTAGGTAAGAATACAATCTAGGTAGGTAAGAATACAATCTAGGTAGGTAAGAATACAATCTAGGTAGCTAAGAATACAATCTAGGTAGCTAAGAATACAATCTTGGTAGGTAAGTAAGAATACAATCTAGGTAGGTAAGAATACAATCTAGGTAGCTAAGAATACAATCTAGGTAGGTAAGAATACAATCTAGGTAGGTAAGAATACAATCTAGGTAGGTAAGAATACAATCTAGGTAGCTAAGAATACAATCTAGGTAAGTAAGAATACACTCTAGGTAGCTAAGAATACAATCTTGGTAGGTAAGTAAGAATACAATCTAGGTAGGTAAGAATACAATCTACGTTGCTAAGAATACAATCTAGGTAGGTAAGAATACAATCTAGGTAGCTAAGAATACAATCTAGGTAGGTAAGAATACAATCTAGGTAAGTAAGAATACAATCTAGGTAGGTAAGAATACAATCTAGGTAGCTAAGAATACAATCTAGGTAAGTAAGAATACAATCTAGGTAGCTAAGAATACAAACTAAGTAGGTAAGAATACAATCTAGGAAGCTAAGAATACAATCTAGGTAGCTAAGAATACAAACTAGGTAGCTAAGAATACTATCTAGGTAAGAATACAATCTAGGTAGCTAAGAAAACAATCTAGGTAGCTAAGAATACAATCTAGGTAAGTAAGAATACAATCTAGGTAGCTAAGAATACAAACTAAGTAGGTAAGAATACAATCTAGGTAGCTAAGAATACAATCTAGGTAGCTGAGAATACAATCTAGGTAGCTAAGAATACTATCTAGGTAGGTAAGAATACAATCTAGGTAGCTAAGAATACAATCTAGGTAGCTAAGAATACAATCTAGGTAAGTAAGAATACAATCTAGGTAGCTAAGAATACAAACTAAGTAGGTAAGAATACAATCTAGGTAGCTAAGAATACAATCTAGGTAGCTAAGAATACAATCTAGGTAGCTAAGAATACTATCTAGGTAGGTAAGAATACAATCTAGGTAGGTAAGAATACAATCTAGGTAGCTAAGAATACAATCTAGGTAGCTAAGAATACAATCTAGGTAGCTAAGAATACAATCTTGGTAGGTAAGTAAGAATACAATCTAGGTAGCTAAGAATACAATCTAGGTAGGTAAGAATACAATCTAGGTAGCTAAGAATACAATCTAGGTAGGTAAGAATACAATCTAGGTAGGTAAGAATACAATCTAGGTAGGTAAGGATACAATCTAGGTAGCTAAGAATACAATCTAGGTAGGTAAGAATACAATCTAGAAAGCTAAGAATACAATCTAGGTAGCTGAGAATACAATCTTGGTAGGTAAGTAAGAATACAATCTAGGTAGCTAAGAATACAATCTAGGTAGGTAAGAATACAATCTAGGTAGCTAAGAATACAATCTAGGTAGGTAAGAATACAATCTAGGTAGGTAAGAATACAATCAAGGTAGCTAAGAATACAATCTAGGTAGGTAAGAATACAATCTAGGTAGCTAAGAATACAATCTAGGTAGCTAAGAATACAATCTTGGTAGGTAAGTAAGAATACAATCTAGGTAGGTAAGAACACAATCTAGGTAGCTAAGAATACAATCTAGGTAGGTAAGAATACAATCTAGGTAGCTAAGAATACAATCTTGGTAGGTAAGTAAGAATACAATCTAGGTAGGTAAGAAGACAATCTAGGTAGGTAAGGATACAATCTAGGTAGGTAAGGATACAATCTAGGTAGCTAAGAATACAATCTAGGTAGCTAAGAATACAATCTAGGTAGCTAAGAATACAATCTAGGTAGCTAAGAATACAATCTAGGTAGCTAAGAACACAAACTAGGTAGCTAAGAATACAATTTCGGTAGGTAAGAATACAATCTTGGTAGGTAAGAATACAATCTAGGTAGGTAAGAATACAATCTAGGTAGGTAAGAATACAATCTAGGTAGGTAAGAATACAATCTAGGTAGCTAAGAACACAATCTAGGTAGCTAAGAATACAATCTAGGTAGGTAAGGATACAATCTAGGTAGGTAAGGATACAATCTAGGTAGCTAAGAATACAATCTTGGTAGCTAAGTAAGAATACAATCTAGGTAGGTAAGAATACAATCTAGGTAGCTAAGAATACAATCTAGGTAGGTAAGAAAACAATCTAGGTAGCTAAGAATACAATCTAGGTAGCTAAGAACACAATCTAGGTAGCTAAGAATACAATCTAGGTAGGTAAGAATACAATCTAGGTAGGTAAGAATACAATCTAGGTAGCTAAGAACACAATCTAGGTAGCTAAGAACACAATCTAGGTAGCTAAGAATACAATCTAGGTAGGTAAGAATACAATCTAGGTAGGTAAGAATACAATCTAGGTAGCTAAGAATACAGTCTAGGTAAGTAAGAATACAATCTAGGTAAGTAAGAATACAATCTAGGTAGCTAAGAATACAATCTAGGTAAGTAAGAATACAATCTAGGTAGGTAAGAATACAATCTAGGTAGGTAAGAATACAATCTAGGTAGGTAAGAATACAATCAAGGTAAGTAAGAATACAATCTAGGTAGGTAAGGATACAATCTAGGTAGGTAAGAATACAATCTGGGTAGGTAAAAATACAATCTAGGTAGCTAAGAATACAATCTAGGTAGGTAAGACTAAAATCTAGGTAGGTAAGAATACAATCTAGGTAGGTAAGAATACAATCTAGGTAGCTAAGAATACAATCTAGGTAAGTAAGAATACAATCTAGGTAGCTAAGAATACAATCTAGGTAAGTAAGAATACAATCTAGGTAGGTAAGAATACAATCTAGGTAGGTAAGAATACAATCTAGGTAGGTAAGAATACAATCTAGGTAGGTAAGAATACAATCTAGGTAGGTAAGAATACAATCTAGGTAAGTAAGAATACAATCTAGGTAGCTAAGAATACAATCTAGGTAAGTAAGAATACAATCTAGGTAGGTAAGAATACAATCTAGGTAGGTAAGAATACAATCTAGGTAGGTAAGAATACAATCTAGGTAGGTAAGAATACAATCTAGGTAGGTAAGGATACAATCTAGGTAGGTAAGAATACAATCTAAGTAGGTAAAAATACACTCTAGGTAGCTAAGAATACAATCTAGGTAGCTAAGAATACAATCTAGGTAAGTAAGAATACAATCTAGGTAGGTAAGAATACAATCTAGGTAGGTAAGAATACAATCTAGGTAGGTAAGAATACAATCTAGGTAAGTAAGAATACAATCTAGGTAGGTAAGGATACAATCTAGGTAGGTAAGAATACAATCTAGGTAGGTAAAAATACAATCTAGGTAGCTAAGAATACAATCTAGGTAGGTAAGACTAAAATCTAGGTAGGTAAGAATACAATCTAGGTAGGTAAGAATACAATCTAGGTAAGTAAGAATACAATCTAGTTAAGTAAGAATACAATCTAGGTAGCTAAGAATACAATCTAGGTAAGTAAGAATACAATCTAGGTAGGTAAGAATACAATCTAGGTAAGTAAGAATACAATCTAGGTAGGTAAGAATACAATCTAGGTAGGTAAGAATACAATCTAGGTAGGTAAGAATACAATCTAGGTAAGTAAGAATACAATCTAGGTAGCTAAGAATACAATCTAGGTAAGTAAGAATACAATCTAGGTAGGTAAGAATACACTCTAGGTAGGTAAGAATACAATCTAGGTAGGTAAGAATACAATCTAAGTAAGTAAGAATACAATCTAGGTAGGTAAGGATACAATCTAGGTAGATAAGAATACAATCTAGGTAGGTAAAACTACAATCTAGGTAGCTAAGACTACAATCTAGGTAGCTAAAAATACAATCTAGGTAGCTAAGAATACAATCTAGGTAGCTAAGAATACAATCTTGGTAGGTAAGTAAGAATACAATCTAGGTAGCTAAGAATACAATCTAGGTAAGTAAGAATACAATCTAGGTAAGTAAGAATACAATCAAGGTAGCTAAGAATACAATCTAGGTAAGTAAGAATACAATCTAGGTAGGTAAGAATACAATCTAGGTAGGTAAGAATACAATCTAGGTAGGTAAGAATACAATCTAGGTAAGCAAGAATACAATCTAGGTAGGTAAGGATACAATCTAGGTAGGTAAGAATACAATCTAGGTAGGTAAAAATACAATCTAGGTAGCTAAGAATACAATCTAGGTAGGTAAGACTAAAATCTAGGTAGGTAAGAGTACAGTCTAGGTAGCTAAGAATACAATCTAGGTAGGTAAAAATCCAATCTAAGTAAGTAAGAATACAATCTAGGTAGGTAAGGATACAATCTAGGTAGGTAAGAATACAATCTAGGTAGGTAAGACTAAAATCTAGGTAGGTAAGAATACAATCTAGGTAGCTAAGAATACAATCTAGGTAGGTAAGAATACAATCTAGGTAAGTAAGAATACAATCTAGGTAGGTAAGGATACAATCTAGGTAGGTAAGAATACAATCTAGGTAGGTAAAAATACAATCTAGGTAGCTAAGAATACAATCTAGGTAGGTAAGACTAAAATCTAGGTAGGTAAGAATACAATCTAGGTAGGTAAGAATACAATCTAGGTAAGTAAGAATACAATCTAAGTAAGTAAAAATACAATCTAGGTAGCTAAGAATACAATCTAGGTAAGTAAGAATACAATCTAGGTAAATAAGAGTACAATATAGGTAGGTAAGAATACAATCTAGGTAGGTAAGAATACAATCTAAGTAGGTAAGAATACAATCTAGGTAGGTAAGAATACAATCTAGGTAAGTAAGAATACAATCTAGGTAGGTAAGGATACAATCTAGGTAGGTAAGAATACAATCTAGGTAGGTAAAAATACAATCTAGGTAGCTAAGAATACAATCTAGGTAAGTAAGAATACAATTTAGGTAAGTAAGAATACAGTCTAGGTAGCGAAGAATACAATCTAGGTAAGTAAGAATACAATCTAGGTAGGTAAAAATACAATCTAGGTAGGTAAGAATACAATCTAGGTAGGTAAGAATACAATCTAGGTAAATAAGAATACAATCTAGGTAGGTAAGGATACAATCTAGGTAGGTAAGAATACAATCTAGGTAGGTAAAAATACAATCTAGGTAGCTAAGAATACAATCTAGGTAGCTAAGAATACAATCTAGGTAGCTAAGAATACAATCTTGGTAGGTAAGTAAGAATACAATCTAGGTAGGTAAGAATACAATCTAGGTAGGTAAGAATACAATCTAGGTAGCTAAGAATACAATCTAGGTAGGTAAGACTAAAATCTAGGTAGGTAAGAATACAATCTAGGTAGGTAAGAATACAATCTAGGTAGCTAAGAATACAATCTAGGCAGGTAAGAAAACAATCTAGGTATCTAAGAATACAATCTAGGTAGCTAAGAATACAATCTTGGTAGGTAAGTAAGAATACAATCTAGGTAGGTAAGAATACAATCTAGGTAGCTAAGAATACAATCTAGGTAGGTAAGAATACATTCTAGGTAGGTAAGAGTACAATCTAGGTAGGTAAGAAAACAGTCTAGGTAGGTAAGAATACAATCTAGGTAGCTAAGAATACAATCTAGGTAGCTAAAAATACAATCTTGGTGGGTAAGTAAGAATACAATCTAGGTAGCTAAGAATACAATCTAGGTAGGTAAGAATACAAACTAGGCAGCTAAGAATACAATCTAGGTAGGTAAGAATACAATCTAGGTAGCTAAGAATACACTCTAGGTAGGTAAGAATACAATCTAGGTAGGTAAGAATACAATCTAGGTAGGTAAGAATACAATCTAGGTAGGTAAGAATACAATCTAGGTAGCTAAGAATACAATCTAGGTAGCTAAGAATACAATCTTGGTAGGTAAGTAAGAATACAATCTAGGTAGGTAAGAATACAATCTAGGTAGCTAAGAATACAATCTAGGTAGGTAAGAATACAATCTAGGTAGGTAAGAATACAATCTAGGTAGGTAAGAATACAATCTAGGTAGCTAAGAATACAATCTAGGTAGGTAAGAATACAATCTAGGTAGCTAAGAATACAATCTTGGTAGGTAAGTAAGAATACAATCTAGGTAGGTAAGAATACAATCTAGGTTGCTAAGAATACAATCTAGGTAGGTAAGAATACAATCTAGGTAGCTAAGAATACAATCTAGGTAGGTAAGAATACAATCTAGGTAAGTAAGAATACAATCTAGGTAGGTAAGATTACAATCTAGGTAGCTAAGAATACAATCTAGGTAAGTAAGAATACAATCTAGGTAGCTAAGAATACAAACTAAGTAGGTAAGAATACAATCTAGGAAGCTAAGAATACAATCTAGGTAGCTAAGAATACAAACTAGGTAGCTAAGAATACTATCTAGGTAAGAATACAATCT
Organism: Cryptosula pallasiana; assembly: GCA_945261195.1. Lineage (NCBI taxonomy): Eukaryota > Metazoa > Bryozoa > Gymnolaemata > Cheilostomatida > Cryptosulidae > Cryptosula > Cryptosula pallasiana. Next base: position 24,889,951 of record OX183140.1, on the reverse strand, counting down.
AGGTAGCTAAGAAAACAATCTAGGTAGCTAAGAATACAATCTAGGTAAGTAAGAATACAATCTAGGTAGCTAAGAATACAAACTAAGTAGGTAAGAATACAATCTAGGTAGCTAAGAATACAATCTAGGTAGCTGAGAATACAATCTAGGTAGCTAAGAATACTATCTAGGTAGGTAAGAATACAATCTAGGTAGCTAAGAATACAATCTAGGTAGCTAAGAATACAATCTAGGTAAGTAAGAATACAATCTAGGTAGCTAAGAATACAAACTAAGTAGGTAAGAATACAATCTAGGTAGCTAAGAATACAATCTAGGTAGCTAAGAATACAATCTAGGTAGCTAAGAATACTATCTAGGTAGGTAAGAATACAATCTAGGTAGGTAAGAATACAATCTAGGTAGCTAAGAGTACAATCTAGGTAGCTAAGAATACAATCTAGGTAGCTAAGAATACAATCTTGGTAGGTAAGTAAGAATACAATCTAGGTAGCTAAGAATACAATCTAGGTAGGTAAGAATACAATCTAGGTAGCTAAGAATACAATTTAGGTAGGTAAGAATACAATCTAGGTAGGTAAGAATACAATCTAGGTAGGTAAGGATACAATCTAGGTAGCTAAGAATACAATCTAGGTAGGTAAGAATACAATCTAGAAAGTTAAGAATACAATCTAGGTAGCTGAGAATACAATCTTGGTAGGTAAGTAAGAATACAATCTAGGTAGCTAAGAATACAATCTAGGTAGGTAAGAATACAATCTAGGTAGCTAAGAATACAATCTAGGTAGGTAAGAATACAATCTAGGTAGGTAAGAATACAATCAAGGTAGCTAAGAATACAATCTAGGTAGGTAAGAATACAATCTAGGTAGCTAAGAATACAATCTAGGTAGCTAAGAATACAATCTTGGTAGGTAAGTAAGAATACAATCTAGGTAGGTAAGAACACAATCTAGGTAGCTAAGAATACAATCTAGGTAGGTAAGAATACAATCTAGGTAGCTAAGAATACAATCTTGGTAGGTAAGTAAGAATACAATCTAGGTAGGTAAGAAGACAATCTAGGTAGGTAAGGATACAATCTAGGTAGCTAAGAATACAATCTAGGTAGGTAAGAATACAATCTAGGTAGCTAAGAATACAATCTTGGTAGGTAAGTAAGAATACAATCTAGGTAGGTAAGAAGACAATCTAGGTAAGTAAGAATACAATCTAGGTAGGTAAGAATACAATCTAGGTAGGTAAGAATACAATCTAGGTAAGTAAGAATACAATCTAGGTAGGTAAGAATACAATCTAGGTAGCTAAGAATACAATCTAGGTAAGTAAGAATACAATCTAGGTAGCTAAGAATACAAACTAAGTAGGTAAGAATACAATCTAGGAAGCTAAGAATACAATCTAGGTAGCTAAGAATACAAACTAGGTAGCTAAGAATACTATCTAGGTAAGAATACAATCTAGGTAGCTAAGAAAACAATCTAGGTAGCTAAGAATACAATCTAGGTAAGTAAGAATACAATCTAGGTAGCTAAGAATACAAACTAAGTAGGTAAGAATACAATCTAGGTAGCTAAGAATACAATCTAGGTAGCTGAGAATACAATCTAGGTAGCTAAGAATACTATCTAGGTAGGTAAGAATACAATCTAGGTAGCTAAGAATACAATCTAGGTAGCTAAGAATACAATCTAGGTAAGTAAGAATACAATCTAGGTAGCTAAGAATACAAACTAAGTAGGTAAGAATACAATCTAGGTAGCTAAGAATACAATCTAGGTAGCTAAGAATACAATCTAGGTAGCTAAGAATACTATCTAGGTAGGTAAGAATACAATCTAGGTAGGTAAGAATACAATCTAGGTAGCTAAGAATACAATCTAGGTAGCTAAGAATACAATCTAGGTAGCTAAGAATACAATCTTGGTAGGTAAGTAAAAATACAATCTAGGTAGCTAAGAATACAATCTAGGTAGGTAAGAATACAATCTAGGTAGCTAAGAATACAATCTAGGTAGGTAAGAATACAATCTAGGTAGGTAAGAATACAATCTAGGTAGGTAAGGATACAATCTAGGTAGCTAAGAATACAATCTAGGTAGGTAAGAATACAATCTAGAAAGCTAAGAATACAATCTAGGTAGCTGAGAATACAATCTTGGTAGGTAAGTAAGAATACAATCTAGGTAGCTAAGAATACAATCTAGGTAGGTAAGACTACAATCTAGGTAGCTAAGAATACAATCTAGGTAGGTAAGAATACAATCTAGGTAGGTAAGAATACAATCAAGGTAGCTAAGAATACAATCTAGGTAGGTAAGAATACAATCTAGGTAGCTAAGAATACAATCTAGGTAGCTAAGAATACAATCTTGGTAGGTAAGTAAGAATACAATCTAGGTAGGTAAGAACACAATCTAGGTAGCTAAGAATACAATCTAGGTAGGTAAGAATACAATCTAGGTAGCTAAGAATACAATCTTGGTAGGTAAGTAAGAATACAAGCTAGGTAGGTAAGAAGACAATCTAGGTAGGTAAGGATACAATCTAGGTAGGTAAGGATACAATCTAGGTAGCTAAGAATACAATCTAGGTAGCTAAGAATACAATCTAGGTAGCTAAGAATACAATCTAGGTAGCTAAGAATACAATCTAGGTAGCTAAGAACACAAACTAGGTAGCTAAGAATACAATTTCGGTAGGTAAGAATACAATCTTGGTAGGTAAGAATACAATCTAGGTAGGTAAGAATACAATCTAGGTAGGTAAGAATACAATCTAGGTAGGTAAGAATACAATCTAGGTAGCTAAGAACACAATCTAGGTAGCTAAGAATACAATCTAGGTAGGTAAGGATACAATCTAGGTAGGTAAGGATACAATCTAGGTAGCTAAGAATACAATCTTGGTCGCTAAGTAAGAATACAATCTAGGTAGGTAAGAATACAATCTAGGTAGCTAAGAATACAATCTAGGTAGGTAAGAAAACAATGTAGGTAGCTAAGAATACAATCTAGGTAGCTAAGAACACAATCTAGGTAGCTAAGAATACAATCTAGGTAGGTAAGAATACAATCTAGGTAGGTAAGAATACAATCTAGGTAGCTAAGAACACAATCTAGGTAGCTAAGAACACAATCTAGGTAGCTAAGAATACAATCTAGGTAGGTAAGAATACAATCTAGGTAGGTAAGAATACAATCTAGGTAGCTAAGAATACAGTCTAGGTAAGTAAGAATACAATCTAGGTAAGTAAGAATACAATCTAGGTAGCTAAGAATACAATCTAGGTAAGTAAGAATACAATCTAGGTAGGTAAGAATACAATCTAGGTAGGTAAGAATACAATCTAGGTAGGTAAGAATACAATCAAGGTAAGTAAGAATACAATCTAGGTAGGTAAGGATACAATCTAGGTAGGTAAGAATACAATCTGGGTAGGTAAAAATACAATCTAGGTAGCTAAGAATACAATCTAGGTAGGTAAGACTAAAATCTAGGTAGGTAAGAATACAATCTAGGTAGGTAAGAATACAATCTAGGTAGCTAAGAATACAATCTAGGTAAGTAAGAATACAATCTAGGTAGCTAAGAATACAATCTAGGTAAGTAAGAATACAATCTAGGTAGGTAAGAATACAATCTAGGTAGGTAAGAATACAATCTAGGTAGGTAAGAATACAATCTAGGTAGGTAAGAATACAATCTAGGTAGGTAAGAATACAATCTAGGTAAGTAAGAATACAATCTAGGTAGCTAAGAATACAATCTAGGTAAGTAAGAATACAATCTAGGTAGGTAAGAATACAATCTAGGTAGGTAAGAATACAATCTAGGTAGGTAAGAATACAATCTAGGTAGGTAAGAATACAATCTAGGTAGGTAAGGATACAATCTAGGTAGGTAAGAATACAATCTAAGTAGGTAAAAATACACTCTAGGTAGCTAAGAATACAATCTAGGTAGCTAAGAATACAATCTAGGTAAGTAAGAATACAATCTAGGTAGGTAAGAATACAATCTAGGTAGGTAAGAATACAATCTAGGTAGGTAAGAATACAATCTAGGTAAGTAAGAATACAATCTAGGTAGGTAAGGATACAATCTAGGTAGGTAAGAATACAATCTAGGTAGGTAAAAATACAATCTAGGTAGCTAAGAATACAATCTAGGTAGGTAAGACTAAAATCTAGGTAGGTAAGAATACAATCTAGGTAGGTAAGAATACAATCTAGGTAAGTAAGAATACAATCTAGTTAAGTAAGAATACAATCTAGGTAGCTAAGAATACAATCTAGGTAAGTAAGAATACAATCTAGGTAGGTAAGAATACAATCTAGGTAAGTAAGAATACAATCTAGGTAGGTAAGAATACAATCTAGGTAGGTAAGAATACAATCTAGGTAGGTAAGAATACAATCTAGGTAAGTAAGAATACAATCTAGGTAGCTAAGAATACAATCTAGGTAAGTAAGAATACAATCTAGGTAGGTAAGAATACACTCTAGGTAGGTAAGAATACAATCTAGGTAGGTAAGAATACAATCTAAGTAAGTAAGAATACAATCTAGGTAGGTAAGGATACAATCTAGGTAGATAAGAATACAATCTAGGTAGGTAAAACTACAATCTAGGTAGCTAAGACTACAATCTAGGTAGCTAAAAATACAATCTAGGTAGCTAAGAATACAATCTAGGTAGCTAAGAATACAATCTTGGTAGGTAAGTAAGAATACAATCTAGGTAGCTAAGAATACAATCTAGGTAAGTAAGAATACAATCTAGGTAAGTAAGAATACAATCTAGGTAGCTAAGAATACAATCTAGGTAAGTAAGAATACAATCTAGGTAGGTAAGAATACAATCTAGGTAGGTAAGAATACAATCTAGGTAGGTAAGAATACAATCTAGGTAAGCAAGAATACAATCTAGGTAGGTAAGGATACAATCTAGGTAGGTAAGAATACAATCTAGGTAGGTAAAAATACAATCTAGGTAGCTAAGAATACAATCTAGGTAGGTAAGACTAAAATCTAGGTAGGTAAGAGTACAGTCTAGGTAGCTAAGAATACAATCTAGGTAGGTAAAAATCCAATCTAAGTAAGTAAGAATACAATCTAGGTAGGTAAGGATACAATCTAGGTAGGTAAGAATACAATCTAGGTAGGTAAGACTAAAATCTAGGTAGGTAAGAATACACTCTAGGTAGCTAAGAATACAATCTAGGTAGGTAAGAATACAATCTAGGTAAGTAAGAATACAATCTAGGCAGGTAAGGATACAATCTAGGTAGGTAAGAATACAATCTAGGTAGGTAAAAATACAATCTAGGTAGCTAAGAATACAATCTAGGTAGGTAAGACTAAAATCTAGGTAGGTAAGAATACAATCTAGGTAGGTAAGAATACAATCTAGGTAAGTAAGAATACAATCTAAGTAAGTAAAAATACAATCTAGGTAGCTAAGAATACAATCTAGGTAAGTAAGAATACAATCTAGGTAAATAAGAGTACAATATAGGTAGGTAAGAATACAATCTAGGTAGGTAAGAATACAATCTAAGTAGGTAAGAATACAATCTAGGTAGGTAAGAATACAATCTAGGTAAGTAAGAATACAATCTAGGTAGGTAAGGATACAATCTAGGTAGGTAAGAATACAATCTAGGTAGGTAAAAATACAATCTAGGTAGCTAAGAATACAATCTAGGTAAGTAAGAATACAATTTAGGTAAGTAAGAATACAGTCTAGGTAGCTAAGAATACAATCTAGGTAAGTAAGAATACAATCTAGGTAGGTAAAAATACAATCTAGGTAGGTAAGAATACAATCTAGGTAGGTAAGAATACAATCTAGGTAAATAAGAATACAATCTAGGTAGGTAAGGATACAATCTAGGTAGGTAAGAATACAATCTAGGTAGGTAAAAATACAATCTAGGTAGCTAAGAATACAATCTAGGTAGCTAAGAATACAATCTAGGTAGCTAAGAATACAATCTTGGTAGGTAAGTAAGAATACAATCTAGGTAGGTAAGAATACAATCTAGGTAGGTAAGAATACAATCTAGGTAGCTAAGAATACAATCTAGGTAGGTAAGACTAAAATCTAGGTAGGTAAGAATACAATCTAGGTAGGTAAGAATACAATCTAGGTAGCTAAGAATACAATCTAGGCAGGTAAGAAAACAATCTAGGTATCTAAGAATACAATCTAGGTAGCTAAGAATACAATCTTGGTAGGTAAGTAAGAATACAATCTAGGTAGGTAAGAATACAATCTAGGTAGCTAAGAATACAATCTAGGTAGGTAAGAATACATTCTAGGTAGGTAAGAGTACAATCTAGGTAGGTAAGAAAACAGTCTAGGTAGGTAAGAATACAATCTAGGTAGCTAAGAATACAATCTAGGTAGCTAAAAATACAATCTTGGTGGGTAAGTAAGAATACAATCTAGGTAGCTAAGAATACAATCTAGGTAGGTAAGAATACAAACTAGGCAGCTAAGAATACAATCTAGGTAGGTAAGAATACAATCTAGGTAGCTAAGAATACACTCTAGGTAGGTAAGAATACAATCTAGGTAGGTAAGAATACAATCTAGGTAGGTAAGAATACAATCTAGGTAGGTAAGAATACAATCTAGGTAGCTAAGAATACAATCTAGGTAGCTAAGAATACAATCTTGGTAGGTAAGTAAGAATACAATCTAGGTAGGTAAGAATACAATCTAGGTAGCTAAGAATACAATCTAGGTAGGTAAGAATACAATCTAGGTAGGTAAGAATACAATCTAGGTAGGTAAGAATACAATCTAGGTAGCTAAGAATACAATCTAGGTAGGTAAGAATACAATCTAGGTAGCTAAGAATACAATCTTGGTAGGTAAGTAAGAATACAATCTAGGTAGGTAAGAATACAATCTAGGTTGCTAAGAATACAATCTAGGTAGGTAAGAATACAATCTAGGTAGCTAAGAATACAATCTAGGTAGGTAAGAATACAATCTAGGTAAGTAAGAATACAATCTAGGTAGGTAAGATTACAATCTAGGTAGCTAAGAATACAATCTAGGTAAGTAAGAATACAATCTAGGTAGCTAAGAATACAAACTAAGTAGGTAAGAATACAATCTAGGAAGCTAAGAATACAATCTAGGTAGCTAAGAATACAAACTAGGTAGCTAAGAATACTATCTAGGTAAGAATACAATCTAGGTAGCTAAGAAAACAATCTAGGTAGCTAAGAATACAATCTAGGTAAGTAAGAATACAATCTAGGTAGCTAAGAATACAAACTAAGTAGGTAAGAATACAATCTAGGTAGCTAAGAATACAATCTAGGTAGCTGAGAATACAATCTAGGTAGCTAAGAATACTATCTAGGTAGGTAAGAATACAATCTAGGTAGCTAAGAATACAATCTAGGTAGCTAAGAATACAATCTAGGTAAGTAAGAATACAATCTAGGTAGCTAAGAATACAAACTAAGTAGGTAAGAATACAATCTAGGTAGCTAAGAATACAATCTAGGTAGCTAAGAATACAATCTAGGTAGCTAAGAATACTATCTAGGTAGGTAAGAATACAATCTAGGTAGGTAAGAATACAATCTAGGTAGCTAAGAGTACAATCTAGGTAGCTAAGAATACAATCTAGGTAGCTAAGAATACAATCTTGGTAGGTAAGTAAGAATACAATCTAGGTAGCTAAGAATACAATCTAGGTAGGTAAGAATACAATCTAGGTAGCTAAGAATACAATTTAGGTAGGTAAGAATACAATCTAGGTAGGTAAGAATACAATCTAGGTAGGTAAGGATACAATCTAGGTAGCTAAGAATACAATCTAGGTAGGTAAGAATACAATCTAGAAAGTTAAGAATACAATCTAGGTAGCTGAGAATACAATCTTGGTAGGTAAGTAAGAATACAATCTAGGTAGCTAAGAATACAATCTAGGTAGGTAAGAATACAATCTAGGTAGCTAAGAATACAATCTAGGTAGGTAAGAATACAATCTAGGTAGGCAAGAATACAATCAAGGTAGCTAAGAATACAATCTAGGTAGGTAAGAATACAATCTAGGTAGCTAAGAATACAATCTAGGTAGCTAAGAATACAATCTTGGTAGGTAAGTAAGAATACAATCTAGGTAGGTAAGAACACAATCTAGGTAGCTAAGAATACAATCTAGGTAGGTAAGAATACAATCTAGGTAGCTAAGAATACAATCTTGGTAGGTAAGTAAGAATACAATCTAGGTAGGTAAGAAGACAATCTAGGTAGGTAAGGATACAATCTAGGTAGGTAAGGATACAATCTAGGTAGCTAACAATACAATCTAGGTAGCTAAGAATACAATCTAGGTAGCTAAGAATACAATCTAGGTAGCTAAGAATACAATCTAGGTAGCTAAGAACACAAACTAGGTAGCTAAGAATACAATTTAGGTAGGTAAGAATACAATCTTGGTAGGTAAGAATACAATCTAGGTAGGTAAGAATACAATCTAGGTAGGTAAGAATACAATCTAGGTAGGTAAGAATACAATCCAGGTAGCTAAGAACACAATCTAGGTAGCTAAGAATACAATCTAGGTAGGTAAGGATACAATCTAGGTAGGTAAGGATACAATCTAGGTAGCTAAGAATACAATCTTGGTAGGTAAGTAAGAATACAATCTAGGTAGGTAAGAATACAATCTAGGTAGCGAAGAATACAATCTAGGTAGGTAAGAAAACAATCTAGGTAGCTAAGAATACAATCTAGGTAGCTAAGAACACAATCTAGGTAGCTAAGAAGACAATCTAGGTAGGTAAGAATACAATCTAGGTAGGTAAGAATACAATCTAGGTAGCTAAGAATACAATCTAGGTAGCTAAGAACACAATCTAGGTAGCTAAGAATACAATCTAGGTAGGTAAGAATACAATCTAGGTAGGTAAGAATACAATCTAGGTAGCTAAGAATACAGTCTAGGTAAGTAAGAATACAATCTAGGTAAGTAAGAATACAATCTAGGTAGCTAAGAATACAATCTAGGTAAGTAAGAATACAATCTAGGTAGGTAAGAATACAATCTAGGTAGGTAAGAATACAATCTAGGTAGGTAAGAATACAATCAAGGTAAGTAAGAATACAATCTAGGTAGGTAAGGATACAATCTAGGTAGGTAAGAATACAATCTGGGTAGGTAAAAATACAATCTAGGTAGCTAAGAATACAATCTAGGTAGGTAAGACTAAAATCTAGGTAGGTAAGAATACAATCTAGGTAGGTAAGAATACAATCTAGGTAGCTAAGAATACAATCTAGGTAAGTAAGAATACAATCTAGGTAGCTAAGAATACAATCTAGGTAAGTAAGAATACAATCTAGGTAGGTAAGAATACAATCTAGGTAGGTAAGAATACAATCTAGGTAGGTAAGAATACAATCTAGGTAGGTAAGAATACAATCTAGGTAGGTAAGAATACAATCTAGGTAAGTAAGAATACAATCTAGGTAGCTAAGAATACAATCTAGGTAAGTAAGAATACAATCTAGGTAGGTAAGAATACAATCTAGGTAGGTAAGAATACAATCTAGGTAGGTAAGAATACAATCTAGGTAGGTAAGAATACAATCTAGGTAGGTAAGGATACAATCTAGGTAGGTAAGAATACAATCTAAGTAGGTAAAAATACACTCTAGGTAGCTAAAAATACAATCTAGGTAGCTAAGAATACAATCTAGGTAGCTAAGAATACAATCTAGGTAGCTAAGAATACAATCTTGGTAGGTAAGTAAGAATACAATCTAGGTAGCTAAGAATACAATCTAGGTAAATAAGAATACAATCTAGGTAAGTAAGAATACAATCTAGGTAGCTAAGAATACAATCTAGGTAAGTAAGAATACAGTCTAGGTAGGTAAGAATACAATCTAGGTAGGTAAGAATACAATCTAGGTAGGTAAGAATACAATCTAGGTAAGTAAGAATACAATCTAGGTAGGTAAGGATACAATCTAGGTAGGTAAGAATACGATCTAGGTAGGTAAAAATACACTCAAGGTAGCTAAGAATACAATCTAGGTAGGTAAGACTAAAATCTAGGTAGGTAAGAATACAATCTAGGTAGGTAAGAATACAATTTAGGTAAGTAAGAATACAATCTAGGTAAGTAAGAATACAATCTAGGTAGCTAAGAATACAATCTAGGTAAGTAAGATTACAATCTAGGTAGGTAAGAATACAATCTAGGTAGGTAAGAATACAATCTAGGTAGGTAAGAATACAATCTAGGTAGGTAAGAATACAATCTAGGTAGGTAAGAATACAATCTAGGTAAGTAAGAATACAATCTAGGTAGGTAAGGACACAATCTAGGTAGGTAAGAATACAATCTAGGTAGGTAAAACTACAATCTAGGTAGCTAAGAATACACTCTAGGTAAGTAAGAATACAATCTAGGTAAGTAAGAATACAATCTAGGTAGCTAAGAATACACTCTAGGTAAGTAAGAATACAATCTAGGTAGGAAAGGATACAATCTAGGTAGGTAAGAATACAATCTAGGTAGCTAAGAATACAATCTAGGTAGGTAAGAATACAATCTTGGTAGGTAAGAATACAATCTAGGTAGGTAAGAATACAATCTAGGTAGGTAAGAATACAATCTTGGTAGCTAAGAATACAATCTAGGTAGGTAAGAATATAATCTAGGTAGGTAAGAATACAATCTAGGTAGGTAAGAATACAATCTAGGTAGGTAAGGATACAATCTAGGTAGCTAAGAATACAATCTAGGTAGCTAAGAATACAATCTTGGTAGCTAAGAATACAATCTAGGTAGGTAAGAATACAATCTTGGTAGGTAAGTAAGAATACAATCTAGGCAGCTAAGAATACAATCTAGGTAGGTAAGAATACAATCTTGGTAGGTAAGTAAGAATACAATCTAGGTAGGTAAGAATACACTCTAGGTAGGTAAGAATACAATCTTGGTAGGTAAGTAAGAAGACAATCTAGGTAGGTAAGAATACAATCTAGGTAGCTAAGAATACAATCTAGGTAGGTAAGAATACAATCTTAGTAGGTAAAAATACAATCTAGGTAGCTAAGAATACAATCTAGGTAAGTAAGAATACAATCTAGGTAGGTAAGAATACAATCTAGGTAGCTAAGAATACAATCTAGGTAGCTAAGAATACAATCTTGGTAGGTAAGTAAGAATACAATCTAGGTAGGTAAGAATACAATCTAGGTAGGTAAGAATACAATCTAGGTAGCTAAGAATACAATCTAGGTAGCTAAGAATACAATCTTGGTAGGTAAGTAAGAATACAATCTAGGTAGGTAAGAATACAATCTAGGTAGGTAAGAATACAATCTAGGTAGGTAAGAATACATTCTTGGTAGGTAAGTAAGAATACAATCTAGGCAGCTAAGAATACAATCTAGGTAGCTAAGAATACAATCTTGGTAGCTAAGAATACAATCTTGGTAGGTAAGTAAGAATACAATCGAGGTAGGTAAGAATACAATCTAGGTAGCTAAGAATACTATCTAGGTAGGTAAGAATACAATCTAGGTAGGTAAGAATACAATCTAGGTAGCTAAGAATACTATCTAGGTAGGTAAGAATACAATTTAGGTAGGTAAGAATACAATCTAGGTAGCTAAGAATACAATCTAGGTAGGTAAGAATACAATCTAGGTAGCTAAGAATACAATCTAGGTAGCTAAGAACACAATCTAGGTAGCTAAGAATACAATCTAGGTAGGTAAGAATACAATCTAGGTAGCTAAGAATACTATCTAGGTAGCTAAGAACACAATCTAGGTAGGTAAGAATACAATCTAGGTAGCTAAGAATACAATCTAGGTAAGTAAGAATACAATCTAGGTAAGTAAGAATACAATCTAGGTAGCTAAGAATACAATCTAGGTAGCTAAGAATACAATCTAGGTAGCTAAGAATACAATCTGGGTAGGTAAGAATACAATTTAAGTAGGTAAGGATACAATCTAGGTAGCTAAGAATACAATCTAGGTAGCTAAGAATACAATCTAGGTAGCTAAGAATACAATCTAGGTAGCTAAGAATACAATCTAGGTAGCTAAGAACACAATCTAGGTAGCTAAGAATACAATCTAGGTAGCTAAGAATACAATCTAGGTAGCTAAGAATACAATCTTGGTAGGTAAGTTAGAATACAATCTAGGTAAGTAAGAACACAATCTAGGTAGCTAAGAATACAATCTAGGTAGGTAAGAATACAATCTAGGTAGCTAAGAATACAATCTTGGTAGGTAAGTAAGAATACAATCTAGGTAGGTAAGAATACAATCTAGGTAGGTAAGGATACAATCTAGGTAGGTAAGGATACAATCTAGGTAGCTAAGAATACAATCTAGGTAGCTAAGAATACAATCTAGGTAGCTAAGAATACAATCTAGGTAGCTAAGAACACAATCTAGGTAGCTAAGAATACAATCTAGGTAGGTAAGAATACAATCTTGGTAGGTAAGAATACAATCTAGGTAGGTAAGAATACAATCTAGGTAGGTAAGAATACAATCTAGGTAGGTAAGAATACAATCTAGGTAGCTAAGAATACAATCTAGGTAGCTAAGAACACAATGTAGGTAGCTAAGAATACAATCTAGGTAGCTAAGAATACAATCTAGGTAGCTAAGAACACAATGTAGGTAGCTAAGAATACAATCTAGGTAGGTAAGAATACAATCTAGGTAAGTAAGAATACAATCTCGGTAGGTAAGAATACAATCTTGGTAGGTAAGAATACAATCTAGGTAGGTAAGAATACAATCTAGGTAGGTAAGAATACAATTTAGGTAGGTAAGAATACAATCTAGGTAGCTAAGAACACAATCTAGGTAGCTAAGAATACAATCTAGGTAGGTAAGGATACAATCTAGGTAGGTAAGGATACAATCTAGGTAGCTAAGAATACAATCTTGGTAGGTAAGTAAGAATACAATCTAGGTAGGTAAGAATACAATCTAGGTAGCTAAGAATACAATCTAGGTAGGTAAGAATACAATCTAGGTAGCTAAGAATACAATCTAGGTAGCTAAGAACACAATCTAGGTAGCTAAGAATACAATCTAGGTAGGTAAGAATACAATCTAGGTAGGTAAGAATACAATCTAGGTAGCTAAGAATACAATCTAGGTAGCTAACAACACAATCTAGGTAGCTAAGAATACAATCTAGGTAGGTAAGAATACAATCTAGGTAGGTAAGAATACAATCTAGGTAGCTAAGAATACAATCTAGGTAAGCAAGAACACAATCTAGGTAGGTAAGAATACAATCTAGGTAGCTAAGAATACAATCTAGGCAAGTAAGAATACAATCTAGGTAGGTAAGAATACAATCTAGGTAGGTAAGAATACAATCTAGGTAGGTAAGAATACAATCTAGGTAAGTAAGAATACAATCTAGGTAGGTAAGGATACAATCTAGGTAGGTAAGAATACATTCTAGGTAGGTAAAAATACAATCTAGGTAGCTAAGAATACAATCTAGGTAGGTAAGACTAAAATCTAGGTAGGTAAGAATACAATCTAGGTAGGTAAGAATACAATCTAGGTAAGTAAGAATACAATCTAGGTAAGTAATAATACACTCTAGGTAGCTAAGAATACAATCTAGGTAAGTAAGAATACAATCTAGGTAGGTAAGAATACAATCTAGGTAGGTAAGAATACAATCTAGGTAGGTAAGAATACAATCTAGGTAAGTAAGAATACAATCTAGGTAGGTGGGGACACAATCTAGGTAGGTAAGAATACAATCTAGGTAGGTAAAACTACAATCTAGGTAGCTAAGAATACACTCTAGGTAAGTAAGAATACAATCTAGGTAAGTAAGAATACAATCTAGGTAGCAAAGAATACAATCTAGGTAAGTAAGAATACAATCTAGGTAGGTAAGGATACAATTTAGGTAGGTAAGAATACAATCTAGGTAGCTAAGAATACAATCTAGGTAGGTAAGAATACAATCTTGGTAGGTAAGAATACAATCTAGGTAGGTAAGAATACACTCTAGGTAGGTAAGAATACAATCTTGGTAGCTAAGAATACAATCTAGGTAGGTAAGAATACAATCTAGGTAGGTAAGAATACAATCTAGGTAGGTAAGAATACAATCTAGGTAGGTAAGGATACAATCTAGGTAGCTAAGAATACAATCTAGGTAGCTAAGAATACAATCTTGGTAGCTAAGAATACAATCTAGGTAGGTAAGAATACAATCTTGGTAGGTAAGTAAGAATACAATCTAGGCAGCTAAGAATACAATCTAGGTAGGTAAGAATACAATCTTGGTAGGTAAGTAAGAATACAATCTAGGTAGGTAAGAATACAATCTAGGTAGGTAAGAATACAATCTTGGTAGGTAAGTAAGAATACACTCTAGGTAGGTAAGAATACAATCTAGGTAGCTAAGAATACAATCTAGGTAGGTAAGAATACAATCTTAGTAGGTAAAAATACAATCTAGGTAGCTAAGAATACAATCTAGGTAAGTGAGAATACAATCTAGGTAGGTAAGAATACAATCTAGGTAGCTAAGAATACAATCTAGGTAGCTAAGAATACAATCTTGGTAGGTAAGTAAGAATACAATCTAGGTAGGTAAGAATACAATCTAGGTAGGTAAGAATGCAATCTAGGTAGCTAAGAATACAATCTAGGTAGCTAAGAATACAATCTTGGTAGGTAAGTAAGAATACAATCTAGGTAGGTAAGACTACAATCTAGGTAGCTAAGAATACAATCTAGGTAGGTAAGAATACAATCTTGGTAGGTAAGTAAGAATACAATCTAGGCAGCTAAGAATACAATCTAGGTAGCTAAGAATACAATCTTGGTAGCTAAGAATACAATCTTGGTAGGTAAGTAAGAATACAATCTAGGTAGGTAAGAATACAATCTAGGTAGCTAAGAATACTATCTAGGTAGGTAAGAATACAATCTAGGTAGGTAAGGATACAATCTAGGTAGCTAAGAATACTATCTAGGTAGGTAAGAATACAATCTAGGTAGCTAAGAATACTATCTAGGTAGCTAACAACACAATCTAGGTAGGTATGAATACAATCTAGGTAGCTAAGAATACAATCTAGGTAAGTAAGAATACAATCTAGGTAAGTAAGAATACAATCTAGGTAGCTAAGAATACAATCTAGGTAGCTAAGAATACAATCTAGGTAGCTAAGAATACAATCTAGGTAGGTAAGAATACAATCTAAGTAGGTAAGGATACAATCTAGGTAGCTAAGAATACAATCTAGGTAGCTAAGAATACAATCTAGGTAGCTAAGAATACAATCTAGGTAGCTAAGAATACAATCTAGGTAGCTAAGAACACAATCTAGGTAGCTAAGAATACAATCTAGGTAGCTAAGAATACAATCTAGGTAGCTAAGAATACAATCTTGGTAGGTAAGTAAGAATACAATCTAGGTAGGTAAGAACACAATCTAGGTAGCTAAGAATACAATCTAGGTAGGTAAGAATACAATCTAAGTAGCTAAGAATACAATCTTGGTAGGTAAGTAAGAATACAATCTAGGTAGGTAAGAATACAATCTAGGTAGGTAAGGATACAATCTAGGTAGGTAAGGATACAATCTAGGTAGCTAAGAATACAATCTAGGTAGCTAAGAATACAATCTAGGTAGCTAAGAATACAATCTAGGTAGCTAAGAACACAATCTAGGTAGCTAAGAATACAATCTAGGTAGGTAAGAATACAATCTTGGTAGGTAAGAATACAATCTAGGTAGGTAAGAATACAATCTAGGTAGGTAAGAATACAATCTAGGTAGGTAAGAATACAATCTAGGTAGCTAAGAATACAATCTAGGTAGCTAAGAACACAATGTAGGTAGCTAAGAATACAATCTAGGTAGCTAAGAATTTAATCTAGGTAGCTAAGAACACAATGTAGGTAGCTAAGAATACAATCTAGGTAGGTAAGAATACAATCTAGGTAAGTAAGAATACAATCTCGGTAGGTAAGAATACAATCTTGGTAGGTAAGAATACAATCTATTAAGGTAAGAATGCAATCTAGGTAGGTAAGAATACAATTTAGGTAGGTAAGAATACAATCTAGGTAGCTAAGAACACAATCTAGGTAGCTAAGAATACAATCTAGGTAGGTAAGGATACAATCTAGGTAGGTTAGAATACAATCTAGGTAGCTAAGAATACAATCTAGGTAGGTAAGACTACAATCTAGGTAGCTAAGAATACAATCTAGGTAGCTAAGAATACAATCTTGGTAGGTAAGTAAGAATACAATCTAGGTAGGTAAGATTACAATCTAGGTAGGTAAGAATACAATCTAGGTAGCTAAGAATACAATCTAGGTAGCTAAGAATACAATCTAGTCAGCTAAGAATACAATCTAGGTAGCTAAGAATACAATCTTGGTAGGTAAGTAAGAATACAATCTAGGTAGCTAAGAATACAATCTAGGTAGGTAAGAATACAATCTAGGTAGCTAAGAATACAATCTAGGTAGGTAAGAATACAATCTAGGTAGGTAAGAATACATTCTAGGTAGGTAAGGATACAATCTAGGTAGCTAAGAATACAATCTAGGTAGCTAAGAATACAATCTAGGTAGCTAAGAATACAATCTAGGTAGCTAAGAATACAATCTTGGTAGGTAAGTAAGAATACAATCTAGGTAGCTAAGAATACAATCTAGGTAGGTAAGAATACAATCTAGGTAGCTAAGAATACAATCTAGGTAGGTAAGAATACAATCTAGGTAGGTAAGAATACAATCTAGGTAGCTAAGAATACAATCTAGGTAGGTAAGAGTACAATCTAGGTAGGTAAGGATACAATCTAGGTAGCTAAGAATACAATCTAGGTAGCTAAGAATACAATCTAGGTAGCTAAGAATACAATCTAGGTAGCTAAGAATACAATCTAGGTAGCTAAAAACACAATCTAGGTAGCTAAGAATACAAACTAGGTAGCTAAGAATACAATCTAGGTAGCTAAGAATACAATCTTGGTAGGTAAGTAAGAATACAATCTAGGTAGGTAAGAACACAATCTAGGTAGCTAAGACTACAATCTAGGTAGCTAAGAATACAATCTAGGTAGCTAAGAATACAATCTTGGTAGGTAAGTAAGAATACAATCTAGGTAGGTAAGAAGACAATCTAGGTAGGTAAGGATACAATCTAGGTAGGTAAGGATACAATCTAGGTAGCTAAGAATACAATCTAGGTAGCTAAGAATACAATCTAGGTAGCTAAGAATACAGTCTAGGTAGCTAAGAATACAATCTAGGTAGCTAAGAACACAAACTAGGTAACTAAGAATACAATTTAGGTAGGTAAGAATACAATCTTGGGAGGTAAGAATACAATCTAGGTAGGTAAGAATACATTCTAGGTAGGTAAGAATACAGTCTAGGTAGGTAAGAATACAATCTAGGTAGCTAAGAACACAATCTAGGTAGCTAAGAATACAATCTAGGTAGGTAAGGATACAATCTAGGTAGGTAAGGATACAATCTAGGTAGCTAAGAATACAATCTTGGTAGGTAAGTAAGAATACAATCTAGGTAGGTAAGAATACAATCTAGGTAGCTAAGAATACAATCTAGGTAGGTAAGAATACAATCTAGGTAGCTAAGAATACAATCCAGGTAGCTAAGAACACAATCTAGGTAGCTAAGAATACAATCTAGGTAGGTAAGAATACAATCTAGGTAGGTAAGAATACAATCTAGGTAGCTAAGAATACAATCTAGGTAGCTAAGAACACAATCTAGGTAGCTAAGAATACAATCTAGGTAGGTAAGAATACAATCTAGGTAGGTAAGAATACAATCTAGGTAGCTAAGAATACAGTCTAGGTAAGTAAGAATACAATCTAGGTAAGTAAGAATACAATCTAGGTAGCTAAGAATACAATCTAGGTAAGTAAGAATACAATCTAGGTAGGTAAGAATACAATCTAGGTAGGTAAGAATACAATCTAGGTAGGTAAGAATACAATCTAGGTAAGTAAGAATACAATCTAGGTAGGTAAGGATACAATCTAGGTAGGTAAGAATACAATCTAGGTAGGTAAAAATACAATCTAGGTAGCTAAGAATACAATCTAGGTAGGTAAGACTAAAATCTAGGTAGGTAAGAATACAATCTAGGTAGGTAAGAATACAATCTAGGTAGCTAAGAATACAATCTAGGTAAGTAAGAATACAATCTAGGTAGCTAAGAATACAATCTAGGTGAGTAAGAATACAATCTAGGTAGCTAAGAATACAATCTAGGTAGGTAAGAATACAATCTAAGTAGGTAAGGATACAATCTAGGTAGCTAAGAATACAATCTAGGTAGCTAAGAATACAATCTAGGTAGCTAAGAATACAATCTAGGTAGCTAAGAATACAATCTAGGTAGCTAAGAACACAATCTAGGTAGCTAAGAATACAATCTAGGTAGCTAAGAATACAATCTAGGTAGCTAAGAATACAATCTTGGTAGGTAAGTAAGAATACAATCTAGGTAGGTAAGAACACAATCTAGGTAGCTAAGAATACAATCTAGGTAGGTAAGAATACAATCTAAGTAGCTAAGAATACAATCTTGGTAGGTAAGTAAGAATACAATCTAGGTAGGTAAGAATACAATCTAGGTAGGTAAGGATACAATCTAGGTAGGTAAGGATACAATCTAGGTAGCTAAGAATACAATCTAGGTAGCTAAGAATACAATCTAGGTAGCTAAGAATACAATCTAGGTAGCTAAGAACACAATCTAGGTAGCTAAGAATACAATCTAGGTAGGTAAGAATACAATCTTGGTAGGTAAGAATACAATCTAGGTAGGTAAGAATACAATCTAGGTAGGTAAGAATACAATCTAGGTAGGTAAGAATACAATCTAGGTAGCTAAGAATACAATCTAGGTAGCTAAGAACACAATGTAGGTAGCTAAGAATACAATCTAGGTAGCTAAGAATTTAATCTAGGTAGCTAAGAACACAATGTAGGTAGCTAAGAATACAATCTAGGTAGGTAAGAATACAATCTAGGTAAGTAAGAATACAATCTCGGTAGGTAAGAATACAATCTTGGTAGGTAAGAATACAATCTATTAAGGTAAGAATGCAATCTAGGTAGGTAAGAATACAATTTAGGTAGGTAAGAATACAATCTAGGTAGCTAAGAACACAATCTAGGTAGCTAAGAATACAATCTAGGTAGGTAAGGATACAATCTAGGTAGGTTAGAATACAATCTAGGTAGCTAAGAATACAATCTAGGTAGGTAAGACTACAATCTAGGTAGCTAAGAATACAATCTAGGTAGCTAAGAATACAATCTTGGTAGGTAAGTAAGAATACAATCTAGGTAGGTAAGATTACAATCTAGGTAGGTAAGAATACAATCTAGGTAGCTAAGAATACAATCTAGGTAGCTAAGAATACAATCTAGTCAGCTAAGAATACAATCTAGGTAGCTAAGAATACAATCTTGGTAGGTAAGTAAGAATACAATCTAGGTAGCTAAGAATACAATCTAGGTAGGTAAGAATACAATCTAGGTAGCTAAGAATACAATCTAGGTAGGTAAGAATACAATCTAGGTAGGTAAGAATACATTCTAGGTAGGTAAGGATACAATCTAGGTAGCTAAGAATACAATCTAGGTAGCTAAGAATACAATCTAGGTAGCTAAGAATACAATCTAGGTAGCTAAGAATACAATCTTGGTAGGTAAGTAAGAATACAATCTAGGTAGCTAAGAATACAATCTAGGTAGGTAAGAATACAATCTAGGTAGCTAAGAATACAATCTAGGTAGGTAAGAATACAATCTAGGTAGGTAAGAATACAATCTAGGTAGCTAAGAATACAATCTAGGTAGGTAAGAGTACAATCTAGGTAGGTAAGGATACAATCTAGGTAGCTAAGAATACAATCTAGGTAGCTAAGAATACAATCTAGGTAGCTAAGAATACAATCTAGGTAGCTAAGAATACAATCTAGGTAGCTAAAAACACAATCTAGGTAGCTAAGAATACAAACTAGGTAGCTAAGAATACAATCTAGGTAGCTAAGAATACAATCTTGGTAGGTAAGTAAGAATACAATCTAGGTAGGTAAGAACACAATCTAGGTAGCTAAGACTACAATCTAGGTAGCTAAGAATACAATCTAGGTAGCTAAGAATACAATCTTGGTAGGTAAGTAAGAATACAATCTAGGTAGGTAAGAAGACAATCTAGGTAGGTAAGGATACAATCTAGGTAGGTAAGGATACAATCTAGGTAGCTAAGAATACAATCTAGGTAGCTAAGAATACAATCTAGGTAGCTAAGAATACAGTCTAGGTAGCTAAGAATACAATCTAGGTAGCTAAGAACACAAACTAGGTAACTAAGAATACAATTTAGGTAGGTAAGAATACAATCTTGGGAGGTAAGAATACAATCTAGGTAGGTAAGAATACATTCTAGGTAGGTAAGAATACAGTCTAGGTAGGTAAGAATACAATCTAGGTAGCTAAGAACACAATCTAGGTAGCTAAGAATACAATCTAGGTAGGTAAGGATACAATCTAGGTAGGTAAGGATACAATCTAGGTAGCTAAGAATACAATCTTGGTAGGTAAGTAAGAATACAATCTAGGTAGGTAAGAATACAATCTAGGTAGCTAAGAATACAATCTAGGTAGGTAAGAATACAATCTAGGTAGCTAAGAATACAATCCAGGTAGCTAAGAACACAATCTAGGTAGCTAAGAATACAATCTAGGTAGGTAAGAATACAATCTAGGTAGGTAAGAATACAATCTAGGTAGCTAAGATTACAATCTAGGTAGCTAAGAACACAATCTAGGTAGCTAAGAATACAATCTAGGTAGGTAAGAATACAATCTAGGTAGGTAAGAATACAATCTAGGTAGCTAAGAATACAGTCTAGGTAAGTAAGAATACAATCTAGGTAAGTAAGAATACAATCTAGGTAGCTAAGAATACAATCTAGGTAAGTAAGAATACAATCTAGGTAGGTAAGAATACAATATAGGTAGGTAAGAATACAATCTAGGTAGGTAAGAATACAATCTAGGTAAGTAAGAATACAATCTAGGTAGGTAAGGATACAATCTAGGTAGGTAAGAATACAATCTAGGTAGGTAAAAATACAATCTAGGTAGCTAAGAATACAATCTCGGTAGGTAAGACTAAAATCTAGGTAGGTAAGAATACAATCTAGGTAGGTAAGAATACAATCTAGGTAGCTAAGAATACAATCTAGGTAAGTAAGAATACAATCTAGGTAGCTAAGAATACAATCTAGGTGAGTAAGAATACAATCTAGGTAGGTAAGAATACAATCTAGGTAGGTAAGAATACAATCTAGGTAGGTAAGAATACAATCTAGGTAGGTAAGAATACAATCTAGGTAGGTAAGAATACAATCTAGGTAAGTAAGAATACAATCTAGGTAGCTAAGAATACAATCTAGGTAAGTAAGAATACAATCTAGGTAGGTAAGAATAAAATCTAGGTAGGTAAGAATACAATCTAGGTAGGTAAGAATACAATCTAGGTAGGTAAGAATACAATCTAGGTAGGTAAGGATACAATCTAGGTAGGTAAGAATACAATCTAAGTAGGTAAAAATACACTCTAGGTAGCTAAGAATACAATCTAGGTAGCTAAGAATACAATCTAGGTAGCTAAGAATACAATCTAGGTAGCTAAGAATACAATCTTGGTAGGTAAGTAAGAATACAATCTAGGTAGCTAAGAATACAATCTAGGTAAGTAAGAATACAATCTAGGTAAGTAAGAATACAATCTAGGTAGCTAAGAATACAATCTAGGTAAGTAAGAATACAGTCTAGGTAGGTAAGAATACAATCTAGGTAGGTAAGAATACAATCTAGGTAGGTAAGAATACAATCTAGGTAAGTAAGAATACAATCTAGGTAGGTAAGGATACAATCTAGGTAGGTAAGAATACAATCTAGGTAGGTAAAAATACAATCTAGGTAGCTAAGAATACAATCTAGGTAGGTAAGACTAAAATCTAGGTAGGTAAGAATACAATCTAGGTAGGTAAGAATACAATCTAGGTAAGTAAGAATACAATCTAGGTAAGTAATAATACACTCTAGGTAGCTAAGAATACAATCTAGGTAAGTAAGAATACAATCTAGGTAGGTAAGAATACAATCTAGGTAGGTAAGAATACAATCTAGGTAGGTAAGAATACAATCTAGGTAAGTAAGAATACAATCTAGGTAGGTGGGGACACAATCTAGGTAGGTAAGAATACAATCTAGGTAGGTAAAACTACAATCTAGGTAGCTAAGAATACACTCTAGGTAAGTAAGAATACAATCTAGGTAAGTAAGAATACAATCTAGGTAGCAAAGAATACAATCTAGGTAAGTAAGAATACAATCTAGGTAGGTAAGGATACAATTTAGGTAGGTAAGAATACAATCTAGGTAGCTAAGAATACAATCTAGGTAGGTAAGAATACAATCTTGGTAGGTAAGAATACAATCTAGGTAGGTAAGAATACACTCTAGGTAGGTAAGAATACAATCTTGGTAGCTAAGAATACAATCTAGGTAGGTAAGAATACAATCTAGGTAGGTAAGAATACAATCTAGGTAGGTAAGAATACAATCTAGGTAGGTAAGGATACAATCTAGGTAGCTAAGAATACAATCTAGGTAGCTAAGAATACAATCTTGGTAGCTAAGAATACAATCTAGGTAGGTAAGAATACAATCTTGGTAGGTAAGTAAGAATACAATCTAGGCAGCTAAGAATACAATCTAGGTAGGTAAGAATACAATCTTGGTAGGTAAGTAAGAATACAATCTAGGTAGGTAAGAATACAATCTAGGTAGGTAAGAATACAATCTTGGTAGGTAAGTAAGAATACACTCTAGGTAGGTAAGAATACAATCTAGGTAGCTAAGAATACAATCTAGGTAGGTAAGAATACAATCTTAGTAGGTAAAAATACAATCTAGGTAGCTAAGAATACAATCTAGGTAAGTGAGAATACAATCTAGGTAGGTAAGAATACAATCTAGGTAGCTAAGAATACAATCTAGGTAGCTAAGAATACAATCTTGGTAGGTAAGTAAGAATACAATCTAGGTAGGTAAGAATACAATCTAGGTAGGTAAGAATGCAATCTAGGTAGCTAAGAATACAATCTAGGTAGCTAAGAATACAATCTTGGTAGGTAAGTAAGAATACAATCTAGGTAGGTAAGACTACAATCTAGGTAGCTAAGAATACAATCTAGGTAGGTAAGAATACAATCTTGGTAGGTAAGTAAGAATACAATCTAGGCAGCTAAGAATACAATCTAGGTAGCTAAGAATACAATCTTGGTAGCTAAGAATACAATCTTGGTAGGTAAGTAAGAATACAATCTAGGTAGGTAAGAATACAATCTAGGTAGCTAAGAATACTATCTAGGTAGGTAAGAATACAATCTAGGTAGGTAAGGATACAATCTAGGTAGCTAAGAATACTATCTAGGTAGGTAAGAATACAATCTAGGTAGCTAAGAATACTATCTAGGTAGCTAACAACACAATCTAGGTAGGTAAGAATACAATCTAGGTAGCTAAGAATACAATCTAGGTAAGTAAGAATACAATCTAGGTAAGTAAGAATACAATCTAGGTAGCTAAGAATACAATCTAGGTAGCTAAGAATACAATCTGGGTAGCTAAGAATACAATCTAGGTAGGTAAGAATACAATCTAAGTAGGTAAGGATACAATCTAGGTAGCTAAGAATACAATCTAGGTAGCTAAGAATACAATCTAGGTAGCTAAGAATACAATCTAGGTAGCTAAGAATACAATCTAGGTAGCTAAGAACACAATCTAGGTAGCTAAGAATACAATCTAGGTAGCTAAGAATACAATCTAGGTAGCTAAGAATACAATCTTGGTAGGTAAGTAAGAATACAATCTAGGTAGGTAAGAACACAATCTAGGTAGCTAAGAATACAATCTAGGTAGGTAAGAATACAATCTAAGTAGCTAAGAATACAATCTTGGTAGGTAAGTAAGAATACAATCTAGGTAGGTAAGAATACAATCTAGGTAGGTAAGGATACAATCTAGGTAGGTAAGGATACAATCTAGGTAGCTAAGAATACAATCTAGGTAGCTAAGAATACAATCTAGGTAGCTAAGAATACAATCTAGGTAGCTAAGAACACAATCTAGGTAGCTAAGAATACAATCTAGGTAGGTAAGAATACAATCTTGGTAGGTAAGAATACAATCTAGGTAGGTAAGAATACAATCTAGGTAGGTAAGAATACAATCTAGGTAGGTAAGAATACAATCTAGGTAGCTAAGAATACAATCTAGGTAGCTAAGAACACAATGTAGGTAGCTAAGAATACAATCTAGGTAGCTAAGAATTTAATCTAGGTAGCTAAGAACACAATGTAGGTAGCTAAGAATACAATCTAGGTAGGTAAGAATACAATCTAGGTAAGTAAGAATACAATCTCGGTAGGTAAGAATACAATCTTGGTAGGTAAGAATACAATCTATTAAGGTAAGAATGCAATCTAGGTAGGTAAGAATACAATTTAGGTAGGTAAGAATACAATCTAGGTAGCTAAGAACACAATCTAGGTAGCTAAGAATACAATTTAGGTAGGTAAGGATACAATCTAGGTAGGTAAGGATACAATCTAGGTAGCTAAGAATACAATCTTGGTAGGTAAGTAAGAATACAATCTAGGTAGGTAAGAATACAATCTAGGTAGCTAAGAATACAATCTAGGTAGGTAAGAATACAATCTAGGTAGCTAAGAATACAATCTAGGTAGCTAAGAACACAATCTAGGTAGCTAAGAATACAATCTAGGTAGGTAAGAATACAATCTAGGTAGGTAAGAATACAATCTAGGTAGCTAAGAATACAATCTAGGTAGCTAAGAACACAATCTAGGTAGCTAAGAATACAATCTAGGTAGGTAAGAATACAATCTAGGTAGGTAAGAATACAATCTAGGTAGCTAAGAATACAATCTAGGTAAGTAAGAATACAATCTAGGTAAGTAAGAATACAATCTAGGTAGCTAAGAATACAATCTAGGTAAGTAAGAATACAATCTAGGTAGGTAAGAATACAATCTAGGTAGGTAAGAATACAATCTAGGTAGGTAAGAATACAATCTAGGTAAGTAAGAATACAATCTAGGTAGGTAAGGATACAATCTAGGTAGGTAAGAATACAATCTAGGTAGGTAAAAATACAATCTAGGTAGCTAAGAATACAATCTAGGTAAGTAAGACTAAAATCTAGGTAGGTAAGAATACAATCTAGGTAGGTAAGAATACAATCTAGGTAAGTAAGAATACAATCTAGTTAAGTAAGAATACAATCTAGGTAGCTAAGAATACAATCTAGGTAAGTAAGAATACAATCTAGGTAGGTAAGAATACAATCTAGGTAAGTAAGAATACAATCTAGGTAGGTAAGAATACAATCTAGGTAGGTAAGAATACAATCTAGGTAGGTAAGAATACAATCTAGGTAAGTAAGAATACAATCTAGGTAGCTAAGAATACAATCTAGGTAAGTAAGAATACAATCTAGGTAGGTAAGAATACACTCTAGGTAGGTAAGAATACAATCTAGGTAGGTAAGAATACAATCTAAGTAAGTAAGAATACAATCTAGGTAGGTAAGGATACAATCTAGGTAGGTAAGAATACAATCTAGGTAGGTAAAAATACAATCTAGGTAGCTAAGACTACAATCTAGGTAGCTAAGAATACAATCTAGGTAGCTAAGAATACAATCTAGGTAGCTAAGAATACAATCTTGGTAGGTAAGTAAGAATACAATCTAGGTAGCTAAGAATACAATCTAGGTAAGTAAGAATACAATCTAGGTAAGTAAGAATACAATCTAGGTAGCTAAGAATACAATCTAGGTAAGTAAGAATACAATCTAGGTAGGTAAGAATACAATCTAGGTAGGTAAGAATACAATCTAGGTACGTAAGAATACAATCTAGGTAAGTAAGAATACAATCTAGGTAGGTAAGGATACAATCTAGGTAGGTAAGAATACAATCTAGGTAGGTAAAAATACAATCTAGGTAGCTAAGAATACAATCTAGGTAGGTAAGACTAAAATCTAGGTAGGTAAGAGTACAGTCTAGGTAGCTAAGAATACAATCTAGGTAGGTAAAAATACAATCTAAGTAAGTAAGAATACAATCTAGGTAGGTAAGGATACAATCTAGGTAGGTAAGAATACAATCTAGGTAGGTAAGACTAAAATTTAGGTAGGTAAGAATACAATCTAGGTAGCTAAGAATACAATCTAGGTAGGTAAGAATACAATCTAGGTAAGTAAGAATCCAATCTAGGTAGGTAAGGATACAATCTAGGTAGGTAAGAATACAATCTAGGTAGGTAAAAATACAATCTAGGTAGCTAAGATTACAATCTAGGTAGGTAAGACTAAAATCTAGGTAGGTAAGAATACAATCTAGGTAGGTAAGAATACAATCTAGGTAAGTAAGAATACAATCTAAGTAAGTAAGAATACAATCTAGGTAGCTAAGAATACAATCTAGGTAAGTAAGAATACAATCTAGGTAGGTAAGAATACAATATAGGTAGGTAAGAATACAATCTAGGTAGGTAAGAATACAATCTAAATAGGTAAGAATACAATCTAGGTAGGTAAGAATACAATCTAGGTAAGTAAGAATACAATCTAGGTAGGTAAGGATACAATCTAGGTAGGTAAGAATACAATCTAGGTAGGTAAAAATACAATCTAGGTAGCTAAGAATACAATCTAGGTAAGTAAGAATACAATCTAGGTAAGTAAGAATACAATCTAGGTAGCTAAGAATACAATCTAGGTAAGTAAGAATACAATCTAGGTAGGTAAGAATACAATCTAGGTAGGTAAGAATACAATCTAGGTAGGTAAGAATACAATCTAGGTAAGTAAGAATACAATCTAGGTAGGTAAGGATACAATCTAGGTAGGTAAGAATACAATCTAGGTAGGTAAAAATACAATCTAGGTAGCTAAGAATACAATCTAGGTAGCTAAGAATACAATCTAGGTAGCTAAGAATACAATCTTGGTAGGTAAGTAAGAATACAATCTAGGTAGGTAAGAATACAATCTAGGTAGGTAAGAATACAATCTAGGTAGCTAAGAATACAATCTAGGTAGGTAAGACTAAAATCTAGGTAGGTAAGAATACAATCTAGGTAGGTAAGAATACAATCTAGGTAGCTAAGAATACAATCTAGGCAGGTAAGAAAACAATCTAGGTATCTAAGAATACAATCTAGGTAGCTAAGAATACAATCTTGGTAGGTAAGTAAGAATACAATCTAGGTAGGTAAGAATACAATCTAGGTAGCTAAGAATACAATCTAGGTAGGTAAGAATACAATCTAGGTAGGTAAGAGTACAATCTAGGTAGGTAAGAAAACAATCTAGGTAGGTAAGAATACAATCTAGGTAGCTAAGAATACAATCTAGGTAGCTAAAAATACAATCTTGGTAGGTAAGTAAGAATACAATCTAGGTAGCTAAGAATACAATCTAGGTAGGTAAGAATACAAACTAGGCAGCTAAGAATACAATCTAGGTAGGTAAGAATACAATCTAGGTAGCTAAGAATACACTCTAGGTAGGTAAGAATACAATCTAGGTAGGTAAGAATACAATCTAGGTAGGTAAGAATACAATCTAGGTAGGTAAGAATACAATCTAGGTAGCTAAGAATACAATCTAGGTAGCTAAGAATACAATCTTGGTAGGTAAGTAAGAATACAATCCAGGTAGGTAAGAATACAATCTAGGTAGCTAAGAATACAATCTAGGTAGGTAAGAATACAATCTAGGTAGGTAAGAATACAATCTAGGTAGGTAAGAATACAATCTAGGTAGCTAAGAATACAATCTAGGTAGGTAAGAATACAATCTAGGTAGCTAAGAATACAATCTTGATAGGTAAGTAAGAATACAATCTAGGTAGGTAAGAATACAATCTAGGTTGCTAAGAATACAATCTAGGTAGGTAAGAATACAATCTAGGTAGCTAAGAATACAATCTAGGTAGGTAAGAATACAATCTAGGTAAGTAAGAATACAATCTAGGTAGGTAAGAATACAATCTAGGTAGCTAAGAATACAATCTAGGTAAATAAGAATACAATCTAGGTAGCTAAGAATACAAACTAAGTAGGTAAGAATACAATCTAGGAAGCTAAGAATACAATCTAGGTAGCTAAGAATACAATCTAGGTAGCTAAGAATACTATCTAGGTAAAAATACAATCTAGGTAGCTAAGAAAACAATCTAGGTAGCTAAGAATACAATCTAGGTAAGTAAGAATACAATCTAGGTAGCTAAGAATACAAACTAAGTAGGTAAGAATACAATCTAGGTAGCTAAGAATACAATCTAGGTAGCTGAGAATACAATCTAGGTAGCTAAGAATACTATCTAGGTAGGTAAGAATACAATCTAGGTAGCTAAGAATACAATCTAGGTAGCTAAGAATACAATCTAGGTAAGTAAGAATACAATCTAGGTAGCTAAGAATACAAACTAAGTAGGTAAGAATACAATCTAGGTAGCTAAGAATACAATCTAGGTAGCTAAATATACATTCTAGGTAGCTAAGAATACTATCTAGGTAGGTAAGAATACAATCTAGGTAGGTAAGAATACAATCTAGGTAGCTAAGAATACAATCTAGGTAGCTAAGAATACAGTCTAGGTAGCTAAGAATACAATCTTGGTAGGTAAGTAAGAATACAATCTAGGTAGCGAAGAATACAATCTAGGTAGGTAAGAATACAATCTAGGTAGCTAAGAATACAATCTAGGTAGGTAAGAATACAATCTAGGTAGGTAAGAATACAATCTAGGTAGGTAAGGATACAATCTAGGTAGCTAAGAAAACAATCTAGGTAGGTAAGAATACAATCTAGAAAGCTAAGAATACAATCTAGGTAGCTGAGAATACAATCTTGGTAGGTAAGTAAGAATACAATCTAGGTAGCTAAGAGTACAATCTAGGTAGGTAAGAATACAATCTAGGTAGCTAAGAATACAATCTAGGTAGGTAAGAATACAATCTAGGTAGGTAAGAATACAATCTAGGTAGCTAAGAATACAATCTAGGTAGGTAAGAATACAATCTAGGTAGCTAAGAATACAATCTAGGTAGCTAAGAATACAATCTTGGTAGGTAAGTAAGAATACAATCTAGGTAGGTAAGAACACAATCTAGGTAGCTAAGAATACAATCTAGGTAGGTAAGAATACAATCTAGGTAGCTAAGAATACAATCTTGGTAGGTAAGTAAGAATACAATCTAGGTAGGTAAGAAGACAATCTAGGTAGGTAAGGATACAATCTAGGTAGGTAAGGATACAATCTAGGTAGCTAAGAATACAATCTAGGTAGCTAAGAATACAATCTAGGTAGCTAAGAATACAATCTAGGTAGCTAAGAATACAATCTAGGTAGCTAAGAACACAACATAGGTAGCTAAGAATACAATTTAGGTAGGTAAGAATACAATCTTGGTAGGTAAGAATACAATCTAGGTAGGTAAGAATACAATCTAGGTAGGTAAGAATACAATCTAGGTAGGTAAGAATACAATCTAGGTAGCTAAGAACACAATCTAGGTAGCTAAGAATACAATCTAGGTAGGTAAGGATACAATCTAGGTAGGTAAGGATACAATCTAGGTAGCTAAGAATACAATCTTGGTAGGTAAGTAAGAATACAATCTAGGTAGGTAAGAATACAATCTAGGTAGCTAAGAATACAATCTAGGTAGGTAAGAATACAATCTAGGTAGCTAAGAATACAATCTAGGTAGCTAAGAACACAATCTAGGTAGCTAAGAATACAATCTAGGTAGGTAAGAATACAATCTAGGTAGGTAAGAATACAATCTAGGTAGCTAAGAATACAATCTAGGTAGCTAAGAACACAATCTAGGTAGCTAAGAATACAATCTAGGTAGGTAAGAATACAATCTAGGTAGGTAAGAATACAATGTAGGTAGCTAAGAATACAGTCTAGGTAAGTAAGAATACAATCTAGGTAAGTAAGAATACAATCTAGGTAGCTAAGAATACAATCTAGGTAAGTAAGAATACAATCTAGGTAGGTAAGAATACAATCTAGGTAGGTAAGAATACAATCTAGGTAGGTAAGAATACAATCAAGGTAAGTAAGAATACAATCTAGGTAGGTAAGGATACAATCTAGGTAGGTAAGAATACAATCTGGGTAGGTAAAAATACAATCTAGGTAGCTAAGAATACAATCTAGGTAGGTAAGACTAAAATCTAGGTAGGTAAGAATACAATCTAGGTAGGTAAGAATACAATCTAGGTAGCTAAGAATACAATCTAGGTAAGTAAGAATACAATCTAGGTAGCTAAGAATACAATCTAGGTAAGTAAGAACACAATCTAGGTAGGTAAGAATACAATCTAGGTAGGTAAGAATACAATCTAGGTAGGTAAGAATACAATCTAGGTAGGTAAGAATACAATCTAGGTAGGTAAGAATACAATCTAGGTAAGTAAGAATACAATCTAGGTAGCTAAGAATACAATCTAGGTAAGTAAGAATACAATCTAGGTAGGTAAGAATACAATCTAGGTAGGTAAGAATACAATCTAGGTAGGTAAGAATACAATCTAGGTAGGTAAGAATACAATCTAGGTAGGTAAGGATACAATCTAGGTAGGTAAGAATACAATCTAAGTAGGTAAAAATACACTCTAGGTAGCTAAGAATACAATCTAGGTAGCTAAGAATACAATCTAGGTAGCTAAGAATACAATCTAGGTAGCTAAGAATACAATCTTGGTAGGTAAGTAAGAATACAATCTAGGTAGCTAAGAATACAATCTAGGTAAGTAAGAATACAATCTAGGTAAGTAAGAATACAATCTAGGTAGCTAAGAATACAATCTAGGTAAGTAAGAATACAGTCTAGGTAGGTAAGAATACAATCTAGGTAGGTAAGAATACAATCTAGGTAGGTAAGAATACAATCTAGGTAAGTAAGAATACAATCTAGGTAGGTAAGGATACAATCTAGGTAGGTAAGAATACAATCTAGGTAGGTAAAAATACAATCAAGGTAGCTAAGAATACAATCTAGGTAGGTAAGACTAAAATCTAGGTAGGTAAGAATACAATCTAGGTAGGTAAGAATACAATCTAGGTAAGTAAGAATACAATCTAGGTAAGTAAGAATACAATCTAGGTAGCTAAGAATACAATCTAGGTAAGTAAGAATACAATCCAGGTAGGTAAGAATACAATCTAGGTAGGTAAGAATACAATCTAGGTAGGTAAGAATACAATCTAGGTAGGTAAGAATACAATCCAGGTAGGTAAGAATACAATCTAGGTAGGTAAGAATACAATCTAGGTAAGTAAGAATACAATCTAGGTAGGTAAGGACACAATCTAGGTAGGTAAGAATACAATCTAGGTAGGTAAAACTACAATCTAGGTAGCTAAGGATACACTCTAGGTAAGTAAGAATACAATCTAGGTAAGTAAGAATACAATCTAGGTAGCTAAGAATACACTCTAGGTAAGTAAGAATACAATCTAGGTAGGTAAGGATACAATCTAGGTAGGTAAGAATACAATCTAGGTAGCTAAGAATACAATCTAGGTAGGTAAGAATACAATCTTGGTAGGTAAGAATACAATCTAGGTAGGTAAGAATACAATCTAGGTAGGTAAGAATACAATCTTGGTAGCTAAGAATACAATCTAGGTAGGTAAGAATATAATCTAGGTAGGTAAGAATACAATCTAGGTAGGTAAGAATACAATCTAGGTAGGTAAGGATACAATCTAGGTAGCTAAGAATACAATCTAGGTAGCTAAGAATACAATCTTGGTAGCTAAGAATACAATCTAGGTAGGTAAGAATACAATCTTGGTAGGTAAGAATACAATCTAGGTAGGTAAGAATACACTCTAGGTAGGTAAGAATACAATCTTGGTAGCTAAGAATACAATCTAGGTAGGTAAGAATACAATCTAGGTAGGTAAGAATACAATCTAGGTAGGTAAGAATACAATCTAGGTAGGTAAGGATACAATCTAGGTAGCTAAGAATACAATCTAGGTAGCTAAGAATACAATCTTGGTAGCTAAGAATACAATCTAGGTAGGTAAGAATACAATCTTGGTAGGTAAGTAAGAATACAATCTAGGCAGCTAAGAATACAATCTAGGTAGGTAAGAATACAATCTTGGTAGGTAAGTAAGAATACAATCTAGGTAGGTAAGAATACAATCTAGGTAGGTAAGAATACAATCTTGATAGGTAAGTAAGAATACACTCTAGGTAGGTAAGAATACAATCTAGGTAGCTAAGAATACAATCTAGGTAGGTAAGAATACAATCTTAGTAGGTAAAAATACAATCTAGGTAGCTAAGAATACAATCTAGGTAAGTGAGAATACAATCTAGGTAGGTAAGAATACAATCTAGGTAGCTAAGAATACAATCTAGGTAGCTAAGAATACAATCTTGGTAGGTAAGTAAGAATACAATCTAGGTAGGTAAGAATACAATCTAGGTAGGTAAGAATGCAATCTAGGTAGCTAAGAATACAATCTAGGTAGCTAAGAATACAATCTTGGTAGGTAAGTAAGAATACAATCTAGGTAGGTAAGAATACAATCTAGGTAGCTAAGAATACAATCTAGGTAGGTAAGAATACAATCTTGGTAGGTAAGTAAGAATACAATCTAGGCAGCTAAGAATACAATCTAGGTAGCTAAGAATACAATCTTGGTAGCTAAGAATACAATCTTGGTAGGTAAGTAAGAATACAATCTAGGTAGGTAAGAATACAATCTAGGTAGCTAAGAATACTATCTAGGTAGGTAAGAATACAATCTAGGTAGGTAAGGATACAATCTAGGTAGCTAAGAATACTATCTAGGTAGGTAAGAATACAATCTAGGTAGCTAAGAATACTATCTAGGTAGCTAAGAACACAATCTAGGTAGGTAAGAATACAATCTAGGTAGCTAAGAATACAATCTAGGTAAGTAAGAATACAATCTAGGTAAGTAAGAATACAATCTAGGTAGCTAAGAATACAATCTAGGTAGCTAAGAATACAATCTAGGTAGCTAAAAATACAATCTAGGTAGGTAAGAATACAATCTAAGTAGGTAAGGATACAATCTAGGTAGCTAAGAATACAATCTAGGTAGCTAAGAATACAATCTAGGTAGCTAAGAATACAATCTAGGTAGCTAAGAATACAATCTAGGTAGCTAAGAACACAATCTAGGTAGCTAAGAATACAATCTAGGTAGCTAAGAATACAATCTAGGTAGCTAAGAATACAATCTTGGTAGGTAAGTAAGAATACAATCTAGGTAGGTAAGAACACAATCTAGGTAGCTAAGAATACAATCTAGGTAGGTAAGAATACAATCTAAGTAGCTAAGAATACAATCTTGGTAGGTAAGTAAGAATACAATCTAGGTAGGTAAGAATACAATCTAGGTAGGTAAGGATACAATCTAGGTAGGTAAGGATACAATCTAGGTAGCTAAGAATACAATCTAGGTAGCTAAGAATACAATCTAGGTAGCTAAGAATACAATCTAGGTAGCTAAGAACACAATCTAGGTAGCTAAGAATACAATCTAGGTAGGTAAGAATACAATCTTGGTAGGTAAGAATACAATCTAGGTAGGTAAGAATACAATCTAGGTAGGTAAGAATACAATCTAGGTAGGTAAGAATACAATCTAGGTAGCTAAGAATACAATCTAGGTAGCTAAGAACACAATGTAGGTAGCTAAGAATACAATCTAGGTAGCTAAGAATTTAATCTAGGTAGCTAAGAACACAATGTAGGTAGCTAAGAATACAATCTAGGTAGGTAAGAATACAATCTAGGTAAGTAAGAATACAATCTCGGTAGGTAAGAATACAATCTTGGTAGGTAAGAATACAATCTATTAAGGTAAGAATGCAATCTAGGTAGGTAAGAATACAATTTAGGTAGGTAAGAATACAATCTAGGTAGCTAAGAACACAATCTAGGTAGCTAAGAATACAATCTAGGTAGGTAAGGATACAATCTAGGTAGGTAAGGATACAATCTAGGTAGCTAAGAATACAATCTTGGTAGGTAAGTAAGAATACAATCTAGGTAGGTAAGAATACAATCTAGGTAGCTAAGAATACAATCTAGGTAGGTAAGAATACAATCTAGGTAGCTAAGAATACAATCTAGGTAGCTAAGAACACAATCTAGGTAGCTAAGAATACAATCTAGGTAGGTAAGAATACAATCTAGGTAGGTAAGAATACAATCTAGGTAGCTAAGAATACAATCTAGGTAGCTAAGAACACAATCTAGGTAGCTAAGAATACAATCTAGGTAGGTAAGAATACAATCTAGGTAGGTAAGAATACAATCTAGGTAGCTAAGAATACAATCTAGGTAAGTAAGAATACAATCTAGGTAAGTAAGAATACAATCTAGGTAGCTAAGAATACAATCTAGGTAAGTAAGAATACAATCTAGGTAGGTAAGAATACAATCTAGGTAGGTAAGAATACAATCTAGGTAGGTAAGAATACAATCTAGGTAAGTAAGAATACAATCTAGGTAGGTAAGGATACAATCTAGGTAGGTAAGAATACAATCTAGGTAGGTAAAAATACAATCTAGGTAGCTAAGAATACAATCTAGGTAAGTAAGACTAAAATCTAGGTAGGTAAGAATACAATCTAGGTAGGTAAGAATACAATCTAGGTAAGTAAGAATACAATCTAGTTAAGTAAGAATACAATCTAGGTAGCTAAGAATACAATCTAGGTAAGTAAGAATACAATCTAGGTAGGTAAGAATACAATCTAGGTAAGTAAGAATACAATCTAGGTAGGTAAGAATACAATCTAGGTAGGTAAGAATACAATCTAGGTAGGTAAGAATACAATCGAGGTAAGTAAGAATACAATCTAGGTAGCTAAGAATACAATCTAGGTAAGTAAGAATACAATCTAGGTAGGTAAGAATACACTCTAGGTAGGTAAGAATACAATCTAGGTAGGTAAGAATACAATCTAAGTAAGTAAGAATACAATCTAGGTAGGTAAGGATACAATCTAGGTAGGTAAGAATACAATCTAGGTAGGTAAAAATACAATCTAGGTAGCTAAGACTACAATCTAGGTAGCTAAGAATACAATCTAGGTAGCTAAGAATACAATCTAGGTAGCTAAGAATACAATCTTGGTAGGTAAGTAAGAATACAATCTAGGTAGCTAAGAATACAATCTAGGTAAGTAAGAATACAATCTAGGTAAGTAAGAATACAATCTAGGTAGCTAAGAATACAATCTAGGTAAGTAAGAATACAATCTAGGTAGGTAAGAATACAATCTAGGTAGGTAAGAATACAATCTAGGTAGGTAAGAATACAATCTAGGTAAGTAAGAATACAATCTAGGTAGGTAAGGATACAATCTAGGTAGGTAAGAATACAATCTAGGTAGGTAAAAATACAATCTAGGTAGCTAAGAATACAATCTAGGTAGGTAAGACTAAAATCTAGGTAGGTAAGAGTACAGTCTAGGTAGCTAAGAATACAATCTAGGTAGGTAAAAATACAATCTAAGTAAGTAAGAACACAATCTAGGTAGGTAAGGATACAATCTAGGTAGGTAAGAATACAATCTAGGTAGGTAAGACTAAAATTTAGGTAGGTAAGAATACAATCTAGGTAGCTAAGAATACAATCTAGGTAGGTAAGAATACAATCTAGGTAAGTAAGAATCCAATCTAGGTAGGTAAGGATACAATCTAGGTAGGTAAGAATACAATCTAGGTAGGTAAAAATACAATCTAGGTAGCTAAGATTACAATCTAGGTAGGTAAGACTAAAATCTAGGTAGGTAAGAATACAATCTAGGTAGGTAAGAATACAATCTAGGTAAGTAAGAATACAATCTATGTAAGTAAGAATACAATCTAGGTAGCTAAGAATACAATCTAGGTAAGTAAGAATACAATCTAGGTAGGTAAGAATACAATATAGGTAGGTAAGAATACAATCTAGGTAGGTAAGAATACAATCTAAATAGGTAAGAATACAATCTAGGTAGGTAAGAATACAATCTAGGTAAGTAAGAATACAATCTAGGTAGGTAAGGATACAATCTAGGTAGGTAAGAATACAATCTAGGTAGGTAAAAATACAATCTAGGTAGCTAAGAATACAATCTAGGTAAGTAAGAATACAATCTAGGTAAGTAAGAATACAATCTAGGTAGCTAAGAATACAATCTAGGTAAGTAAGAATACAATCTAGGTAGGTAAGAATACAATCTAGGTAGGTAAGAATACAATCTAGGTAGGTAAGAATACAATCTAGGTAAGTAAGAATACAATCTAGGTAGGTAAGGATACAATCTAGGTAGGTAAGAATACAATCTAGGTAGGTAAAAATACAATCTAGGTAGCTAAGAATACAATCTAGGTAGCTAAGAATACAATCTAGGTAGCTAAGAATACAATCTTGGTAGGTAAGTAAGAATACAATCTAGGTAGGTAAGAATACAATCTAGGTAGGTAAGAATACAATCTAGGTAGCTAAGAATACAATCTAGGTAGGTAAGACTAAAATCTAGGTAGGTAAGAATACAATCTAGGTAGGTAAGAATACAATCTAGGTAGCTAAGAATACAATCTAGGCAGGTAAGAAAACAATCTAGGTATCTAAGAATACAATCTAGGTAGCTAAGAATACAATCTTGGTAGGTAAGTAAGAATACAATCTAGGTAGGTAAGAATACAATCTAGGTAGCTAAGAATACAATCTAGGTAGGTAAGAATACAATCTAGGTAGGTAAGAGTACAATCTAGGTAGGTAAGAAAACAATCTAGGTAGGTAAGAATACAATCTAGGTAGCTAAGAATACAATCTAGGTAGCTAAAAATACAATCTTGGTAGGTAAGTAAGAATACAATCTAGGTAGCTAAAAATACAATCTAGGTAGGTAAGAATACAAACTAGGCAGCTAAGAATACAATCTAGGTAGGTAAGAAGACAATCTAGGTAGCTAAGAATACACTCTAGGTAGGTAAGAATACAATCTAGGTAGGTAAGAATACAATCTAGGTAGGTAAGAATACAATCTAGGTAGGTAAGAATACAATCTAGGTAGCTAAGAATACAATCTAGGTAGCTAAGAATACAATCTTGGTAGGTAAGTAAGAATACAATCCAGGTAGGTAAGAATACAATCTAGGTAGCTAAGAATACAATCTAGGTAGGTAAGAATACAATCTAGGTAGGTAAGAATACAATCTAGGTAGGTAAGAATACAATCTAGGTAGCTAAGAATACAATCTAGGTAGGTAAGAATACAATCTAGGTAGCTAAGAATACAATCTTGGTAGGTAAGTAAGAATACAATCTAGGTAGGTAAGAATACAATCTAGGTTGCTAAGAATACAATCTAGGTAGGTAAGAATACAATCTAGGTAGCTAAGAATACAATCTAGGTAGGTAAGAATACAATCTAGGTAAGTAAGAATACAATCTAGGTAGGTAAGAATACAATCTAGGTAGCTAAGAATACAATCTAGGTAAATAAGAATACAATCTAGGTAGCTAAGAATACAAACTAAGTAGGTAAGAATACAATCTAGGAAGCTAAGAATACAATCTAGGTAGCTAAGAATACAATCTAGGTAGCTAAGAATACTATCTAGGTAAGAATACAATCTAGGTAGCTAAGAAAACAATCTAGGTAGCTAAGAATACAATCTAGGTAAGTAAGAATACAATCTAGGTAGCTAAGAATACAAACTAAGTAGGTAAGAATACAATCTAGGTAGCTAAGAATACAATCTAGGTAGCTGAGAATACAATCTAGGTAGCTAAGAATACTATCTAGGTAGGTAAGAATACAATCTAGGTAGCTAAGAATACAATCTAGGTAGCTAAGAATACAATCTAGGTAAGTAAGAATACAATCTAGGTAGCTAAGAATACAAACTAAGTAGGTAAGAATACAATCTAGGTAGCTAAGAATACAATCTAGGTAGCTAAAAATACATTCTAGGTAGCTAAGAATACTATCTAGGTAGGTAAGAATACAATCTAGGTAGGTAAGAATACAATCTAGGTAGCTAAGAATACAATCTAGGTAGCTAAGAATACAGTCTAGGTAGCTAAGAATACAATCTTGGTAGGTAAGTAAGAATACAATCTAGGTAGCTAAGAATACAATCTAGGTAGGTAAGAATACAATCTAGGTAGCTAAGAATACAATCTAGGTAGGTAAGAATACAATCTAGGTAGGTAAGAATACAATCTAGGTAGGTAAGGATACAATCTAGGTAGCTAAGAAAACAATCTAGGTAGGTAAGAATACAATCTAGAAAGCTAAGAATACAATCTAGGTAGCTGAGAATACAATCTTGGTAGGTAAGTAAGAATACAATCTAGGTAGCTAAGAATACAATCTAGGTAGGTAAGAATACAATCTAGGTAGCTAAGAATACAATCTAGGTAGGTAAGAATACAATCTAGGTAGGTAAGAATACAATCTAGGTAGCTAAGAATACAATCTAGGTAGGTAAGAATACAATCTAGGTAGCTAAGAATACAATCTAGGTAGCTAAGAATACAATCTTGGTAGGTAAGTAAGAATACAATCTAGGTAGGTAAGAACACAATCTAGGTAGCTAAGAATACAATCTAGGTAGGTAAGAATACAATCTAGGTAGCTAAGAATACAATCTTGGTAGGTAAGTAAGAATACAATCTAGGTAGGTAAGAAGACAATCTAGGTAGGTAAGGATACAATCTAGGTAGGTAAGGATACAATCTAGGTAGCTAAGAATACAATCTAGGTAGCTAAGAATACAATCTAGGTAGCTAAGAATACAATCTAGGTAGCTAAGAATACAATCTAGGTAGCTAAGAACACAAACTAGGTAGCTAAGAATACAATTTAGGTAGGTAAGAATACAATCTTGGTAGGTAAGAATACAATCTAGGTAGGTAAGAATACAATCTAGGTAGGTAAGAATACAATCTAGGTAGGTAAGAATACAATCTAGGTAGCTAAGAACACAATCTAGGTAGCTAAGAATACAATCTAGGTAGGTAAGGATACAATCTAGGTAGGTAAGGATACAATCTAGGTAGCTAAGAATACAATCTTGGTAGGTAAGTAAGAATACAATCTAGGTAGGTAAGAATACAATCTAGGTAGCTAAGAATACAATCTAGGTAGGTAAGAATACAATCTAGGTAGCTAAGAATACAATCTAGGTAGCTAAGAACACAATCTAGGTAGCTAAGAATACAATCTAGGTAGGTAAGAATACAATCTAGGTAGGTAAGAATACAATCTAGGTAGCTAAGAATACAATCTAGGTAGCTAAGAACACAATCTAGGTAGCTAAGAATACAATCTAGGTAGGTAAGAATACAATCTAGGTAGGTAAGAATACAATGTAGGTAGCTAAGAATACAGTCTAGGTAAGTAAGAATACAATCTAGGTAAGTAAGAATACAATCTAGGTAGCTAAGAATACAATCTAGGTAAGTAAGAATACAATCTAGGTAGGTAAGAATACAATCTAGGTAGGTAAGAATACAATCTAGGTAGGTAAGAATACAATCAAGGTAAGTAAGAATACAATCTAGGTAGGTAAGGATACAATCTAGGTAGGTAAGAATACAATCTGGGTAGGTAAAAATACAATCTAGGTAGCTAAGAATACAATCTAGGTAGGTAAGACTAAAATCTAGGTAGGTAAGAATACAATCTAGGTAGGTAAGAATACAATCTAGGTAGCTAAGAATACAATCTAGGTAAGTAAGAATACAATCTAGGTAGCTAAGAATACAATCTAGGTAAGTAAGAATACAATCTAGGTAGGTAAGAATACAATCTAGGTAGGTAAGAATACAATCTAGGTAGGTAAGAATACAATCTAGGTAGGTAAGAATACAATCTAGGTAGGTAAGAATACAATCTAGGTAAGTAAGAATACAATCTAGGTAGCTAAGAATACAATCTAGGTAAGTAAGAATACAATCTAGGTAGGTAAGAATACAATCTAGGTAGGTAAGAATACAATCTAGGTAGGTAAGAATACAATTTAGGTAGGTAAGAATACAATCTAGGTAGGTAAGGATACAATCTAGGTAGGTAAGAATACAATCTAAGTAGGTAAAAATACACTCTAGGTAGCTAAGAATACAATCTAGGTAGCTAAGAATACAATCTAGGTAGCTAAGAATACAATCTAGGTAGCTAAGAATACAATGTTGGTAGGTAAGTAAGAATACAATCTAGGTAGCTAAGAATACAATCTAGGTAAGTAAGAATACAATCTAGGTAAGTAAGAATACAATCTAGGTAGCTAAGAATACAATCTAGGTAAGTAAGAATACAGTCTAGGTAGGTAAGAATACAATCTAGGTAGGTAAGAATACAATCTAGGTAGGTAAGAATACAATCTAGGTAAGTAAGAATACAATCTAGGTAGGTAAGGATACAATCTAGGTAGGTAAGAATACAATCTAGGTAGGTAAAAATACAATCAAGGTAGCTAAGAATACAATCTAGGTAGGTAAGACTAAAATCTAGGTAGGTAAGAATACAATCTAGGTAGGTAAGAATACAATCTAGGTAAGTAAGAATACAATCTAGGTAAGTAAGAATACAATCTAGGTAGCTAAGAATACAATCTAGGTAAGTAAGAATACAATCTAGGTAGGTAAGAATACAATCTAGGTAGGTAAGAATACAATCTAGGTAGGTAAGAATACAATCTAGGTAGGTAAGAATACAATCTAGGTAGGTAAGAATACAATCTAGGTAGGTAAGAATACAATCTAGGTAAGTAAGAATACAATCTAGGTAGGTAAGGACACAATCTAGGTAGGTAAGAATACAATCTAGGTAGGTAAAACTACAATCTAGGTAGCTAAGGATACACTCTAGGTAAGTAAGAATACAATCTAGGTAAGTAAGAATACAATCTAGGTAGCTAAGAATACACTCTAGGTAAGTAAGAATACAATCTAGGTAGGTAAGGATACAATCTAGGTAGGTAAGAATACAATCTAGGTAGCTAAGAATACAATCTAGGTAGGTAAGAATACAATCTTGGTAGGTAAGAATACAATCTAGGTAGGTAAGAATACAATCTAGGTAGGTAAGAATACAATCTTGGTAGCTAAGAATACAATCTAGGTAGGTAAGAATATAATCTAGGTAGGTAAGAATACAATCTAGGTAGGTAAGAATACAATCTAGGTAGGTAAGGATACAATCTAGGTAGCTAAGAATACAATCTAGGTAGCTAAGAATACAATCTTGGTAGCTAAGAATACAATCTAGGTAGGTAAGAATACAATCTTGGTAGGTAAGTAAGAATACAATCTAGGCAGCTAAGAATACAATCTAGGTAGGTAAGAATACTCTCTTGGTAGGTAAGTAAGAATACAATCTAGGTAGGTAAGAATACAATCTAGGTAGGTAAGAATACAATCTTGGTAGGTAAGTAAGAATACAATCTAGGTAGGTAAGAATACAATCTAGGTAGCTAAGAATACAATCTAGGTAGGTAAGAATACAATCTTAGTAGGTAAAAATACAATCTAGGTAGCTAAGAATACAATCTAGGTAAGTAAGAATACAATCTAGGTAGGTAAGAATACAATCTAGGTAGCTAAGAATACAATCTAGGTAGCTAAGAATACAATCTTGGTAGGTAAGTAAGAATACAATCTAGGTAGGTAAGAATACAATCTAGGTAGGTAAGAATACAATCTAGGTAGCTAAGAATACAATCTAGGTAGCTAAGAATACAATCTTGGTAGGTAAGTAAGAATACAATCTAGGTAGGTAAGAATACAATCTAGGTAGCTAAGAATACAATCTAGGTAGGTAAGAATACAATCTTGGTAGGTAAGTAAGAATACAATCTAGGCAGCTAAGAATACAATCTAGGTAGCTAAGAATACAATCTTGGTAGCTAAGAATACAATCTTGGTAGGTAAGTAAGAATACAATCTAGGTAGGTAAGAATACAATCTAGGTAGCTAAGAATACTATCTAGGTAGGTAAGAATACAATCTAGGTAGGTAAGAATACAATCTAGGTAGCTAAGAATACAATCTAGGTAAGTGAGAATACAATCTAGGTAGCTAAGAATACAATCTAGGTAGCTAAGAACACAATCTAGGTAGCTAAGAATACAATCTAAGTAGGTAAGAATACAATCTAGGTAGCTAAGAATACTATCTAGGTAGCTAAGAACACAATCTAGGTAGGTAAGAATACAATCTAGGTAGCTAAGAATACAATCTAGGTAAGTAAGAATACAATCTAGGTAAGTAAGAATACAATCTAGGTAGCTAAGAATACAATCTAGGTAGCTAAGAATACAATCTAGGTAGCTAAGAATACAATCTGGGTAGGTAAGAATACAATCTAAGTAGGTAAGGATACAATCTAGGTAGCTAAGAATACAATCTAGGTAGCTAAGAATACAATCTAGGTAGCTAAGAATACAATCTAGGTAGCTAAGAATACAATCTAGGTAGCTAAGAACACAATCTAGGTAGCTAAGAATACAATCTAGGTAGCTAAGAATACAATCTAGGTAGCTAAGAATACAATCTTGGTAGGTAAGTAAGAATACAATCTAGGTAGGTAAGAACACAATCTAGGTAGCTAAGAATACAATCTAGGTAGGTAAGAATACAATCTAGGTAGCTAAGA
Source organism: Cryptosula pallasiana (assembly GCA_945261195.1). Classification (NCBI taxonomy): domain Eukaryota; kingdom Metazoa; phylum Bryozoa; class Gymnolaemata; order Cheilostomatida; family Cryptosulidae; genus Cryptosula; species Cryptosula pallasiana. The sequence continues at coordinate 24,847,040 of OX183140.1, read as the reverse complement.
ATACAATCTTGGTAGGTAAGTAAGAATACAATCTAGGTAGGTAAGAATACAATCTAGGTAGGTAAGGATACAATCTAGGTAGGTAAGGATACAATCTAGGTAGCTAAGAATACAATCTAGGTAGCTAAGAATACAATCTAGGTAGCTAAGAATACAATCTAGGTAGCTAAGAACACAATCTAGGTAGCTAAGAATACAATCTAGGTAGGGAAGAATACAATCTTGGTAGGTAAGAATACAATCTAGGTAGGTAAGAATACAATCTAGGTAGGTAAGAATACAATCTAGGTAGGTAAGAATACAATCTAGGTAGCTAAGAATACAATCTAGGTAGCTAAGAACACAATGTAGGTAGCTAAGAATACAATCTAGGTAGCTAAGAATACAATCTAGGTAGCTAAGAACACAATGTAGGTAGCTGAGAATACAATCTAGGTAGGTAAGAATACAATCTAGGTAAGTAAGAATACAATCTCGGTAGGTAAGAATACAATCTTGGTAGGTAAGAATACAATCTAGGTAGGTAAGAATACAATCTAGGTAGGTAAGAATACAATTTAGGTAGGTAAGAATACAATCTAGGTAGCTAAGAACACAATCTAGGTAGCTAAGAATACAATCTAGGTAGGTAAGGATACAATCTAGGTAGGTAAGGATACAATCTAGGTAGCTAAGAATACAATCTTGGTAGGTAAGTAAGAATACAATCTAGGTAGGTAAGAATACAATCTAGGTAGCTAAGAATACAATCTAGGTAGGTAAGAATACAATCTAGGTAGCTAAGAATACTATCTAGGTAGCTAAGAACACAATCTAGGTAGCTAAGAATACAATCTAGGTAGGTAAGAATACAATCTAGGTAGGTAAGAATACAATCTAGGTAGCTAAGAATACAATCTAGGTAGCTAAGAACACAATCTAGGTAGCTAAGAATACAATCTAGGTAGGTAAGAATACAATCTAGGTAGGTAAGAATACAATCTAGGTAGCTAAGAATACAATCTAGGTAAGTAAGAATACAATCTAGGTAGGTAAGAATACAATCTAGGTAGCTAAGAATACAATCTAGGTAAGTAAGAATACAATCTAGGTAGGTAAGAATACAATCTAGGTAGGTAAGAATACAATCTAGGTAGGTAAGAATACAATCTAGGTAAGTAAGAATACAATCTAGGTAGGTAAGGATACAATCTAGGTAGGTAAGAATACATTCTAGGTAGGTAAAAATACAATCTAAATAGCTAAGAATACAATCTAGGTAGGTAAGACTAAAATCTAGGTAGGTAAGAATACAATCTAGGTAGGTAAGAATACAATCTAGGTAAGTAAGAATACAATCTAGGTAAGTAAGAATACAATCTAGGTAGCTAAGAATACAATCTAGGTAAGTAAGAATACAATCTAGGTAGGTAAGAATACAATCTAGGTAAGTAAGAATACAATCTAGGTAGGTAAGACTACAATCTAGGTAAGTAAGAATACAATCTAGGTAGGTAAGAATACAATCTAGGTAAGTAAGAATACAATCTAGGTAGCTAAGAATACAATCTAGGTAAGTAAAAATACAATCTAGGTAGGTAAGAATACAATCTAGGTAGGTAAGAATACAATCTAGGTAGGTAAGAATACAATCTAGGTAAGTAAGAATACAATCTAGGTAGGTAAGGATACAATCTAGGTAGGTAAGAATACAATCTAGGTAGGTAAAAATACAATCTAGGTAGCTAAGACTACAATCTAGGTAGCTAAGAATACAATCTAGGTAGCTAAGAATACAATCTAGGTAGCTAAGAATACAATCTTGGTAGGTAAGTAAGAATACAATCTAGGTAGCTAAGAATACAATCTAGGTAAGTAAGAATACAATCTAGGTAAGTAAGAATACAATCTAGGTAGCTAAGAATACAATCTAGGTAAGTAAGAATACAATCTAGGTAGGTAAGAATACAATCTAGGTAGGTAAGAATACAATCTAGGTAGGTAAGAATACAATCTAGGTAAGTAAGAACACAATCTAGGTAGGTAAGGATACAATCTAGGTAGGTAAGAATACAATATAGGTAGGTAAAAATACAATCTAGGTAGCTAAGAATACAATTTAGGTAGGTAAGACTAAAATCTAGGTAGGTAAGAATACAATCTAGGTAGGTAAGAATACAATCTAAGTAAGTAAGAATACAATCTAAGTAAGTAAGAATACAATCTAGGTAGCTAAGAATACAATCTAGGTAAGTAAGAATACAATCTAGGTAGGTAAAAATACGATATAGGTAGGTAAGAATACAATCTAGGTAAGTAAGAATACAATCTAAGTAGGTAAGAATACAATCTAGGTAGGTAAGAATACAATCTAGGTAAGTAAGAATACAATCTAGGTAGGTAAGGATACAATCTAGGTAGGTAAGAATACAATCTAGGTAGGTAAAAATACAATCTAGGTAGCTAAGAATACTATCTAGGTATGTAAGAATACAATCTAGGTAAGTAAGAATACAATCTAGGTAGCAAAGAATACAATCTAGGTAAGTAAGAATACAATCTAGGTAGGTAAGAATACAATCTAGGTAGGTAAGAATACAATCTAGGTAGGTAAGAATACAATCTAGGTAAGTAAGAATACAATCTAGGTAGGTAAGGATACAATCTAGGTAGCTAAGAATACAATCTAGGTAGGTAAAAATACAATCTAGGTAGCTAAGAATACAGTCTAGGTAGCTAAGAATACAATCTAGGTAGCTAAGAATACAATCTTGGTAGGTAAGTAAGAATACAATCTAGGTAGGTAAGACTACAATCTAGGTAGGTAAGAATACAATCTAGGTAGCTAAGAATACAATCTAGGTAGGTAAGACTAAAATCTAGGTAGGTAAGAATACAATCTAGGTAGGTAAGAATACAATCTAGGTAGCTAAGAATACAATCTAGGTAGGTAAGAATACAATCTAGGTATCTAAGAATACAATCTAGGTAGCTAAGAATACAATCTTGGTAGGTAAGTAAGAATACAATCTAGGTAGGTAAGAATACAATCTAGGTAGCTAAGAATACAATCTAGGTAGGTAAGAATACAATCTAGGTAGGTAAGAATACAATCTAGGTAGGTAAGAATACAATCTAGGTAGGTAAGAATACAATCTAGGTAGCTAAGAGTACAATCTAGGTAGCTAAGAATACAATCTTGGTAGGTAAGTAAGAATACAATCTAGGTAGCTAAGAATACAATCTAGGTAGGTAAGAATACAAACTAGGCAGCTAAGAATACAATCTAGGTAGGTAAGAATACAATCTAGGTAGCTAAGAATACAATCTAGGTAGGTAAAAATACAATCTAGGTAGGTAAGAATACAATCTAGGTAGGTAAGAATACAATCTAGGTAGGTAAGAATACAATCTAGGTAGCTAAGAATACAATCTAGGTAGCTAAGAATACAATCTTGGTAGGTAAGTAAGAATACAATCTAGGTAGGTAAGAATACAATCTAGGTAGCTAAGAATACAATCTAGGTAGGTAAGAATACAATCTAGGTAGGTAAGAATACAATCTAGGTAGGTAAGAATACAATCTAGGTAGCTAAGAATACAATCTAGGTAGGTAAGAATACAATCTAGGTAGCTAAGAATACAATCTTGGTAGGTAAGTAAGAATACAATCTAGGTAGGTAAGAATACAATCTAGGTTGCTAAGAATACAATCTAGGTAGGTAAGAATACAATCTAGGTAGCTAAGAAGACAATCTAGGTAGGTAAGAATACAATCTAGGTAAGTAAGAATACAATCTAGGTAGGTAAGAATACAATCTAGGTAGGTAAGAATACAATCTTGGTAGGTAAGTAAGAATACAATCTAGGTAGGTAAGAATACAATCTAGGTAGCTAAGAATACAATCTAGGTAGGTAAGAATACAATCTAGGTAGGTAAGGATACAATCTAGGTAGGTAAGAATACAATCTAGGTAGGTAAGAATACAATCTAGGTAAGTAAGAATACAATCTAGGTAGCTAAGAATACAATCTTGGTAGGTAAGTAAGAATACAATCTAGGTAGGTAAGTAAGAATACAATCTAGGTAGGTAATAATACAATCTAGGTAGCTAAGAATACAATCTAAGTAGCTAAGAATACAATCTAGGTAGCTAAGAAGACAATTTAGGTAGGTAAGAATACAATCTAGGTAGCTAAGAATACAATCTAGGTAGCTAAGAATACAATCTAGGTAGCTAAGAATACAATCTAGGTAGGTAAGAATACAATCTAGGTAGGTAGGGATACAATCTAGGTAGGTAAGAATACAATCTAGGTAGGTAAGAATACAATCTAGGTAAGCAAGAATACAATCTAGGTAGCTAAGAATACAATCTTGGTAGGTAAGTAAAAATACAATCTAGGTTGGTAAGTAAGAATACAATCTAGGTAGGTAAGAATACAAGCTAGGTAGCTAAGAATACAATCTAAGTAGCTAAGAATACAAACTAAGTAGGTAAGAATACAATCTAGGTAGCTAAGAAAACAATCTAGGTAGCTAAGAATACAATCTTGGTAGGTAAGTAAGAATACAATCTAGGTAGGTAAGAATACAATCTAGGTAGGTAAGAATACAATCTAGGTAGCTAAGAATACAATCTAGGTAGCTAAGAATACAATCTTGGTAGGTAAGTAAGAATACAATCTAGGTAGGTAAGAATACAATCTAGGTAGCTAAGAATACAATCTAGGTAGGTAAGAATACAATCTTGGTAGGTAAGTAAGAATACAATCTAGGTAGGTAAGAATACAATCTAGGTAGCTAAGAATACAATCTAGGTAGGTAAGAATACAATCTAGGTAGGTAAGGATACAATCTAGGTAGGTAAGTAAGAATACAATCTAGGTAGGTAAGAATACAATCTAGGTAGCTAAGAATACAATCTAAGTAGCTAAGAATACAATCTAGGTAGCTAAGAATACAATCTAGGTAGGTAAGAATACAATGTAGGTAGCTAAGAATACAATCTAGGTAGCTAAGAATACAATCTAGGTAGCTAAGAATACAATCTAGGTAGGTAAGAATACAATCTAGGTAGCTAAGAATACAATCTAGGTAGGTAAAAATACAATCTTGGTAGGTAAGTAAGAATACAATCTAGGTAGGTAAGAATACAATCTAGGTAGCTAAGAATACAATCTAGGTAGGTAAGAATACAATCTAGGTAGGTAAGGATACAATCTAGGTAGGTAAGAATACAATCTAGGTAGGTAAGAATACAATCTAGAAAAGTAAGAATACAATCTAGGTAACTAAGAATACAATCTTGGTAGGTAAGTAAGAATACAATCTAGGTAGGTGAGTAAGAATACAATCTAGGTAGGTAAGAGTACAATCTAGGTAGCTAAGAATACAATCTAGGTAGCTAAGAATACAATCTAGGTAGCTAAGAATACAATCTAGGTAGCTAAGAATACAATCTAGGTAGCTAAGAATACAATCTAGGTAGCTAAGAATACAATCTAGGTAGCTAAGAATACAATCTAGGTAGCTAAGAATACAATCTAGGTAGCTAAGAATACAATCTAGGTAGCTAAGAACACAAACTAGGTAGCTAAGAATACAATTTAGGTAGGTAAGAATACAATCTTGGTAGGTAAGAATACAATCTAGGTAGGTAAGAATACAATCTAGGTAGGTAAGAATACAATCTAGGTAGGTAAGAATACAATCTAGGTAGCTAAGAACACAATCTAGGTAGCTAAGAATACAATCTAGGTAGGTAAGGATACAATCTAGGTAGGTAAGGATACAATCTAGGTAGCTAAGAATACAATCTTGGTAGGTAAGTAAGAATACAATCTAGGTAGGTAAGAATACAATCTAGGTAGCTAAGAATACAATCTAGGTAGGTAAGAATACAATCTAGGTAGCTAAGAATACAATCTAGGTAGCTAAGAACACAATCTAGGTAGCTAAGAATACAATCTAGGTAGGTAAGAATACAATCTAGGTAGGTAAGAATACAATCTAGGTAGCTAAGAATACAATCTAGGTAGCTAAGAACACAATCTAGGTAGCTAAGAATACAATCTAGGTAGGTAAGAATACAATCTAGGTAGGTAAGAATACAATGTAGGTAGCTAAGAATACAGTCTAGGTAAGTAAGAATACAATCTAGGTAAGTAAGAATACAATCTAGGTAGGTAAGAATACAATCTAGGTAGGTAAGAATACAATCTAGGTAGGTAAGAATACAATCTAGGTAGGTAAGGATACAATCTAGGTAGGTAAGAATACAATCTAAGTAGGTAAAAATACACTCTAGGTAGCTAAGAATACAATCTAGGTAGCTAAGAATACAATCTAGGTAGCTAAGAATACAATCTAGGTAGCTAAGAATACAATCTTGGTAGGTAAGTAAGAATACAATCTAGGTAGCTAAGAATACAATCTAGGTAAGTAAGAATACAATCTAGGTAAGTAAGAATACAATCTAGGTAGCTAAGAATACAATCTAGGTAAGTAAGAATACAGTCTAGGTAGGTAAGAATACAATCTAGGTAGGTAAGAATACAATCTAGGTAGGTAAGAATACAATCTAGGTAAGTAAGAATACAATCTAGGTAGGTAAGGATACAATCTAGGTAGGTAAGAATACAATCTAGGTAGGTAAAAATACAATCAAGGTAGCTAAGAATACAATCTAGGTAGGTAAGACTAAAATCTAGGTAGGTAAGAATACAATCTAGGTAGGTAAGAATACAATCTAGGTAAGTAAGAATACAATCTAGGTAAGTAAGAATACAATCTAGGTAGCTAAGAATACAATCTAGGTAAGTAAGAATACAATCTAGGTAGGTAAGAATACAATCTAGGTAGGTAAGAATACAATCTAGGTAGGTAAGAATACAATCTAGGTAGGTAAGAATACAATCTAGGTAGGTAAGAATACAATCTAGGTAGGTAAGAATACAATCTAGGTAAGTAAGAATACAATCTAGGTAGGTAAGGACACAATCTAGGTAGGTAAGAATACAATCTAGGTAGGTAAAACTACAATCTAGGTAGCTAAGGATACACTCTAGGTAAGTAAGAATACAATCTAGGTAAGTAAGAATACAATCTAGGTAGCTAAGAATACACTCTAGGTAAGTAAGAATACAATCTAGGTAGGTAAGGATACAATCTAGGTAGGTAAGAATACAATCTAGGTAGCTAAGAATACAATCTAGGTAGGTAAGAATACAATCTTGGTAGGTAAGAATACAATCTAGGTAGGTAAGAATACAATCTAGGTAGGTAAGAATACAATCTTGGTAGCTAAGAATACAATCTAGGTAGGTAAGAATATAATCTAGGTAGGTAAGAATACAATCTAGGTAGGTAAGAATACAATCTAGGTAGGTAAGGATACAATCTAGGTAGCTAAGAATACAATCTAGGTAGCTAAGAATACAATCTTGGTAGCTAAGAATACAATCTAGGTAGGTAAGAATACAATCTTGGTAGGTAAGTAAGAATACAATCTAGGCAGCTAAGAATACAATCTAGGTAGGTAAGAATACTCTCTTGGTAGGTAAGTAAGAATACAATCTAGGTAGGTAAGAATACAATCTAGGTAGGTAAGAATACAATCTTGGTTGGTAAGTAAGAATACAATCTAGGTAGGTAAGAATACAATCTAGGTAGCTAAGAATACAATCTAGGTAGGTAAGAATACAATCTTAGTAGGTAAAAATACAATCTAGGTAGCTAAGAATACAATCTAGGTAAGTAAGAATACAATCTAGGTAGGTAAGAATACAATCTAGGTAGCTAAGAATACAATCTAGGTAGCTAAGAATACAATCTTGGTAGGTAAGTAAGAATACAATCTAGGTAGGTAAGAATACAATCTAGGTAGGTAAGAATACAATCTAGGTAGCTAAGAATACAATCTAGGTAGCTAAGAATACAATCTTGGTAGGTAAGTAAGAATACAATCTAGGTAGGTAAGAATACAATCTAGGTAGCTAAGAATACAATCTAGGTAGGTAAGAATACAATCTTGGTAGGTAAGTAAGAATACAATCTAGGCAGCTAAGAATACAATCTAGGTAGCTAAGAATACAATCTTGGTAGCTAAGAATACAATCTTGGTAGGTAAGTAAGAATACAATCTAGGTAGGTAAGAATACAATCTAGGTAGCTAAGAATACTACCTAGGTAGGTAAGAATACAATCTAGGTAGGTAAGAATACAATCTAGGTAGCTAAGAATACAATCTAGGTAAGTGAGAATACAATCTAGGTAGCTAAGAATACAATCTAGGTAGCTAAGAACACAATCTAGGTAGCTAAGAATACAATCTAGGTAGGTAAGAATACAATCTAGGTAGCTAAGAATACTATCTAGGTAGCTAAGAACACAATCTAGGTAGGTAAGAATACAATCTAGGTAGCTAAGAATACAATCTAGGTAAGTAAGAATACAATCTAGGTAAGTAAGAATACAATCTAGGTAGCTAAGAATACAATCTAGGTAGCTAAGAATACAATCTAGGTAGCTAAGAATACAATCTGGGTAGGTAAGAATACAATCTAAGTAGGTAAGGATACAATCTAGGTAGCTAAGAATACAATCTAGGTAGCTAAGAATACAATCTAGGTAGCTAAGAATACAATCTAGGTAGCTAAGAATACAATCTAGGTAGCTAAGAACACAATCTAGGTAGCTAAGAATACAATCTAGGTAGCTAAGAATACAATCTAGGTAGCTAAGAATACAATCTTGGTAGGTAAGTAAGAATACAATCTAGGTAGGTAAGAACACAATCTAGGTAGCTAAGAATACAATCTAGGTAGGTAAGAATACAATCTAGGTAGCTAAGAATACAATCTTGGTAGGTAAGTAAGAATACAATCTAGGTAGGTAAGAATACAATCTAGGTAGGTAAGGATACAATCTAGGTAGGTAAGGATACAATCTAGGTAGCTAAGAATACAATCTAGGTAGCTAAGAATACAATCTAGGTAGCTAAGAATACAATCTAGGTAGCTAAGAACACAATCTAGGTAGCTAAGAATACAATCTAGGTAGGTAAGAATACAATCTTGGTAGGTAAGAATACAATCTAGGTAGGTAAGAATACAATCTAGGTAGGTAAGAATACAATCTAGGTAGGTAAGAATACAATCTAGGTAGCTAAGAATACAATCTAGGTAGCTAAGAACACAATGTAGGTAGCTAAGAATACAATCTAGGTAGCTAAGAATACAATCTAGGTAGCTAAGAACACAATGTAGGTAGCTGAGAATACAATCTAGGTAGGTAAGAATACAATCTAGGTAAGTAAGAATACAATCTCGGTAGGTAAGAATACAATCTTGGTAGGTAAGAATACAATCTAGGTAGGTAAGAATACAATCTAGGTAGGTAAGAATACAATTTAGGTAGGTAAGAATGCAATCTAGGTAGCTAAGAACACAATCTAGGTAGCTAAGAATACAATCTAGGTAGGTAAGGATACAATCTAGGTAGGTAAGGATACAATCTAGGTAGCTAAGAATACAATCTTGGTAGGTAAGTAAGAATACAATCTAGGTAGGTAAGAATACAATCTAGGTAGCTAAGAATACAATCTAGGTAGGTAAGAATACAATCTAGGTAGCTAAGAATACTATCTAGGTAGCTAAGAACACAATTTAGGTAGCTAAGAATACAATCTAGGTAGGTAAGAATACAATCTAGGTAGGTAAGAATACAATCTAGGTAGCTAAGAATACAATCTAGGTAGCTAAGAACACAATCTAGGTAGCTAAGAATACAATCTAGGTAGGTAAGAATACAATCTAGGTAGGTAAGAATACAATCTAGGTAGCTAAGAATACAATCTAGGTAAGTAAGAATACAATCTAGGTAGGTAAGAATACAATCTAGGTAGCTAAGAATACAATCTAGGTAAGTAAGAATACAATCTAGGTAGGTAAGAATACAATCTAGGTAGGTAAGAATACAATCTAGGTAGGTAAGAATACAATCTAGGTAAGTAAGAATACAATCTAGGTAGGTAAGGATACAATCTAGGTAGGTAAGAATACATTCTAGGTAGGTAAAAATACAATCTAAATAGCTAAGAATACAATCTAGGTAGGTAAGACTAAAATCTAGGTAGGTAAGAATACAATCTAGGTAGGTAAGAATACAATCTAGGTAAGTAAGAATACAATCTAGGTAAGTAAGAATACAATCTAGGTAGCTAAGAATACAATCTAGGTAAGTAAGAATACAATCTAGGTAGGTAAGAATACAATCTAGGTAAGTAAGAATACAATCTAGGTAGGTAAGACTACAATCTAGGTAAGTAAGAATACAATCTAGGTAGGTAAGAATACAATCTAGGTAAGTAAGAATACAATCTAGGTAGCTAAGAATACAATCTAGGTAAGTAAAAATACAATCTAGGTAGGTAAGAATACAATCTAGGTAGGTAAGAATACAATCTAGGTAGGTAAGAATACAATCTAGGTAAGTAAGAATACAATCTAGGTAGGTAAGGATACAATCTAGGTAGGTAAGAATACAATCTAGGTAGGTAAAAATACAATCTAGGTAGCTAAGACTACAATCTAGGTAGCTAAGAATACAATCTAGGTAGCTAAGAATACAATCTAGGTAGCTAAGAATACAATCTTGGTAGGTAAGTAAGAATACAATCTAGGTAGCTAAGAATACAATCTAGGTAAGTAAGAATACAATCTAGGTAAGTAAGAATACAATCTAGGTAGCTAAGAATACAATCTAGGTAAGTAAGAATACAATCTAGGTAGGTAAGAATACAATCTAGGTAGGTAAGAATACAATCTAGGTAGGTAAGAATACAATCTAGGTAAGTAAGAACACAATCTAGGTAGGTAAGGATACAATCTAGGTAGGTAAGAATACAATATAGGTAGGTAAAAATACAATCTAGGTAGCTAAGAATACAATTTAGGTAGGTAAGACTAAAATCTAGGTAGGTAAGAATACAATCTAGGTAGGTAAGAATACAATCTAAGTAAGTAAGAATACAATCTAAGTAAGTAAGAATACAATCTAGGTAGCTAAGAATACAATCTAGGTAAGTAAGAATACAATCTAGGTAGGTAAGAATACGATATAGGTAGGTAAGAATACAATCTAGGTAGGTAAGAATACAATCTAAGTAGGTAAGAATACAATCTAGGTAGGTAAGAATACAATCTAGGTAAGTAAGAATACAATCTAGGTAGGTAAGGATACAATCTAGGTAGGTAAGAATACAATCTAGGTAGGTAAAAATACAATCTAGGTAGCTAAGAATACTATCTAGGTAAGTAAGAATACAATCTAGGTAAGTAAGAATACAATCTAGGTAGCTAAGAATACAATCTAGGTAA